>JAWNPU010000059.1:5000-406118 GCA_035047325.1 Drosophila vallismaia
ATACCAGACCATACCAGACCATACCAGACCATACCAAACCATACCAGACCAAGGCAGCAGACCATACCAGACCATACCAAGACCATGCCAGACCATACCAGACCATACCGCCCTCAGACCATACCAGACCATACCAGACCATACCAGACCATACCAGACCATACCAGACCAACCGACCATACCAGACCACATACCAGACCATACCAGACCATACCAGACCATACCAGACCATACCAGACCACACCAGATTATACCAGACCATACTCAGACCATACAGAGATCATACCAGAGACTATACAAGACCACACCAGACCATACCAAGACCATACAGACCATACCAGACCATACTAGACCAAACAAGTCCATACCAGACCATACCAGACCATACCAGACTATACCAGATTCATACCAGACCATACTAGACCATACCTGACCATACTAGACCATACCAGACCATATATAAGACTATACTAGACCATACCAGACCATACCAGACTACACAAGACCATACTAGACCATACAAGACCATACCTGACCATATAGAACCATACCAGACCATACCAGACCATACCAGACCATGACAATCCACTTCAGACCATACCAGTCCATACCAGGCTATACCAGACCATACCAGACCATACCAGACCATACCAGACCATACCAGACCATACCAGACCATACCAGACCATACCTAGACCATACCAGACCATACAAGACCATACCAGACCATACAAGACTATACCAGACCATACCAGACCATACCAGACCATGCCAGTCCATACCAGACCATAGCCAGTCCATACCAGACCATACCAGACCATACCAGACCATACCAGACCATACCAGACCATACCAGACCATACCAGACCATACCAGAACCAGTCACCAGACCATACCAGACCACACCAGACCATACCAGACCATACCAGACCATACCAGACCATACCAGAACATACCAGACCATACTATACCATACCAGACCACACTGACCATAGCAGACCAAACCAGTCCATACCAGACCATAACAGACCATACCACACCATACTAGACCATACCATACCAGACCATACCAGACCATACCAGACCATACCAGACCATACCAGACCATACCAGACCATACCAGACCATACCAGACCATACCAGACCATACCAGAACATACCAGACGATACTATACCATACCAGACCACACTAACCATAGCAGACCAAACCAGTCCATACCAGACCATACCAGACCATACCAGACCATACCAGACCATACCAGACCATAACAGACCATACAAGATCATACCAGACCATACAAGACCATACCAGACCATACCAGACCATACCAGACCATACCAGACCATACCAGACCGTACCAGACCATACCAGACCATACCATACCATACCAGACCATACCAGACCATACCATACCATAGCAGACCATACCAGACCATACCAGACCATACCAAGACCATACCAGACCATACCAGACCATACCAGACCATACCAGACCATACCAGACCATACCAGACCATACCAGACCATACCAGACCATACCAGACCATACCAGACCATACCAGACCATACCAGACCATACCAGACCATACCAGACCTTACCAGACCATACCAGACCATACCAGACAATACCAGACCATACCAGACCATACCAGACCATACCAGACCATACCAGACCATACAAGACCATACCAGACCATACCAGACCATGCCAGTCCATACCAGACCATACCAGTCCATACCAGACCATACCAGACCATACCAGACCATACCAGACCATACCAGACCATACCTGACCATACCAGACCATACCAGACCATACCAGACCATACCAGACCACACCAGAACATACCAGACCATACCAGACCATACAAGACCACACCAGACCATACCAGCCCATACCAGACCATACCAGAACATACCAGACCATACTATACCATACCAGACCACACTGACCATAGCAGACCAAACCAGTCCATACCAGACCATACCAGACCATACCAGACCATACTAGACCATACTAGATCATACCAGACCATAACAGACCATAACAGCCCATAACACACCATAACAGACCATAACAGACCATAACAGACCATAACAGACCATAACTAACCATAACATACCATAACAGACCATAACAGACCATAACAGACCATAACGGACCACAACAGACCATAACAGACCATAACAGACCATAACAAAACATAACAGACCATACCAGACCATACCAGACCATAGCAGACCATACCAGACCATACCATACCATACCAGACCATACCAGATCATACCAGACCCTACCAGACCATACCAAACCATACCAGACCATACCAGACCATACCAGACCATACCAGACCATACCAGACCATACCAGACCATACCAGACCATACCAGACCATACCAGACCATATCAGACCATACCAGACCATACCAGACCATACCAGACCATACCAGACCATACCAGACCATACCAGACCATACCAGACCATACCAGACCATACCAGACCATACCAGACCATACCAGACCATACCAGAACATACCAGACCATACGATACCATACCAGACGACACTGACCATACCATACCAAACCAGTCCATACCAGACCATACCAGACCATATCAGACCATACCAGACCATACCAGACCATACCAGACCATACCAGACCATACCAGACCATACCAGACCATACCAGACCATACCAGACCATACCAAGACTATACCAGACCATACCAGACCATACCAGACCATACCAGACTATACCAGACCATACCAGACCATACCAGACCATACCATACCATACCAGACCATACCAGACCATACCAGACCATACAAGACCATACCAGACCATACAAGAACATACCAGACCATAGCAGACCATACCAGATCATGCCAGTCCATACCAGACCATACCAGACCATACCAGACCATACCAGACCATACCAGACCATACCAGACCATACCAGACCCTACCAGACCATACCAGACCATACCAGACCACACCATACCATACCATACCATACCATACCAGACCATACCAGACCATACCAGACCATACCAGACCATACCAGACCATACCAGACCATACCAGACCATACCAGACCATACCAGACCATACCAGACCATACCAGACCATACCAGACCATACCAGACCATACCAGACCATACCAGACCATACCAGACCATACCAGACCATACCAGACCATACCAGACCATACCAGACCATACCAGACCATACCAGACCATACCAGACCATACCAGACCATACCAGACCATACCAGACCATACCAGAACATACCAGACCATACGATACCATACCAGACGACACTGACCATACCAGACCAAACCAGTCCATACCAGACCATACCAGACCATACCAGACCATACCAGACCATACCAGACCATACCAGACCATACAAGACCATACCAGACCATACCAGACCATACCAGACCATACAAGACCATACCAGACCATACAAGACCATACCAGACCATACCAGACCATACCAGACCATGCCAGTCCATACCAGACCATACCAGACCATACCAGACCATACCAGACCATACCAGACCATACCAGACCATACCAGACCACACCAGACCATACCAGACCATACCAGACCATACAAGACCACACCAGACCATACCAGCCCATACCAGATTATACCAGAACATACCAGACCATACTATACCATACCAGACCACACTGACCATAGCTGACCAAACCAGTCCATACCAGACCATACCAGACCATACCAGACCATACTAGACCATACTAGATCATACCAGACCATAAGAGACCATAACAGCCCATAACACACCATAACAGACCATAACAGACCATAACAGACCATAACAGACCATAACAGACCATAACAGACCATAACAGACCATAACAGACCATAACGGACCAACAGACCATACCAGACCATACCAGACCATACCAGACCATACCAGACCATACCAGACCATACCAGACCATACCAGACCATACCAGACCATACCAGACCATACAAGAACATACCAGACCATACGATACCATACCAGACGACACTGACTATACCAGACCAAACCAGTCCATACCAGACCATACCAGACCATAACAGACCATAACAGACCATAACAGACCATAACAGACCATAACAGACCATAACGGACCACAACAGACCATACCAGACCATACCAGACCATACCAGACCATACCAGACCATACCAGACCATACCAGACCATACCAGACCATACAAGAACATACCAGACCATACGATACCATACCAGACGACACTGACTATACCAGACCAAACCAGTCCATACCAGACCATACCAGACCATACCAGACCATACCAGACCATACCAGACCATACTAGACCATACTAGATCATACCAGACCATAAGAGACCATAACAGCCCATTACACACCATAACAGACCATAACAGACCATAACAGACCATAACAGACCATAACAGACCACAACAGACCATACCAGACCATACCAGACCATACCAGACCATACCAGACCATACCAGACCATACCAGACCATACCAGACCATACCAGACCATACCAGACCATACCAGACCATACCAGACCATACCAGACCATACCAGACAATACCAGACCATACCAGACCATACCAGACCATACCAGACCATACCAGACAATACCAGACCATACCAGACCATACCAGACCATACCAGACCATACCAGACCATACCAGACCATACCAGACCATACCAGACCATACCAGACCATACCAGACCACACCAGACCATACCAGACCATACCAGACCATACCAGAACATACCAGACCATACTATACCATACCAGACCATAGCAGACCAAACCAGTCCATACCAGACCATACCAGACCATACTAGACCATACTAGACCATACCATACCAGACCATACCAAACCATACCAGACCATACCAGACCATACAAGACCATACCAGACCATACCAGACCATACCAGACCATACCAGACCATACCAGACCATACCAGACCATACCAGACCATACCAGACCATACCAGACCATACCAGACCATACCAGACCATACCAGACCATACCAGACCATACCAGACCACACCAGACCACACCAGACCACACCAGACCACACCAGACCATACCAGACCATACTCAGAACAAACCAGACCATACTATACCATAGCAAACCACACTGACCATATCAGACCAAACCAGTCCATACCAGACCATACCAGACCATACTAGACCATACTAGACCATACCATACCAGACCATACCAAACCATACCAGACCATACCAGACCATACAAGACCATACCAGACCATACCAGACCATACCAGACCATACCAGACCATACCAGACCATACCAGACCATACCAGACCATACCAGACCACACCAGACCATACCAGACCATACCAGACCATACAAGACCACACCAGACCATACCAGCCCATACCAGATTATACCAGAACATACCAGACCATACTATACCATACCAGACCACACTGACCATAGCTGACCAAACCAGTCCATACCAGACCATACCATACCATACCAGACCATAACAGACCATAACAGCCCATAACACACCATAACAGACCATAACAGACCATAACAGACCATAACAGACCATAACAGACCATAACAGACCATAACAGACCATAACAGACCATAACAGACCATAACAGACCATAACAGACCATAACAGACCATAACGGACCACAACACACCATACCAGACCATACCAGACCATACCAGACCATACCAGACCATACCAGACCATACCAGACCATACCAGACCATACCAGACCATACCAGACCATACCAGACCATACCAGACAATACCAGACCATACCAGACCATACCAGACCATACCAGACCATACCAGACAATACCAGACCATACCAGACCATACCAGACCATACCAGACCATACCAGACCATACCAGACCATACCAGACCATACCAGACCATACCAGACCATACCAGACCACACCAGACCATACCAGACCATACCAGACCATACCAGAACATACCAGACCATACTATACCATACCAGACCATAGCAGACCAAACCAGACCATACCAGACCATACCAGACCATACTAGACCATACTAGACCATACCATACCAGACCATACCAAACCATACCAGACCATACCAGACCATACAAGACCATACCAGACCATACCAGACCATACCAGACCATACCAGACCATACCAGACCATACCAGACCATACCAGACCATACCAGACCATACCAGACCATACCAGACCATACCAGACCATACCAGACCACACCAGACCATACCAGACCATACCAGACCATACCAGACCATACCAGACCATACCAGAACAAACCAGACCATACTATACCATAGCAAACCACACTGACCATATCAGACCAAACCAGTCCATACCAGACCATACCAGACCATACTAGACCATACTAGACCATACCATACCAGACCATACCAAACCATACCAGACCATACCAGACCATACAAGACCATACCAGACCATACCAGACCATACCAGACCATACCAGACCATACCAGACCATACCAGACCATACCAGACCATACCAGACCACACCAGACCATACCAGACCATACCAGACCATACAAGACCACACCAGACCATACCAGCCCATACCAGATTATACCAGAACATACCAGACCATACTATACCATACCAGACCACACTGACCATAGCTGACCAAACCAGTCCATACCAGACCATACCATACCATACCAGACCATAACAGACCATAACAGCCCATAACACACCATAACAGACCATAACAGACCATAACAGACCATAACAGACCATAACAGACCATAACAGACCATAACAGACCATAACAGACCATAACAGACCATAACAGACCATAACAGACCATAACAGACCATAACGGACCACAACACACCATACCAGACCATACCAGACCATACCAGACCATACCAGACCATACCAGACCATACCAGACCATACCAGACCATACCAGACCATACCAGACCATACCAGACCATACCAGACCATACCAGACCATACCAGACCATACCAGAACATACCAGACCATACGATACCATACCAGACGACACTGACTATACCAGACCAAACCAGTCCATACCAGACCATACCCGACCATACCAAACCATACCAGACCATACCAGACCATACCAGACCATACAAGACCATACCAGACCATACCAGACCATACCAGACCATACCAGACCATACCAGACCATACCAGACCATACCAGAGCATACCAGACCATACCAGACCATACCAGACCATACCAGACCATACCAGACCATACCAGAACATACCAGACCATACCATACCATACCAGACCACACTGACCATAGCAGACCAAACCAGTCCTTACCAGACCATACCAGACCATACCAGACAATACTAGACCATACTAGATCATACCAGACCATAACAGACCATAACAGACCACAACAGACCATAACAGACCATAACAGACCATAACAGACCATAACAGACCATACCAGACCATACCAGACCATACTAGACCATACTAGACCATACCATACCAGACCATACCAAACCATACCAGACCATACCAGACCATACAAGACCATACCAGACCATACCAGACCATACCAGACCATACCAGACCATACCAGACCATACCAGACCATACCAGACCATACCAGACCATACCAGACCATACCAGACCTTACCAGACTATACCAGGCCATACCAGACTATACCAGACCATACCAGACCATACCAGACCATACCAGACCATACCAGACCATACCAGACCATACCAGATCATACCAGACCATACCAGACCATACCAGACCATACCAGACCATAGCAGAACATACCATACGATACCATACCAGACGACACTGACCGTACCAGACCAAACCAGTCCATACCAGACCATACCAGACCATACCAGACCATACCAGACCATACCAGACCATACCAGACCATACCTGACCATACCAGACCAAACCAGTCCATACCAGACCCTACCAGACCATACCAGACCATAGCAGACCATAGCAGACCATACCAGACCATACCAGACCATACCAGACCATACCAGACCATACCAGAACATACCATACGATACCATACCAGACGACACTGACCGTACCAGACCAAACCAGTCCATACCAGACCATACCAGACCATACCAGACCATACCAGACCATACCAGAACATACCAGACCATACGATACCATACCAGACGACACTGACTATACCAGACCAAACCAGTCCATACCAGACCATACCCGACCATACCAAACCATACCAGACCATACCAGACCATACCAGACCATACCAGACCATACCAGACCATACCAGACCATACCAGACCATACCAGACCATACCAGACCATACCAGACCATACCAGACCATACCAGACCATACCAGACCATACCAGACCATACCAGACCATACCAGACCATACCAGACCATACCAGACCATACCAGACCATACCAGAACATACCAGACCATACCATACCATACCAGACCACACTGACCATAGCAGACCAAACCAGTCCTTACCAGACCATACCAGACCATACCAGACAATACTAGACCATACTAGATCATACCAGACCATAACAGACCATAACAGACCACAACAGACCATAACAGACCATAACAGACCATAACAGACCATAACAGACCATACCAGACCATACCAGACCATACTATACCATACTAGACCATACCATACCAGACCATACCAAACCATACCAGACCATACCAGACCATACAAGACCATACCAGACCATACCAGACCATACCAGACCATACCAGACCATACCAGACCATACCAGACCATACCAGACCATACCAGACCATACCAGACCATACCAGACCATACCAGACCATACCAGACCATACCAGACCATACCAGACCATACCAGACCATACCAGACCATACCAGACCATACCAGACCATACCAGACCATACCAGCCCATACCAGACCATACCAGACCATACCAGACCATACCAGACCATAGCAGAACATACCATACGATACCATACCAGACGACACTGACCGTACCAGACCAAACCAGTCCATACCAGACCATACCAGACCATACCAGACCATACCAGACCATACCAGACCAAACCAGTCCATACCAGACCCTACCAGACCATACCAGACCATAGCAGACCATAGCAGACCATACCAGACCATACCAGACCATACCAGACCATACCAGACCATACCAGACCATACCAGAACATACCATACGATACCATACCAGACGACACTGACCGTACCAGACCAAACCAGTCCATACCAGACCATACCAGACCATACTAGACCATACTAGACCATACCATACCAGACCATACCAGACCATACCAGACCATACAAGACCATACCAGACCATACCAGACCATACCAGACCATACCAGACCATACCAGACCATACCAGACCATACCAGACCATACCAGACCATACCAGACCATACCAGACCATACCAGACCTTACCAGACCATACCAGACCATATCAGACTATACCAGACCATACCAGACCATACCAGACCATACCAGACCATACCAGACCATACCAGACCATACCAGACCATACCAGACCATACCAGACCATACCAGACCATACCAGACCATACCAGACCATACCAGACCATACCAGACCATACCAGACCATACCAGACCATACCAGACCATACCAGAACATACCAGACCATACCAGACCATACCAGACCATACCAGACCTTACCAGAACATACCAGACCATACGATACCATACCAGACGACACTGACCGTACCAGACCAAACCAGTCCATACCAGACCATACCAGACCATACCAGACCATACCAGACCATACCAGACCATACCAGACCATTCCAGACCATACCAGACCATACCAGACCATACCAGACCATACCAGACCATACCAGACCATACCAGACCATACCAGACCATACCAGACCATACCAGACCATACCAGACCATACCAGACCATACCAGACCATACCAGACCATACCAGACCATACCAGACCATACCAGACCATACCAGACCATACCAGACCATACCAGACCATACAAGACCATACCAGACCATACAAGAACATACCAGACCATACCAGACCATACCAGACCATGCCAGTCCATACCAGACCATACTAGTCCATACCAGACCATACCAGACCATACCAGACCATACCAGACCATACCAGACCATACCAGACCACACTAGACCATACCAGACCATACCAGACCATACCAGACCATACCAGAACATACCAGACCACACTATACCATACCAGACCACACTGACCATAGCAGACCAAACCAGTCCTTACCAGACCATACCAGACCATACCAGACCATACTAGACCATACTAGATCATACCAGACCATAACAGACCATAACAGACCACAACAGACCATAACAGACCATAACAGACCATAACAGACCATAACAGACCATAACAGACCATAACGGACCACAACATACCAGAACATACCAGACCACACTATACCATACCAGACCACACTGACCATAGCAGACCAAACCAGTCCTTACCAGACCATACCAGACCATACCAGACCATACTAGACCATACTAGATCATACCAGACCATAACAGACCATAACAGACCACAACAGACCATAACAGACCATAACAGACCATAACAGACCATAACAGACCATAACGGACCACAACAGACCATAACAGACCATAACAAAACATAACAGACCATACCAGACCATAACAGACCATAACAGACCATAACAGACCATAACAAAACATAACAGACCATACCAGACCATAACAGACCATAACAGACCATAACAGACCATAACAGACCATAACAAAACATAACAGACCATACCAGACCATAACAGACCATACCAGACCATACCAGACCATACCAAACCATACCAGACCATACCAGACCATACCAGACCATACCAGACCATACCAGACCATACCAGAACATACCAGACCATACGATACCATACCAGACCAAACCAGTCCATACAAGACCATACCAGACCATACCAGACCATACCAGACCATACCAGACCATACCAGACCATACCAGACCATACCAGATCATACCAGACCATACCAGACCATACCAGACCATACCAGACCATACCAGACCATACCAGACCATACCAGACCATACCAGACCATACCAGACCATACCAGACCATACAAGACCATACCAGACCATACAAGACCATACCAGACCATACCAGACCATACCAGACCATGCCAGTCCATACCAGACCATACCAGTCCATACCAGACCATACCAGACCATACCAGACCATACCAGACCAAACCAGACCATACCAGACCATACCAGACCACACCAGACCATACCAGACCATACCAGACCATACCAGACCACACCAGACCATAGCAGCCCATACCAGACCATACCAGAACACACCAGACCATACTATACCATACCAGACCACACTGACCATAGCAGACCAAACCAGTCCATACCAGACCATACCGAACCATACCAGACCATACTAGACCATACTAGATCATACCAGACGATAACAGACCATAACAGCCCATAACACACCATAACAGACCATAACAGACCATAACAGACCATAACAGACCATAACAGACCATAACAGACCATAACGGACCACAACTGACCATAACAGACTATAACAGACCATAACAAAACATAACAGACCATACCAGACCATACCAGACCATAGCAGACCATACCAGACCATACCATACCATACCAGACCATACCAGACCATACCAGACCATACCAGACCATACCAGACCATACCAGACCATACCAGACCATAACAGATCATAACAGACCATAACAGACCATAACAGACCATAACAGACCAATACAGACCATAACAGACCATAACAGATTATAAAGAGACTATAACAGACCATAACAGATCATAACAGACCATAACAGACCATAACAGACAATAACAGACCATAACAGCCCATAACAGACCATAACAGACCATAACAGACCATAACAGACCATAACAGACCATAACAGACCACAAAAGACCATACAGACCATAACAGACCATAACAGACCATAACAGACCATAACAGACCATAACAGACCATAACGGACCATAACGAACCATAACAAACCATAACAGACCATAAAAGACCATAACAGACCCTAACAGACCATAACAGACTACAACAGACCATAACAGACCATAACAGACCACAACAGACCATAACAGATTATAAGAGACTATAACAGACCATAACAGATCATAACAGACCATAACAGACCATAACAGACAATAACAGATCATAACAGCCCATAACAGACCATAACAGACCATAACAGACCATAACAGATAATAACAGACCACAACAGACATAACAGACCATACCTGACCATAACAGACCATAACAGACCATAACAGACCATAACAGACCATAACAGACCATAACAGACCATAACTGACCATAACAGACAATAACAGAACATAACAGACCATAACAGACCATAACAGACCATAACAGACCATAACAGACCATAACAGACCATAGCAGACCATAACAGACCATAACAGACAATAACAGAACATAACAGACCATAACAGACCATAACAGACCATAACAGACCATAACAGACCATAACAGACCATAACAGACCATAACAGACCATAACAGACCGTAACAGACCATAACATACCATACCATACTATAACAGACCATAACAGACCATAACAGACCATAACAGACCATAACAGACCATAACAGACCAAAACAGGCAATAAAAGACCATAACAGACCATAACAGACCATAACAGACCATAACAGACCATAACAGACCATAATACACCATACCATACTATAACAGACCATAACAGACCATAACAGACCATAACAGACCATAACAGACCATAACAGACCATAACAGACCAAAACAGAAAATAAAAGACTATAACAGACCATAACAGACCATAAGAGACCATAACAAACCACAACAGACCATAACAGATTATAAGAGACTATAACAGACCATACGAGACCATAACAAACCACAGCAGACCATAACAGATTATAAGAGACTATAACAGACCATAACAGACCATAACAGACCATAACAGACCATAACAGACCATAACAGACCATAACAGACCATAACAGACCATAACAGACGCTAACAGACCATAGCAGACCATAAGAGACCAAAACAGACAATAAAGACCATAACAGACCATAACAGACCATAACAGACCATAACAGACCATAACATACCACAACAGACCATAACAGACCATAACAGACCATAGCAGACCATACCAGACCATACCAGACCATACCAGACCATACCAGACCATAACAGACCATAACAGACCATAACCGACCATAACAGACCATAACAGACCATAACAGACACAATAACAGACCATAACAGACCATAACAGACCATAACAGACCATAACAGACCATAACAGACCATAACAGACCATAACAAACTATAACAGACCATTAAAAGACCATAATAGACCATAACAGACAATAACTGACCATAACAGACCATAACTGACCATAACAGACCATAACAGACCATAACAGACCATAACAGACCAAAACAGACCATAACAGACCATAACAGACCATAACAGACCATACCAGACCATAACAGACCATAACAGACCACAGGAGACCATAACAGACCATAAAAGACAAAAACAGAGCATAACAGACCATAACAGACCATAACAGACCATAACAGACCATAACAGACCATAACAGACCATAACAGACCATAACAGACCATAACAGACCATAACAGACCATAACAGACCATAACAGACCATAACAGACCATAACAGACCATAACAGACCATAACAGACCATAACAGACCATAACATCCCAAAACAGACCATAACAGACCATAACAGACCATAACAGACCATAACAGACCATAACAGACCATAACAGACCATAAAAGACCATAACAGAACGTAACAGACCATAACAGACCATAATAGACCATAAAAGACCACAACAGACCATAACAGACCATAACAGACCATACCAGACCACAAAAGACCATAACAGACCATAACAGACCATAACAGACCATAACAGACAATAACACATTATAACAGACCATAAAAGACCATAACAGACCATAACAGACCATAACAGACCATAACAGACCATAACAGACCATAACAGACCATAACAGACCATAACAGACCATAATACCCCATAACAGACCACAACAGACCATAACAGACCATAACAGACCATACCAGACCATAAAAGACCATAACAGACCATAACAGACAATAACAGACCAGAACAGGCCATAACAGACAATAACAGACCATAACAGACCATAACAGACCATAACAGACCATAACAGACCATAACAGACCATAACAGACCATAACAGACAATAACAGACCATAACAGACCACTAATACCCCATAACCAGACCACAACAGACCATAACAGACCATAACAGACCATACCAGACCATAAAAGACCATAACAGACCATAACAGACAATAACAGACCACAGGAGACCATAACAGACCATAAAAGACAATAACAGAGCATAAAAGACCATAACAGACCATAACAGACCATAACAGACCATAACAGACCATAACAGACCAAAACAGACCATAACAGACCATAACAGACCATAACAGACCATACCAGACCATAACAGACCATAACAGACCATAACAGACCATAGCAGACCATAACAGACCACAGGAGACCATAACAGACCATAAAAGACAATAACAGAGCATAAAAGACCATAACAGACCATAACAGACCATAACAGACCATAACAGACCATAACAGACCAAAACAGACCATAACAGACCATAACAGACCATAACAGACCATAACATACCACCATAACAGACCACCACAGATTATAAAGAGACTATAACAGACCATAACAGATCATAACAGACCATAACAGACCATAACAGACAATAACAGACTCATAACAGCCCATAACAGACCACAACAGACCACATAACAGACCATAACAGACCATAACAGACCATAAGTAACAGACCACAAAAGACCATAACAGGACCATCAGTAACAGACCATAACAGACCATAACAGACCATAACAGACCATAACGGACCATAACGGACCACTTAACAAACCATAACAGACCATAAAAAGAACCATAACAGACCCTAACAGACCATAACAGACTATAACAGACCATAACAGGTTCATAACAGACCACAACAGACCATAACAGATTATAAGAGACTATAACAGACCATAACAGATCATAACAGACCACAACAGACCATAACAGACAATAAACAGATCACAACAGCCCATAACAGATCACAACAGACCACAACAGATAATAACAGACCACACAGACATAACAGACCATACCAAGACCATAACAGACCATAACAGACCATAACAGACCATAACAGACCATAACAGACCATAACAGACCATAACAGACAATAACAGAACATAACAGACCATAACAGACCATAACAGACCACATAACAGACCACAACAGACCATAACAGACCATAGCAAGACCCATAACAGACCATAACAGACAATAACAGAACATAACAGACCATAACAGACCATAACAACAGACCATAACAGACCATAACAGCACCATAACAGACCATAACAGACCATAACAGACCATAACAGACCCGTAACAGACCATAAACTACCATACCATACTATAACAGACCATAACAGACCATAACAGACCATAACAGACCATAACAGACCATAACAGACCAAAACAGTCAATAAAAGACCATAACAGACCATAACAGACCATAACAGACCATAACAGACCATAACACACCATACCATACTATAACAGACCATAACAGACCATAACAGACCATAACAGACCATAACAGACCAAAACAGAAAATAAAAGACCATAACACAGACCATAACAGACCATAAGAGACCATAACAAACCCACAACAGTACCATAACAGATTATAAGAGACTATAACAGACCATACGAGACCATAACAAACCACAGCAGACGATAACAGATTATAAGAGACTATAACAGACCATAACAGACCATAACAGACCATAACAGACCATAACAGACCATAACAGACCATAACAGACCATAACAGACCCTAACAGACCATATAGCAGACCATAAGAGACCAAAACAGACAAAAAAAGACCATAACAGACCATAACAGACCATAACAGACCTATAACATACCACAACAGACCATAACAGACCATAACAGACCATAACAGACCATAAACAGACCATAACTAGACCATAACAGACCATAACAGACCATAACAGACCATACACAGACCATAACAGGACCACAACAGACCATAACAGACCATAACAGACCATAACAGACCATAACAGACCATAACAAACTATACAGACCATTAAAAGACCATAATTGACAATAACAGACTATAGCACCACTATAACAGACCATAACAGACCATAACAGACCATAAACAGACTATAACAGAAACATAAACAGACCAGAAACAGACTACCAACAGACCATAGCTGAACACATAACAGACCATACCAGACCGCAACAGACCATACCAGACCATACCAGACCATACACAGACCATAACAGACCATAACCGACCATAACAGACCATAACAGACCATAACAGACCATAACAGACCATAAACAGACCATAACAGACCATAACAGACCACCTAACAGACCATAACAGACCATAACAAACTATAACAGACCATTAAAAGAACCATAATAGACCATAACAGACCATAACTGAATGCATAACAGACCATAACTGACCATAACAGACCATAACAGACCATAACAGACCATAACAGACCGAAACAGACCATAACAGACCATAACAGACCATAACAGACCATACCAGACCATAACAGACCATAACAGACCACAGGAGACCATAACAGACCATAAAAGACAGCTAACAAGAGCATGAACAGACCACTATGGGAACAGACCATATACACGACACAGTTGAACCTGGTCACTATCTCTAACAGACCATAACAGACCATAACAGACCATAACAGACCATAACAGACCATGCAACAGACCATAACAGACCATAACAGACCATAACAGACCATAGCAGACCCTAACATCCCAAAACAGACCATAACAATCATAACAGACCATAACAGACCATAACAGACCATAAAAGACCATAACAGAACATAACAGACCACAACAGACCATAATAGACCATAAAAGACCACAACAGACCATAACAGACCATAACAGACCATACCAGACCACAAAAGACCATAACAGACCATAACAGACCATAACAGACAATAACACATTATAACAGACTATAAAAGACCATGACAGACCATAACAGACCATAACAGACCATAACAGACCATAACAGACCATAACAGACCATAACAGACCATAACAGACCATAATACCCCATAACACACCACAACAGACCATAACAGACCATAACAGACCATACCAGACCATAAAAGACCATAACAGACCATAACAGACAATAACAGACCAGAACAGGCCATAACAGACAAAAACAGACCATAACAGACCATAACAGACCATAGCAATACCATAGCATGACCACAACAGAATATGCATAACAGACCATAACAGACCATAACAGACCAAAACAGACCATAACAGACCATAACAGACCATAACAGACCATACCAGACCATAACAGACCATAACAGATTCGTACCAGACCATAGCAGACCATGACAGACCACAGGAGACCATAACAGATGCAGAATAGACAGTAACAGAGCATAAAAGACCATAACAGACCATAACAGACCATAACAGACTATAACAGACCATAACAGACCACAAAACAGACCATAACAGACCATAACAGACCATAACAGACCATAACATACCATAACAGACCGCAACAGACCATAACAGACCATAACAACCCAAAACAGACCATAACAGACCATAACAGACCATAACAGACCATAACAGACCACAAAAGACCATAACAGAACGTAACAGACCATAACAGACCATAATAGACCATAACAGACCACAACAGACCATAACAGACCATAACAGACCATACCAGACCACAAAAGACCATAACAGACCACAACAGACCATAACAGACGATAACAGACAATAACACATTATAACAGACGCATAAAAGACCATAACAGACCATAACAGGCACCATAACAGACCATAACAGACCATAACAGACCATAACAGACCATAACAGACCGCAAAAGACCATAACAGACCATAACAGACCATAACAGACCATAACAGACCATAACAGATTATAACAGACCATAACAGACCATAACAGACCATAACAGATTCATAACAGCCCATAACAGACCATAACAGACCATAACAGACCATAACCAGACCAACAACAGACCATAACAGTACCATAAATTCTACCATAACTTACTATAGACCGACCATAACAGACCATAGCAGACCATAACAGACCTTAACAGACCATAACAGACCAAAAAAGACCATTAAAAGACCACAACAGACCATAACAGACCAAATGAGACCATAACAGACCAGACGAAATTTACTAACAGACCATAACAGACCATAACAGACCCCAACAGACCATAACAGACCATAACAGACCATAACAGACCATAACAGACCATAACAGACCATAACAGACAATAACAGACCATAACAGACCATAACAGACCATAACAGACCATAAAAGACCATAACAGACCATAACAGACCATAACAGACCATAACAGACCATAACAGACCATAACAGGCCATAACAGACAATAACAGACCATAACAGACCATAATAGACCATAACAGACCATAACAGACCATAACAGACCATAACAGACTATAACAGACCATAACAGACCATAAAAGACCATAACAGAACATAACAGACCATAACAGACCATAATAGACCATAACAGACCACAACAGACCAAAACAGACCATAACAGACCATACCAGACCACAAAAGACCATAATAGACCATAACAGACCATAACAGACAATAACACATTATAACAGACCATAAAAGACCATAACAGTCCATAACAGACCATAACACACCATAACAGACCATAACAGACCATAACAGACCATAACAGACCATAACAGACCATAACAGACCATAACAGACCATAACAGACCATAACAGACCATAACAGACCATAACAGACCATAACAGACCATAACAGACCATAATACCCCATAACAGTCCACAACAGACCATAACAGACCATAACAGACCATACCAGACCATAAAAGACCATAACAGACCATAACAGACCATACCAGACCATAAAAGACCATAACAGACCATAACAGACAATAACAGACCATAACAGACCATAACAGACCATAGCAGACCATAACAGACCATAACAGACCATAACAGACCATAACAGACCATAACAGACCATAACAGACCATAACAGACCATACCAGACCATAATAGACCATAACAGACCATAACAGACCATAACAGATTATAACAGACCATAAAAGACCATAACAGACCATAACAGATTATAACAGACCATAACAGACCATAACAGACCATAACAGACCATAACAGCCCATAACAGACCATAACAGACCATAACAGACCATAACAGTACCATAACAGACCATAACAGACCATAACAGACCATAAAAGACCATAACAGACCATAACAGACAATAACAGACCATAACAGACCATAACAGAACATAACAGACCATAACAGACCATAACAAACCATTACAGACCATAACAGACCATAACATACCCTAACAGACCATAACAGACCATAACAGACCATAACAGACCATAACAGACCATAAAAGACCATTAAAAGACCATAACAGACCATAACAGACCATAGCAGACCAAAACAGACCATAACAGACAATAACAGACCATAACCGACCATAACAGACCATAACAGACCATAACAGACCATAACAGACAATAACAGACCATAACAGACCATAACAGACCATAACAGACCATAACAGACCATAAAAGACCATAACAGACAATAAAAGACAATCACAGACCATAACAGACCGCAACAGACCATAACAGACCATAACAGACCATAACAGACCATAACAGACCATAACAGACCATAACAGACCATAACAGACCGTAACAGACCATAACATAACAGACCATAACAGACCATAACAGACCATAACAGACCATAACTAACCATAACAGACCATAACAGACCAAAACATACAAGAACAAACCATAACAGACCATAAGAGACCATAACAAACCATAACAGACCATAACAGACCATAACAGACCAAAACAGACATAACAGACCATAACAGACCAAAACAGACATAACAGACCATAACAGACCATAACAGACCATAGCAGACCATAACAGACCATAACAGACCATAACAGACCATAACAGACCATAGCAGACCATAACAGACCATAAAAGACAATAAAAGACCATAACAGACCATAACAGACCATAACAGACCATAACAGACTAATAACAGACCATAAGAGACCATAACAGACCATAACAGACCATAACAGACCATAACAGACCATAACAGACCATAACAGACCATAACAGACCATAACAGACCATAACAGACCATAGCAGACCATAACAGACCATAACAGACCATAACAGACCATAAAAGACCATAACAGACCACAACAGACCATAACAGACCAAAACAGACCATAACAGACCATAACAGACCATAACATACCATAACAGACCATAACAGACCATAAAAGACCATAACAGACCATAACAGACCATAACAGACCATAACAGACCATAACAGACCATAACAGACCATAATAGACCACAACAGACCACAACAGACCATAACAGACCACAAAAGACCATACCAGACCGAAAAAGACGATAACAGATTATAACAGACCATAAAAGACCATAACAGACCATAACAGACCATAACAGACCTTAACAGACCATAACAGACCATAACAGACCATAACAGACCATAACAGACCATACACCCTAACAGATTATAACAGACCATAAAAGACCATAACAGACCATAACAGACCATAACAGACCATAACAGACAATAACAGACCATAAAAGACCATAACGGACCATAACAGACAAGAACAGACCATAACAGACAATAACAGATTATAATAGACCATAACAGACCATAACAGACCATAACAGACCATAACAGACCATAACAGAACATAACAGACCATAACAGACCATAACAAGACCATAACAGACCATAACAGACCATAACAGACCATAACAGACCATAACAGACCATAACAGACCATAATAGACCATAACAGACCACACACATCCAAACACACATAACAGACCATAACAGACAGACCATACCAGACCATACAGCATCCATAACAGTCCATAACAGACCATAACGGATTATACATCAGACACACCACAGCCCATTAACAGACCATAACAGACCTAACAGACCATAGTAGTCCCTAACAGAACACATAACAGACCATAACAGATCATAACAGACATATACACCGACCATAACAGATTCAAAAGGAGACCATGAACAGACCATAACAGACCATAACAAGAGCATAAACGAACCATAACAGACGGCACCAGACGAATAACAGACCCTAACACATCATAAGAGACCATAACAGACAATAACAGACCATAACAGACCATAACAGACCATAACAGACCATAACAGACCATAACAGACCATAACAGACCATAACAGACCATAACAGACCATAACAGACCATAACAGACCATAACAGACCATAACAGACCATAACAGACAATAGCAGACCATAACAGACCATAACAGATTATAACAGACCATAACAGACCATAACAGACCATAACAGACCATAACAGACCATAACAGACCATAACAGACCATAACAGACCATAACAGACCATAACAGACCATAACAGACCATAACAGACCATAACAGACCATAACAGACCATAACAGACCATAACAGACCATAACAGACCATAACAGACCATAACAGACCATAACAGACCATAACAGATCATAACAGACCATAACAGACCATAACAGACCATAACAGACCACAATAGACCATAACAGACCACAGCAGACCATAACAGACCATACCAGACGTAACAGACCATAAAAGACCACAACAGACCATAACAGACCACAAAAGACCATACCAGACCGAAAAAGACGATAACAGATTATAACAGACCATAAAAGACCATAACAGACCATAACAGACCATAACAGACCATAACAGACCATAGCAGACCATAACAGACCATAACATGACCATAACAGACCATAATAGACCATAACAGACCACAACAGACCATAACAGACCATACCAGGCAATAACAGACCATAAAAGACCATAACAAACCATAACAGGCCATAACAGACCATAACAGACCATAACAGACCATAACAGATCATAACAGACAATAACCGACCATAACAGACCATAACAGACCATAACAGACCATAACAGACCATAGCAGACCATAACAGACCATAACAGACCATAACAGACCCTAACAGACCATCACAGACCATAACAGACCTTAACAGACCATAACAGACCATAACAAACCATAACAGACCATAACAGACAATAACAGACTCATAACAGACCTGCAGAGACCATAACAGATCATAACAGACCATAACAGACAATAACAGATCCATAAGGCCATAACAGACCATAACAGACCATAACAATCCATAACAGACCATAACAGACAATATCCAGACCATAACAGACCATAACAGACCATAACAGACCATAAGACACCATAACAGACAATAACAGACCACAACAGACCATAACAGACCATAACAGACCATAACAGACCATAAAAGACCATAACAGACCATAACAGACCATAACAGATTATAACAGACCATAACAGACCATAACAGACCATAACAGACCATAACAGACCATAACAGTCCCTAACAGACCATAACAGACCATAACAGATCATAACAGACAATACCCGACCATAACAGATCAAAGGAGACCATAACAGACCATAACAGACCATAACAGAGCATAACGAACCATAACAGACCATAACAGACAATAACAGAACATAACACACCATAAGAGACCATAACAGACCATAACAGACCATAACAGACCATAACAGACCATAACAGACCATAACAGACCATAACAGACCATAACAGACCATAACAGACCATAACAGACCATAACAGACCATAATACCCATAACAGACCACAACAAGACCATAACAGACCATAACAGACCGTACACAGACCATAAAAGACCATAACAGACCATAACAGACAGCAGATTGTAATAGACCATAACAGACCATAACAGACCATAACAGACCATAACAGACCACATAGACCACAACAGAACATAACAGACCATAACAGACCGCAACAGACCATAACAGACCATAACAGACCATAACAGACACATAACAGACCACCAACAGACCATAACAGACCATAATAGACCATAACAGACCACAACAGACCATAACAGACCATAACAGACCATAACAGACCATACCAGACCATAAAAGACCATAACAGACCATAACAGACCATAACAGATTATAACAGACCATAATAGACCATAACAGACCATAACAGACCATAACAGACCACAACAGTCCCTAACAGACCATAACAGACCACATAACAGATCACCAACAGACAATACCCGACCACAACAACAGATCAAAGGAGACCATAACAGACCATAACAGACCATAACAGAGCATAACGAACCATAACAGACCATAACAGATCAATAACAGACCATAACACACCATAAAGACCACCAACAGACCATAACAGACCATAACAGACCATAACAGACCCTATAACAGACCATAACAGACCATAACAGACCATAACAGACCATAACAGACCATAACAGACCATAGCAAGACCATAACAGACCATAGCAGACCATAACAGACCATAACAGACCACACAGACAATAACAGACCATAACAGACCATAACAGATTATAACCATAACCAGACCATAACAGACCACTAACAGACCATAACAGGACCATAACAGACCACAACAGACCATAACAGACCATAACAGACCATAACAGACCATAACAGACCATAACAGATTATAACAGACCATAACCACCAGACCATAACAAGACCATAACAGACCATAACAGACCATAACAGACCATAACAGACCATAACAGACCATAGCAGACCATAACAGACCATAACAGACCAACAGACACTAACAGATCCACAGCAGACCACCAACAGACCATACCAGATGTAACAGACCATAAAAGACCATAGCAGACCATAACAGACCATAACATACCAAAGGAGACCATAACAGAGCACAACAAACCATGCATAGGCCATAACAGACCATAACAGTCCCTAACAGACCATAACAGACCATAATAGATCATAACAGACAATAACCGACACCACCCAACAGACCATATGATATAGCAGACCATAACAGACCATAGCAGATCCATAATTTCAGAATATACTGCATAACAGACCCTAGCAGACCATAACAGACCATAACAGACCTTAACAGACCATAACAGACATAACAAACCATAACAGACCATAACAGACCATAACAGACCATAACAGATCATAAAGAACCTAACAGATCATAACAGGCCATAACAGACAATAACAGACCATAAAAGACCATAACAGACCATAACAGACCATAACAAACCATAACAGACCATAACAGACAATAACAGACATAACAGACCACAACAACCATAACAGACCATAACAGACCATAAAAACCACCAGACAATAACAGACACTTAACAGACCATAACAGACCAGCAGACAGACCATAACAGACCATAACAGACCATAACAGACCATAACAGATCATAACAGACCACAACAGACCATAACGGCAGACCGTAACAGACCATAACAGCCGTTAAGAGACCATAACAGATCATAACAGACCATAACAGACCATAACAGACCATAACAGACCATAACTAACCATAACAGACCATAACAGACCAAAACATACAAGAACAAACCATAACAGACCATAAGAGACCATAACAAACCATAACAGACCATAACAGACCATAACAGACCAAAACAGACATAACAGACCATAACAGACCAAAACAGACATAACAGACCATAACAGACCATAACAGACCATAGCAGACCATAACAGACCATAACAGACCATAACAGACCATAACAGACCATAGCAGACCATAACAGACCATAAAAGACAATAAAAGACCATAACAGACCATAACAGACCATAACAGACCATAACAGACTATAACAGACCATAAGAGACCATAACAGACCATAACAGACCATAACAGACCATAACAGTTCACCAACAGACCATAACAGACCCATAACAGACCATAACAGACCATAGCAGACCATAACAGACCATAACAGACCATAACAGACCATAAAAGAAAGACCATAACAGACCACAACAGACCATAACAGACCAAAACAGACCCTAACAGAACCATAACAGACCATAACATACCATAACAGACCATAGCAGACCATGAAAAACCATAACAGACCATAACAGACCATAACAGACCATAACAGACCACCAGACCATAACAGACCACCTTAGACCACAACAGACCACAACAGACCACAACAGACCACAAAAGACCACTCACAGACCGAAAAAGACGATAACAGATTATAACAGACCATAAAGGACCATAACAGACGCATAACAGAACCCATAACAGACCTACAGTAACAGACCATAACAGACCATAACAGACCATAACAGACCATAACACACCCTAACAGAGTCATAACAGACCATAAAAAGACCATAACAGACCCTAACAGACCATAACAGACCATCATAGACAATAACAGACCATAAAAGACCATAACAGACCATAACAGACAAGAACAGACCATAACAGACAATAACAGATTATAATAGACCATAACAGACCATAACAGACCATAACAGACCATAACAGACCATAACAGACCATAACAGAACATAACAGACCATAACAGACCATAACAGACCATAACAGACCATAACAGACCATAACAGACCATAACAGACCATAACAGACCATAACAGACCATAATAGACCATAACAGACCACAACAGACCATAACAGACCATAACAGACCATAACAGACCATACCAGACCATAAAAGACCATAACAGACCATAACAGACCATAACAGATTATAACAGACCATAACAGACCATAACAGACCATAACAGACCATAACGAACCATAACAGTCCCTAACAGACCATAACAGACCATAACAGATCATAACAGACAATACCCAAAACCACATAACAGATCAAAGGAGACCATAGACAGACCATAACAGACCACCACAGAGCACAACGAACCATAACAGACCATAACAGACAATAACAGACCGCAACACCACCATAGAGACCATAACAGACCATAACAATCCAACAGACCATAACAGACCATAACAGACCATCAACAGACCATAACAAACTATAACAGACCATAACAGACCATAACAGATCATAACAGACCATAGCAGACCCCAACAGACCATAACAGACCATAACAGACCATAACAGACCATAACAGACCATAACAGACCATAACAGACAATAACAGACCATAACAGACCATAACAGATTATAACAGACCATAACAGACCATAACAGACCATAACAGACCATAACAGACCATAACAGACCATAACAGACACATAACAGACCATAACAAGACCATAACAGACCACCAACAAGACCATAACAGACCATAACAGACCATAACAGACCATAACAGACCATAACAGACCATAACAGACCATAACAGACCATAATAGACCATAGCAGACCACAACAGACCATAGCAGACCATACCAGACGTACAACAGACCATAAAAGACCATAGCAGACCATAGCAGACTATAACATACCAAAGGAGACCATAACAGAGCATAACAAGACCACAACAGGCCTAACAGACCATAACAGTCCCTAACAGACCATAACAGACCATAACAGATCATAACAGAACCCAATAACCAACTATAACAGACCATAACAGACCATAACAGACCATAATAACAGACCATAGCAGACCATAACAGACCATAACAGACCATAACAGACCCTAACAGACCATCACAGACCATAAGCAGACCTTAACAGACTATATAGACCATAACAAACCATAACAGACCATAACAGACAATAACAGACCATAACAGACCATAAGAGACCATACCAGATCATAACAGACCATAACAGACAATAACAGACCCATAAAAGACCATAACAGACCATAACAGACCATAACAAACCATAACAGACCATAACAGACAATAGCAGACCATAACAGACCATAACAGACCATAGCAGACCATAAGACACCATAACAGACCAATAACAGACCACAACAGACCATAAGAGACCATAACAGACCATAACAGACCATAACAGACCATAACAGACCATAACAGACCATAACAGACCATAACAGACCATAACAGACCATAACAGACCATAACAGACCATAACAGACCGCAGCAAGACCATAACAGACCACAAAAGACCACAACAGATTATAACAGACCATAACAGACCATAGCAGACCATAACAGACCATAACAGACCATAACAGACAATAACAGACCACCAACAGACCATAACAGATTATAACAGACCATAACAGACCATAACAGACCATATCAGACCACCCAACAGACCATAACAGACCATAACAGACCCATAACAGACCATAACAGACCATAACAGACCATAACAGACCATAACAGACCACAAC
This sequence comes from Drosophila vallismaia, assembly GCA_035047325.1. NCBI lineage: Eukaryota > Metazoa > Arthropoda > Insecta > Diptera > Drosophilidae > Drosophila > Drosophila vallismaia. The sequence continues at coordinate 32,851 of JAWNPU010000059.1, forward strand.
AGACCATAACAGACCATAACAGACCATAACAGACCATAATAGACCACCCAACAGACCACAACAGACCATAGCAGACCATACCAAGACGTAACAGACCATAAAAGACCATAGCAGACCATAACAGACCATAGCATACCAAAGGAGACCATAACAGAGCATAACAAACCACCAACAGGCCCATAACAGACCATAACAGTCCCTAACAGACCATAACAGACACATAACAGATCATAACAGACAATAACTGACCATAACAGACCATAACCAGAGCATAACAGACCATAACAGACCATAACAGACTCGTAACAGACCACAATAGAACCATAACTGACCCTAACAGACCATCACAGACCATAACAGACCATAACAGACCTTAGCAGACCATAACAGATCATAACAGACTTCACCAACAGACAATAACAGACCGCAAAAGACCACAACAGACCATAACAGACCATAACAAACCATGACAGACCATAACAGACAATAACAGACCATAACAGACCATAAGAGACCATAACAGATCATAACAGACCATAATAGACCATAATAGACCATAGTCAGACCATAACAGACCAAAACAGACATAACAGACCATAACAGACCAAAACAGACATAACAGACCATAACAGATTTCATAACAGACCATAGCAGACCACAACAGACCATAACAGACCATACTTATAGACCATAACAGACCATAGCAGACCGCCAACAGACCGCAAAAGACAATAAAAGACCACAACAGACCATAACAGACCATAACAGACCATAACAAGACTATAACAGACCATAAGAGACCATAACAGACCATAACAGACCATAACAGACCATAACAGACCATAACAGACCACAACAGACCATAACAGACCATAACAGACCATAGCAGACCATAACAGACCATAACAGACCACCATAAGACCATAAAAGACCATAACAGACCACAACAGACCATAACAGACCAAAAACAGACCATAACAGACCATAACAGACCATAACATACCATAACAGACCATAACAGACCATAAAAGACCATAACAGACCATAACAGACCATAACAGACCATAACAGACCATAACAGACCATAACAGACCATAATAGACCACAACAGACCCCAACAGACCACATAACAGACCACAAAAGACCATACCAGACAGAAAAAGACGATAACAGATTATAACAATAGACCATAAAAGACCATAACAGACCATAACAGACCATAACAGACCTTAACAGACCATAACAGACCATAACAGACCATAACAGACCACAACAGTACCATAACACACCTAATAACAGATTATAACAGACCATAAAGGCCACTAACAGATCATAACAGACCACCAACAGACCATAACAGACAATAGCAAGACCATAAAAGACCATAACAGACCATAACAGACATAGAACAGACCATAACAGACAATAACAGATTATAATAGACCATAACAGACCATAACAGACCATAACAGACCATAACAGACCATAACAGACCATAACAGAACATAACAGACCATAACAGACCATAACAGACCATAACAGACCATAACAGACCATAACAGACCATAACAGACCATAACAGACCATAACAGACACTATATAGACCATAACAGACCACAACAAGACCATAACAGACCATAGACAGACCATAACAGACCATACACCAGACCATAAAAGACCTTAACAGACCATAACAGACTATAACAGATTATAACAGACCATAACAGACCATAACAGACCATAACAGACCATAACAGAAGACCACTTAACAGTCCCTAACAGACCATAACAGACCATAACAGATCATAACAGACAATACCCGACCACATAACAGATCAAAAGGAGACCATAACAGACACAACAGACCATAACAGAGCATAACGAACCATAACAGACCATAACAGACAATAACAGACCATAACACACCATAAGAGACCATAACAGACCATAACAGACCATAACAGACCATAACAGACCATAACAGACCACAACAGAACTCTCAACATAGACCATAACAGACCATAACAGACCATAACAGACCATAACCAAATTCATAACAGACCATAACAGACCATAACAGACCATAACAGACCATAACAGACCATAACAGACCATAACAGACCATAGCAGACCATAACAGACCATAACAAGACCATAACAGATTATAACAGACCATAACAGACCATAACAGACCATAACAGACCACCAACAGACCACCAGCAGACAATAACAGACCATAACAGACGCAACAACAGATTATAACAGACCATAACAGACCATAACAGACCATATAAGACCATAACAGACCATAACAGACCACCAACAGACCATAACAGACCATAACAGACCATAACAGACCATAACAGACCATAACAGACCATAACAGACCATAACAGACCATAACAGACCATAACAGACCATAATAGACCATAACAAGACCACAACAGACCATAACAGACCACATACCAGACGTAACAGACCATAAAAGACCACCCAGCAGACCATAGCAGACCATAACATACCAAAGGAGACCATAACAGAGCATAACAAACCATAACAGAGCCATAACAGACCATAACAGTCCCTAACAGACCATAACTTCAGACCATAGCAGATCATAACAGACAATAACCGACCTTAACAGACCATAACAGAGCATAACAGACCATAACAGACCATAACAGACCATAACAGACCATGCAACAGACCATAACAGACCCTAACAGACCATCCCAGTCCACCATAACAGACCATAACAGACCATAGCAGACCACAACAGATCATAGCAGACCACAACAGACAATAACAGACCGCATAAAGACCACAACAGACCATAACAGACCATAACGAAACTACATGACAAGACCATAACAGACAATAACAGACCATAACAGACCGCATAGAGACCATAACAGATCATAACAGACCATAACAGACCGCAATAGACCATAACAGACCATAACAGACCAAAACAGACACATAACAGACCATAACAGACCAAAACAGACATAACAGACCATAACAGACCACACCAACAGACCCATAGCAGACCATAACAGACCATAACAGACCATAACAGACCATAACAGACCATAGCAGACCATAACAGACCATAAAAAGACAATAAAAGACAATAGAAAAGACCATAACAGACCATAACAGACCATAACAGACCATAACAGACCATAAGAGACCACTTAACAGACCATAACAGACCATAACAGACCATAACAGACCATAGCAGACCACCCAACAGACCATAACAGACCATAACAGACCACCCAGCAGACCATAACAACAGACCATAACAGACCATAACAGACCATAAGGAAGACCATAACAGACCACAACAGACCACCAACAGACCAAAACAGACCATAACAGACCATAACAGACCATAACATACCATAACAGACCATAACTAGACCATAAAAAAGACCATAACAGACCATAACAGACCATAACAGACCATAACAGACCATAACAGACCATAACAGACTATAATAGACCACAACAGACCACAACAGACCATAACATAGACCACAAAAGACCATACCAGACCGAAAAGAAAGACGATAACAGATTATAACAGACCATAAAAGACCATAACAGACCATAACAGACCATAACAGACCTTAACAGACCATAACAGACCATAACAAGACCATAACAGACCACCATAACAGACCATAACACACCCTAACAGATTATAACAGACCATAAAAGACCATAACAGACCATAACAGACCATAACAGACCATAACAGACCACTAGCAGACAATAACAGACCATAAGGAAGACCATAACAGACCATAACAGACAAGAACAGACCCATAACAGACATACAGATTGCCATAGACCATAACAGACCATAACAGACCATAACAGACCATAACAGACCATAACAGACCACAACTGAACACCAACAGACCATAACAGACCATAACAGACCACAACAGACCATAACAGACCATAACAGACCATAACAGACCATAACAGAGCCACAACTTGACTATAATAGACCACCAACAGACCACAACAGACCACCAACAGACCACCAACAGACCATAACAGACCATACCAGACCGCAAAAGACAACAGACCATAACAGACCACCGCTGAATGCAGATTATAACAGACCATAACAGACCATAACAGACCATAACAGACCATAACAGACCATAACAGTCCCTAACAGACCATAACAGACCATAACAGATCACCAACAGACAATACCAAACCATAACAGATCAAAGGAGACCATAACAGACCATAACAGACCATAACAGACCATAACAGACCCATAACAGACCATAACAGACTATAACAGACCATAACACCATAAAGACCATAACAGACCATAACAGACCATAACAGACCATAACAGACCATAACAGACCATAACAGACCATAACAGACCATAACAGACCATAACAGACCATAACAGACCATAACAGACCATAACAGACCATAACAGACCATAACAGATCATAACAGACCATAACAGACCATAACAGACCATAACAGACCATAACAGACAATAACAGACCATAACAGACCATAACAGATCATAACAGACCATAACAGACCATAGACACATAACAGACCATAACCAGACCATAACAGACCATAACAGACCATAACAGACCATAACAGACCATAACAGACCATAGCATCACCATACAATACACACACATAGCAGACCATAACAGACCATAACAAGCCATAACAGAACCACCAGACCATAACAGACCACAACAGACCACAATTCAGACCATAACAGACCATACCAGACGTAACAGACCATAAAAGACCATAGCAGACCGCAACAGACCATAACATACCAAGGAGACCATAACAGAGCATAACAAACCATAACAGGCCATAACAGACCATAACAGTCCTAACAGACCATAACAGACCATAACAGATCATAACAGACAATAACCGACCATAACAGACCATAACAGACCATAACAGACCATAGCAGACCATAACAGACCATAACAGACCATAACAGACCCTAACAGACCATCACAGACCATAACAGACCTTAACAGACCATAACAGACCATAACAAACCATAACAGACCATAACAGACAATAACAGACCATAACAGACCATAAGAGACCATAACAGATGATAACAGACCATAACAGACAATAACGACCATAAAAGACCATAACAGACCATAACAGACCATAACAACCCATAACAGACCATAACCAGACAATAACAGACCATAACAGACCATAACAGACCATAACAGACCATAAGACACCCATAACAGACAATAACAGACCACAACAGACCACAACAGACCATAACAGACCATAACAGACCATAACAGACCATAACAGACCATAACAGACCATAACAGACCATAACAGACCACAACAGACCATAACAGACCAGTAACAGACCATAACAGACCACAGAACAGACCAAGAACAGACCATAACAGACCATAACAGATTATAACAGACCATAACAGACCATAACAGACCATAACAGACCATAACAGACCATAACAGACAATAACAGACCATAACAGACCACCACAGATTATAACAGACCATAACAGACCATAACAGACCATATCAGACCATAACAGACCATAACAGACCAAATAACAGACCATAACAGACCATAACAGACCACAATAGACCATAACAGACCATAACAGACCATAACAGACCATAACAGACCATAACAGACCATAACAGACCATAATAGACCATAACAGACCACAACAGACCATACAGACCATACCAGACGTAACAGACCATAAAAGACCATAGCAGACCATAACAGACCATAACATACCAAAAGAGACCATAACAGACCATAACAAACCATAACAGGCCATAACAGACCATAACAGTCCCTAACAGACCATAACAGACCATAACAGATCATAACAGACAATAACCGACCATAACAGACCATAACAGAGCATAACAGACCATAACAGACCATAACAGACCATAACAGACCATAGCAGACCATAACAGACCCTAACAGACCATCACAGACCATAACAGACCATCATAGACCATAGCAGAACCATAACAGATCATAACAGACCATAACAGACAATAACAGACCATAAAAGACCACAACAGACCATACCAGTCATAACAAACCATGACAGACCATAACAGACAATAACAGACCATAACAGACCATAAGAGACCATAACAGATCATAACAGACCATAACAGACAATAAACAGACCATAAAAGACCATAACAGACCATAACAGACCATAACAAACCATAACAGACCATAACAGACAATAACAGACCATAACAGACCATAGAGACCATAACAGAACATAACAGACCATAACAAACCATAACAGACCATAACAGACCATAACAGACCATAAGAGACCATAACAGATCATAACAGACCATAACAGACAATAACAGACCATAAAAGACCATAACAGACCATAACAGACCATAACAAACCATAACAGACCATAACAGACAATAACAGACCATAACAGATCATAACAGACCATAACAGACCATAACAGACCATAACAGAGCATAACAAACCATAACAGTCCATAACAGACCATAACAGTCCCTAACAGACCATAACAGACCATAACAGATCATAACAGACCATAACCGACCATAACAGACCATAACAGACCATAACAGAGCATAACAGACCATAACAGACCAGAACAGACCCTAACAGACCATCACAGACCATAACAGACCATAACAGACCATAGCAGACCATAACAGATCATAACTAGACCATAACAGACAATAACAGACCATAAAAGACCACAACAGACCATAACAGACCATAACAAACCATAACAGACCATAACAGACAATAACAGACCATAACAGACCATAAGAGACCATAACAGATCATAACAGACCATAACAGACAATAACAGACCATAAAAGACCATAACAGACCATAACAGACCATAACAAACCATAACAGACCGTAACAGACAATAACAGACCATAACAGACCATAACAGACCATAAGAGACCATAACAGACCATAACAGACCAAAACAGACCATAACAGACCATAACAGATCATAACAGACCATAACAGACAATAACAGACCATAACAGACCATAAGAGACCATAACAGATCATAACAGACCATAACAGACAATAACAGACCATAAAAGACCATAACAGACCATAACAGACCATAACAAACCATAACAGACCATAACAGACAATAACAGACCATAACAGACCATAAGAGACCATAACAGAACATAACAGACCATAACAAACCATAACAGACCATAACAGACCATAACAGACCATAAGAGACCATAACAGATCATAACAGACCATAACAGACAATAACAGACCATAAAAGACCATAACAGACCATAACAGACCATAACAAACCATAACAGACCATAACAGACAATAACAGACCATAACAGACCATAACAGACCATAACAGACCATAACAGACCATAAGACACCATAACAGACAATAACAGACCATAACAGACCACAACAGACCATAACAGACCATAACAGACCATAACAGACCATAACAGACCATAACAGACCATAACAGACCATAACAGACCATAACAGACCATAACAGACCATAACAGAGCATAACAAACCATAACAGTCCATAACAGACCATAACAGTCCCTAACAGACCATAACAGACCATAACAGATCATAGCAGACCATAACCGACCATAACAGAGCATAACAGACCATAACAGAGCATAACAGACCATAACAGACCATAACAGACCTAACAGACCATCACAGACCATAACAGACCATAACAGACCATAGCAGACCATAACAGATCATAACAGACCATAACAGACAATAACAGACCATAAAAGACCACAACAGACCATAACAGACCATAACAAACCATAACAGACCATAACAGACAATAACAGACCATAACAGACCATAAGAGACCATAACAGATCATAACAGACCATAACAGACAATAACAGACCATAAAAGACCATAACAGACCATAACAGACCATAACAAACCATAACAGACCATAACAGACAATAACAGACCATAACAGTCCATAACAGACCATAAGAGACCATAACAGACCATGCAGACCAAAACAGACCATAACAGACCATAACAGATCATAACAGACCATAACAGACCATAACAGACCATAACAGACCATAACAGACCATAACAGACCATAACAGACCATAACAGACCATAACAGACCATAACAGACCATAACAGACCATAACAGACCATAACAGACCATAATAGACCATAACAGACCACAACAGACCATAACAGACCATACCAGACGTAACAGACCATAAAAGACCATAGCAGACCATAACAGACCATAACATACCAAAGGAGACCATAACAGAGCATAACAAACCATAACAGGCCATAACAGACCATAACAGTCCCTAACAGACCATAACAGACCATAACAGATCATAACAGACAATAACCGACCATAACAGACCATAACAGACCATAGCAGACCATAGCAGACCATAACAGACCATAACAGACCATAACAGACCCTAACAGACCATCACAGACCATAACAGACCTTAACAGACCATAACAGACCATAACAAACCATAACAAACCATAACAGACAATAACAGACCATAACAGACCATAAGAGACCATAACAGATCATAACAGACCATAACAGACAATAACAGACCATAAAAGACCATAACAGACCATAACAGACCATAACAAACCATAACAGACCATAACAGACAATAACAGACCATAACAGACCATAACAGACCATAAGACACCATAACAGACAATAACAGACCACAACAGACCATAACAGACCATAACAGACCATAACAGACCATAACAGACCATAACAGACCATAACAGACCATAACAGACCATAACAGACCATAACAGACCATAACAGACCATAACAGACCATAACAGACCATAGCAGACCATAACAGACCATAACAGACCATAACAGATTATAACAGACCATAACAGACCATAACAGACCATAACAGACCATAACAGACCATAACAGACAATAACAGACCATAACAGACCATAACAGATTATAACAGACCATAACAGACCATAACAGACCATAACAGACCATAACAGACCATAACAGACCATAACAGACCATAACAGACCATAACAGACCATAACAGACCATAACAGACCATAACAGACCATAACAGACCATAACAGACCATAATAGACCATAACAGACCACAACAGACCATAACAGACCATACCAGACGTAACAGACCATAAAAGACCATAGCAGACCATAACAGACCATAACATACCAAAGGAGACCATAACAGAGCATAACAAACCATAACAGGCCATAACAGACCATAACAGTCCCTAACAGACCATAACAGACCATAACAGATCATAACAGACAATAACCGACCATAACAGACCATAACAGAGCATAACAGACCATAACAGACCATAACAGACCATAACAGACCATAACAGACCATAACAGACCCTAACAGACCATCACAGACCATAACAGACCATAACAGACCATAGCAGACCATAACAGATCATAACAGACCATAACAGACAATAACAGACCATAAAAGACCACAACAGACCATAACAGACCATAACAAACCATGACAGACCATAACAGACAATAACAGACCATAACAGACCATAGAGACCATAACAGATCATAACAGACCATGACAGACAATAACAGACCATAAAAGACCATAACAGACCACAACAGACCATAACAAGCCCTAACAGACCATAACAGACAATAACAGACCATAACAGACCATAAGAGACCATAACAGACCATAACAGACCATAACAAACCATAACAGACCATAACAGACCATAACAGACCATACCAAGACCATAAGAGACCATAACAGATCATAACAGACCATAACAGACAGATAACAGACCATAACAGACCATAAGAGACCATAACAGATCATAACAGACCATAACAGACAATAACAGACCATAAAAGACCATAACAGACCATAACAGACCATAACAAACCATAACAGACCATAACAGACAATAACAGACCTTAACAGACCATAAGAGACCATAACAGACCATAACAGACCATAGCAAACCATAACAGACCACCAACAGACCATAACAGATCATACCAGACCATAACAGACAATAACAGACCATAAAAGACCACAGCAGACCATAACAGACCATAACAAACCATGACAGACCATAACAGACAATAACAGACCATAACAGACCATAAGAGACCATAACAGATCATAACAGACCATAACAGACAATAACAGACCATAAAAGACCATAACAGAACATAACAGACCATAACAAACCATAACAGACCATAACAGACAATAACAGACCATAACAGACCATAAGAGACCATAACAGACCATAACAGACCATAACAAAACCATAACAGACCATAACAGACATAACAGACCATAACAGACCATAAGAGACCATAACAGATCATAACAGACCATAACAGACAATAACAGACCATAAAAGACCATAACAGACCATAACAGACCATAACAAACCATAACAGACCATAACAGACAATAACAGACCATAACAGACCATAACAGACCATAACAGACCATAACAGACCATAAGACACCATAACAGACAATAACAGACCATAACAGACCATAACAGACCATAACCAGACCATAACAGACCATAACAGACCATAACAGACCATAACAGACCATAACAGACCATAACAGACCATAACAGACCATAACAGACCATAGCACCAGACCATAACAGACCATAACAGACCATAACCAGACCCATAACAGACAATAACAGACCATAACAGACCATAACAGATTATAACAGACCATAACAGACCATAACAGACCATAACAGTCCCTAACAGACCATAACAGACCATAACAGACCATAACAGACCATAACAGACCATAACAGACCATAACAGACCATAGCAGACCATAACAGACCATAACAGACCATAATAGACCATAACAGACCATAACAGACCATAACAGACCATTACAGACCATAACAGACCATAACAGACCATAACAGACCATAACAGACCATAAATAGACCATAGCAGACCATAACAGACCATAACAGACCAAAGGAGACCATAACAGAGCATAACAAACCATAACAGTCCATAACAGACCATAACAGTCCCTAACAGACCATAACAGACCATAACAGATCATAACAGACCATAACCGACCATAACAGACCATAACAGACCATAACAGAGCCATAACAGACCATAACAGACCATAACAGACCCTAACAGACCATCACAGACCATAACAGACCATAACAGACCATAGCAGACCATAACAGATCATAACAGACCATAACAGACAATAACAGACCATAAAGACCACAACAGACCATAACAGACCATAACAAACCATAACAGACCATAACAGACAATGACAGACCATAACAGACCATCCAGGACCCATGATCTTAACAGACCATAACAGACAATAACGGACCATAAAAGACCATAACAGACCATAACAGACCATAACAAACCATAACAGACCGTAACAGACAATAACAGACCATAACAGACCATAACAGACCATAAGAGACCATAACAGACCATAACAGACCAAAACAGACCATAACAGACCATAACAGATCATAACAAACCATAACAGACCATAACAGACAATAACAGACCATAACAGACCATAACAGACCATAAGAGACCATAACAGACCACTAACAGACCATAACAGACCATAACAGACCATAACAGACCATAACAGACCATAAGAGACCATAACAGACCATAACAGACCAAAACAGACCATAACAGACCATAACAGACCATAACAAACCATAACAGACCATAACAGACAATAACAGACCATAACAGACCATAACAGACCATAAGAGACCATAACAGACCATAACAGACCATAACAGACCATAACAGACCATAACAGACCATAACAGACCATAACCGACCATAACAGACCATAACAGACCACCAACAGACCATAACAGACCATAACAGACAATAACAGACCATAACAGACCATAGCAAGACCATAACAAACCATAACAGACCATAACAGACAATAACAGACCATAACAGACCATAAGAGACCATAACAAACCATAACAGACCATAACCAGACCAAAACAGACCATAACAGACCATAACAGACCATAACAGACCACAACAGACCATAACGAGACCATAACAGACCATAACAGACCATAACAGACCATAACAGACCATAACAGACCATAACAGACCATAAGAGACCATAACAGACCATAACAGACCATAACAGATCATAACAGACCATAACAAACCATAACAGACCATAACAGACCATAACAGAGCATAACAGACCATAACAGACCATAACAGACCATAACAGACCATAACAGACCATAGAGACCATAACAGACCATAACAGACCATAACAGACCATAACAGACCATAACAGACCATAGCAGAAGCCATAGCAGACCATAACAGACAATAACAGACCATAACAGACCATAAGAGACCATAACAGATCATAACAGACCATAACAGACAATAACAGACCATAAAAGACCATAACAGACCATAACAGACCATAACAAACCATAACAGACCATAACAGACAATAACAGACCATAACAGACCATAAGAGACCATAGCAGACCATAACAGACCATAACAGACCAAAACAAACCATAACAGACCATAACAGACCATAACAGACCACAACAGACCACTAACAGACCATAACAGACCATAACAGACCATAACAGACCATAACAGACCATAACAGACCATAACAGACCATAACAGACCATAACAGACCATAACAAACCATAGCAGACCATAACAGACCATAACAGACCATAACAGACCATAACCGACCATAACAGACCATAACAGACCATAACAGACCATAACAGACCATAACAGACCATAACAGACCATAACAGACCATAACAGACCATAACAGACCATAACAGACCATAACAGACCATAGCAGACCATAACAGACCATAACAGACCATAACAGACCATTACAGACCATAACAGACCATAACAGACCATAAGAGAGCATAGCAGACCATAAAAGACCATAACAGACCATAACAGACCATAGCAGATCACCAACAAACCATAACAGACCATAACAGACAATAACAGACCATAACAGACCATAACAGACCATAAGAGACCATAACAGACCATAACAGACCACAACAGACCACAACAGACCATAACAGACCATAACAGACCATAACAGACCATAACAGACCATAACAGACCATAACAGACCATAACAGACCATAACCGACCATAACCAGACCATAACAGACCATAACAGACCATAACCAGACCATAACAGACCATAACAGACCATAACAGACCATAACAGACCATAACAGACCATAACAGACCATAACAGACCATAACAGACCATAACAGACCATAACAGATCATAACAGACCATAACCGACCATAACAGACCATAACAGACCATAACAGAGCATAACAGACCATAACAGACCATAACAGACCCTAACAGACCATCACAGACCATAACAGACCTTAACAGACCATAGCAGACCATAACAGATCATAACAGACCATAACAGACAATAACAAACCATAACAGACCATAACAGACAATAACAGACCATAACAGACCATAAGAGACCATAACAGACCATAACAGACCAAAACAGACCATAACAGACCATAACAGACCATAACAAACCATAACAGACCATAACAGACAATAACAGACCATAACAGACCATAACAGACCATAAGAGACCATAACAGACCATAACAGACCATAACAGACCATAACAGACCATAACAGACCATAACAGACCATAACAGACCATAACAGACCATAACAGACCATAACAGACCATAACAGACCATAACAGACCATAACAGACCATAACCGACCATAACAGACCATAACAGACCATAACAGACCATAACAGACCATAACAGACAATAACAGACCATAACAGACCATAACAGACCATAACAAACCATAACAGACCATAACAGACAATAACAGACCATAACAGACCATAAGAGACCATAACAAACCATAACAGACCATAACAGACCAAAACAGACCATAACAGACCATAACAGACCATAACAGACCACAACAGACCATAACAGACCATAACAGACCATAACAGACCATAACAGACCATAACAGACCATAACAGACCATAACAGACCATAAGAGACCATAACAGACCATAACAGACCATAACAGATCATAACAGACCATAACCGACCATAACAGACCATAACAGACCATAACAGAGCATAACAGACCATAACAGACCATAACAGACCATAACAGACCATAACAGACCATAAGAGACCATAACAGACCATAACAGACCATAACAGACCATAACAGACCATAACAGACCATAACAAACCATAACAGACCATAACAGACAATAACAGACCATAACAGACCATAAGAGACCATAACAGATCATAACAGACCATAACAGACAATAACAGACCATAAAAGACCATAACAGACCATAACAGACCATAACAAACCATAACAGACCATAACAGACAATAACAGACCATAACAGACCATAAGAGACCATAACAGACCATAACAGACCATAACAGACCAAAACAGACCATAAGAGACCATAACAGACCATAACAGACCACAACAGACCATGACAGACCATAACAGACCATAACAGACCATAACAGACCATAACAGACCATAACAGACCATAACAGACCATAACAGACCATAACAGACCATAACAAACCATAACAGACCATAACAGACCATAACAGACCATAACAGACCATAACCGACCATAACAGACCATAACAGACCATAACAGACCATAACAGACCATAACAGACCATAACAGACCATAACAGACCATAACAGACCATAACAGACCATAACAGACCATAGCAGACCATAACAGACCATAACAGACCATAACAGACCATTACAGACCATAACAGACCATAACAGACCATAAGAGAGCATACCAGACCATAAAAGACCATAACAGACCATAACAGACCATAACAGACCATAACAGACCATAACAGATTATAACAGACCATAACAGACCATAACAGAACATAACAGACCATAACAGAAGCATAACGGACCATAACAGATCATAACAGACCACAACAGAACACCAAAGCCCTTAACAGACCATAACAGATCACAACAGACTCATAACAGACCATAACAGACCATAACAGACCATAGCTAACCATAACAGACCATAACAGACCACAACAGACGAAAACAGACAAGAACAGACCACAATAGACCATAACAGACCATAAGAGACCATAACAGACCATAACAGACCCATAACAGACCATAACAGACCATAACAGACCATAACAGACCATAACGGACCATAACAGACCATAACAGACCATAACAGACCCTAACAGATTATAACAGACCATAACAGACCATAACAGACCACAACAGACCATAACAGACAATCACAGACTATAAAAGACCATAACAGACCATAAGAGACCATAACAGACCATAACAGACAATAACAGACCATAACAGACCATAACAGACCATAACAGACCATAACAGACCATAACAGACCATAACAGACCATAACAGACCATAACAGACCATAACAGACCATAACAGACCATAACAGACCATAACAGACCAAAGGAGACCATAACAGAGCATAACAGAGCATAACGGACCATAACAGACCATAACAGACCATAACAGACCATAAAAGCCCTTAACAGACCATAACAGATCATAACAGACTATAACAGACCATAACAGACCATAACAGACCATAGCTAACCATAACAGACCATAACAGACCATAACAGACCATAACAGACCATAACAGACCATAACAGACCATAACAGACCACTAACAGATCATAACAGACCACAAACAGACCATAACAGACCATAACAGACCATAACAGACCATAACAGACCATAACAGACCATAACAGACCCTAACAGACCATCACAGACCATAACAGACCTTAACAGACCATAGCAGACCATAACAGATCATAACAGACCATAACAGACAATAACAAACCATAACAGACCATAACAGACAATAACAGACCATAACAGACCACAAGAGACCATAACAGACCATAACAGACCAAAACAGACCATAACAGACCATAACAGACCACAACAAACCATAACAGACCATAACAGACAATAACAGTCCATAACGGACCATAACAGACCATAAGAGACCATAACAGACCATAACAGACCATAACAGACCATAACAGACCATAACAGACCATAACAGACCATAACAGACCATAACAGACCATAACAGACCATAAACAACAGACCATAACAGACCATAACAGACCATAACAGACCATAACACAGACCATAACAGACCATAACAGACCATAACAGACCATAACAGACCATAACAGACAATAACAGACCATAACAGACCATAACAGACCATAACAAACCATAACAGACCATAACAGACAATAACAGACCATAACAGACCACAGAGAGACCATAACAGACCATAACAGACCATAACAGACCAAAACAGACCATAACAGACCATAACAGACCATAACAGACCACAACAGACCATAACAGACCATAACAGACCATAACAGACCATAACAGACCATAACAGATCATAACAGACCATAACAGACCATAAGAGACCATAACAGACCATAACAGACCATAACAGATCATAACAGACCATAACCGACCATAACAGACCATAACAGACCATAACAGAGCATAACAGACCATAACAGAATCCATAACAGACCATAACAGACCATAACAGACCATAAGAGACCATAACAGACCATAACAGACCATATCAGACCATAACAGACCATAACAGACCATAACAAACCATAACAGACCATAACAGACAATAACAGACCATAACAGACCACAAGAGACCATAACAGATCATAACAGACCATAACAGACAATAACAAGACCATAAAAAGACCATAACAGACCATAACAGACCATAACAAACCATAACAGACCATAACAGACAATAACAGACCATAACAGACCATAAGAGACCATAACAGACCATAACAGACCATAACAGACCAAAACAGACCATAACAGACCATAACAGACCATAACAGACCACAACAGACCATAACAGACCATAACAGACCATAACAGACCATAACAGACCATAACAGACCATAACAGACCATAACAGACCATAACAGACCATAACAGACCATAACAAACCATAACAGACCATAACAGACCATAACAGACCATAACAGACCATAACCTAACCATAACAGACCATAACAGACCATAACAGACCATAACAGACCATAACAGACCATAACAGACCATAACAGACCATAACAGACCATAACAGACCATAACAGACCATAACAGACCATAACAGACCATAGCAGACCATAACAGACCATAACAGACCATAACAGACCATTACAGACCATAACAGACCATAACAGACCATAAGAGAGCATAACAGACCATAAAAGACCATAACAGACCATAACAGACCATAACAGACCATAACAGACCATAACAGACCATAACAGAGCATAACGGACCATAACAGACCATAACAGACCATAACAGACCATAAAAGCCCTTAACAGACCATAACAGATCATAACAGACTATAACAGACCATAACAGACCATAACAGACCATAGCTAACCATAACAGACCATAACAGACCATAACAGACGAAAACAGACAAGAACAGACCATAACAGACCATAACAGACCATAAGAGACCATAACAGACCATAACAGACCATAACAGACCATAACAGACCATAACAGACCATAACGGACCATAACAGACCATAACAGACCATAACAGACCCTAACAGATTATAACAGACCATAACAGACCATAACAGACCATAACAGACCATAACAGACAATAACAGACCATAAAAGACCATAACAGACCATAAGAGACCATAACAGACCATAACAGACAATAACAGACCATAACAGACCATAACAGACCATAACAGACCATAACAGACCATAACAGACCATAACAGACCAGAACAGACCATAACAGACCATAACAGACCATAACAGACCATAACAGACCATAACAGACCATAACAGACCATAACAGACTATAACAGATCATAACAGACCATAACAGACCATAACAGACCATAACAGACCATAACAGACATAACAGACCATAACAGACCATAACAGACCACAACAGACCATAACAGACCATACCAGACCGTAACAGACCATAAAAGACCATAGCAGACCATAACAGACCATAACATACCAAAGGAGACCATAACAGAGCATAACAAACCATAACAGGCCATAACAGACCATAACAGTCCCTAACAGACCATAACAGACCATAACAGATCATAACAGACAATAACCGACCATAACAGACCATAACAGACCATAACAGACCATAACAGACCATAACAGACCATAACAGACCCTAACAGACCATCACAGACCATAACAGACCATAACAGACCATAGCAGACCATAACAGATCATAACAGACCATAACAGACAATAAAAGACCATAAAAGACCATAACAGACCATAACAGACCATAACAGACCATAACAGACCATAACAGACCATAACAGACCATAACAGACCATAACAGATCATAACAGACCATAACAGACAATAACAGATCATAAAAGACCATAACAGACCATAACAGACCATAACAAACCATAACAGACCATAACAGACAATAACAGACCATAACAGACCATAAGAGACCATAACAGACCATAACAGACCATAACAGACCATAACAAACCATAACAGACCATAACAGACAATAACAGACCATAACAGACCATAAGAGACCATAACAGATCATAACAGACCATAACAGACAATAACAGACCATAAAAGACCATAACAGACCATAACAGACCATAACAAACCATAACAGACCATAACAGACAATAACAGACCATAACAGACCATAACAGACCATAAGAGACCATAACAGACCATAACAGACCATAACAGACCATAACAGACCATAACAGACCATAACAGACCAGAACAGACCATAACAGACCATAACAGACCATAACAGACCATAACAGACCATAACAGACAATACCAGACCATAACAGACCATAACAGATTATAGCAGACCATAACAGACAATACCAGACCATAACAGACCATAACAGATTATAACAGACCATAACAGACCATAACAGACCATAACAGACCATAACAGACCATAACAGACCATAACAGACCATAACAGACCATAACAGACCATAACAGACCATAACAGACCATAACAGACCATAACAGACCATAACAGACCATAACAGACCATAACAGACCATAACAGACCATAATAGACCATAACAGACCACAACAGACCATAACAGACCATAACAGACCATACCAGACCGTAACAGACCATAAAAGACCATAGCAGACCATAACAGACCATAACAGACCAAAGGAGACCATAACAGAGCATAACAAACCATAACAGTCCATAACAGACCATAACAGTCCCTAACAGACCATAACAGACCATAACAGATCATAACAGACCATAACCGACCATAACAGACCATAACAGACCATAACAGAGCATAAGAGACCATAACAGACCATAACAGACCCTAACAGACCATCACAGACCATAACAGACCATAACAGACCATAGCAGACCATAACAGATCATAACAGACCATAACAGACAATAACAGACCATAAAAGACCACAACAGACCATAACAGACCATAACAAACCATAACAGACCATAACAGACAATAACAGACCATAACAGACCATAAGAGACCATAACAGATCATAACAGACCATAACAGACAATAACAGACCATAAAAGACCATAACAGACCATAACAGACCATAACAAACCATAACAGACCATAACAGACAATAACAGACCATAACAGACCATAAGAGACCATAACAGACCATAACAGACCAAAACAGACCATAACAGACCATAACAGACCATAACAGACCATAACAGACCATAACAGACCATAACAGACCATAACAGACCATAACAGACCATAACAGATCATAACAGACCATAACCGACCATAACAGACCATAACAGACCATAACAGAGCATAACAGACCATAACAGACCATAACAGACCCTAACAGACCATCACAGACCATAACAGACCATAACAGACCATAGCAGACCATAACAGATCATAACAGACCATAACAGACAATAACAGACCATAAAAGACCACAACAGACCAAAACAGACCATAACAAACCATAACAGACCATAACAGACAATAACAGACCATAACAGACCATAAGAGACCATAACAGATCATAACAGACCATAACAGACAATAACAGACCATAAAAGACCATAACAGACCATAACAGACCATAACAAACCATAACAGACCATAACAGACAATAACAGACAATAACAGACCATAAGAGACCATAACAGACCATAACAGACCAAAACAGACCATAACAGACCATAACAGACCATAACAGACCATAACAGACCATAACAGACCATAACAGACCATAACAGACCATAACAGACCATAACAGACCATAACAGACCATAACAGACCATAACAGACCATAACAGACCATAACAGACCATAACAGACCATAACAGACCATAACAGACCATAACAGACCATAACAAACCATAACAGACCATAACCGACCATAACAGACCATAACAGACCATAACAGACCATAACAGACCATAACAGACCATAACAGACCATAACAGACCATAACAGACCATAACAGACCATAACAGACCATTACAGACCATAACAGACCATAACAGACCATAAGAGAGCATAACAGACCATAAAAGACCATAACAGACCATAACAGACCATAACAGACCATAACAGACCATAACAGACCATAACAGATTATAACAGACCATAACAGACCATAACAGAACATAACAGACCATAACAGAGCATAACAGACCATAACAGACCATAACAGACCATAACAGCCCTTAACAGACCATAACAGATCATAACAGACCATAACAGACCATAACAGACCATAACAGACCATAGCTAACCATAACAGACCATAACAGACCATAACAGACGAAAACAGACAAGAACAGACCATAACAGACCATAACAGACCATAAGAGACCTCGTCGAAAGTCAGGAATCCGGATTGGATAACCTTAGGATAAACATCTGCTCCTAAGACCATGGAGACGGTAGCCGGCCGATGGAATTGGTCATCAGCCAGCATGATGTCCCGGTACTTGGATACTATGGTGTCAATGCCCGGACAGGTGTGCGGATCCGCACCCTGGGCTCGATCTTGAGCACGACCTCCAGCTTAGTATTCGCGTCGATCCTGGAGCGAATCGTCGTCGTGCAGACCTTCTCGTCGCCAACATTGGTCATCGGAAGCGTAAAGGCTGACGCCAACGAAGCGTCGATGCAGCTCATGGGGCTGCACGGATCGATGAGTGCTGCGGTCTCGAAGGTCTTCGTCCCGGTCTCCAACTTGACTAGCGCTGTGGGAAGGATGTTCACGCTGTGGCGTTGCAGCAACGACGAGAGCGATGGGCCTGGCGTGGTCGATTCCGGGCGTCGTGGCGATGAACTCCTACGCTGAGTTGGCGGATTGTGCCGGCGGGAACGTTGGGACGAGGCCGAAGCTGCTTGCCGGGTTGGCACCGGTTGGAGACGTGAGCGGGCTCGCGACCGCGACAACGAGCTAACCTGCTCGTGCATGTGGAGCAGCGTGTGGTGGGATCGGTCGCACTTCTTGCAACGATCACCGCTTCGGCAGTCTCCCGTGGAATGCTCGTGAGCGAGGCAATTGGCGCAGTACGGATATTTACTACACGGACGTTGCCGTCGGCTCCTGGGAAAACAGACTCAATTCTGCCGAGCCGCCATTCATTAGAGGGCAAGTTGTCGTCCTTGATGACGACCATGTCATCGATGCGGAGATTTTTGGACGGGGCCTGCCATTTGGAGCGCTTGTGGAGTTCTTTGAGGTACTCTTCTTTCCATCGCACACGGAATTGCTGATGAAGAGCTTTCAAATGCTGCCACCGATTAAGAATGGATTTCGTTTCCCCCTTTTCTTCGGGTTCCACAGTGGACATAAGGGGTCCCCCGACAAGGAAATGACCTGGCGTCAGAGCCAGCAAATCTGTCGGATCCTCAGACATGGGAGAGAGCGGCCTGGAGTTAAGGCACGCTTCTATTTTTGCCAAGAGCGTGGAGAGCTCTTCGAACGCTTATTTTCGTGTGGCAGTGCATTTGTAAAATAGCGTCTTGAAACTTTTTACGCCTGCTTCCCAAAGGCCTCCCATATGGGGTGCTCCCGGAGGAATAAATTGCCATTGCATCTCTTGATGAATATAGGCATTCGTCACCGACTCTTTTACGGCTTGAAGGAAATCGCGGGAAAGCAGGGTGGCAGCGCCAACAAAGGTTTTGCCATTGTCTGATTGGACTTGACGTGGACACCCTCTCCTGGATACAAAACGAGAGAAAGCGGCAAGAAACTTTTCGGTCGTTAAGTCAGATGTAGGCTCTAAGTGGATGGCCTTGGTGGAGAAACAAACAAAAACTAACACATACCCCTTTGTAATAAGACATGCTCTTCCCGTATAGTTCTTTATATCGAACGGACCGGCGTAATCCATGCCCGTATACGTGAATGGTCGGGAGAACGATGCTCTTTCTTTGGGCAGGACACCCATCAGTTGGCTTTGCAGCCGCTTTTTGTGGATCACACACACTTTGCACGAATTAACTACTGCTTTCATCAGGTTCTTAATTCTCGGAATCCAGTATTTTGACCGGATGAGGCGCACCATTAACTGGTTACCACCATGGAGAGTTATGCGATGAGTGAAATTCGCAAGGAGGCGAGAAAGCAGGCAGTTGTACGGAAGAATCACTGGATGGCGTTCATCGTATTGAAGGCTTTCGGAAGCCGCCACACGGCCGCATGCCCTGATCAGTCCTTGCGGATCTAGAAACGGGTTCATGCTTAGGATGGCACTTGAACTTGGCACTGGACGCTTTTCACTTAGGCAGTGGTATTCCACAGGGAATTCTCTGCGCTGAGTGTTCGAAATTAGGAACCGCTCGGCGGCGGCGATTTCAGTGGCCAACAAATGCACATCAGATGAAGATGTCTGCTTCCTGCACCGCTGAATGAAGCGATGAACATAAGCAAGGACTCGTAAAGCTTTCTCTAGCTTGGAGAAACGTGACAACAACTCTTCAGAAGGAGCTTTTGCAAGATTGACTTTTAGAGCACGCTTTTCCAGGTCGGTCACCGGAGCGTTGTCGACCTGAGTTGGCCATTGGTTGCGTGGATTTTGCAGCCAAGTCGGTCCGTGCCACCATAACTGGCTATCGGCAAGATCTTGGAGGGAAACTCCTCTACTTGCCAGGTCTGCTGGATTATGCTCAGATTGAACATGAGACCAATTCTCTGTTTTTGTGGCCTGGGCGATCTTCGTCACCCTATTGGCTACAAATGTAGTCCACTGGCACGCTGGCTTGCTTAACCATGCAAGCACTATCGTGGAGTCCGTCCAACAGTAAAGTTCGGAGTTAATCGTAGGCATCTGCGGAATGATGGCTGCAGCCATTTCGGAAAGCAATAACGCTCCGCACAGCTCCAGTCTTGGGAGCGAAACCGTTTTGACTGGTGCTACCCGGGTTTTCGCGGTTAGGAGTTGCACCATAATGGTGCTGCCCACTTCTACGCGGACATATATTGCCGCCCCATAAGCCTTTTGCGATGCATCGCAAAAGCCATGATGTTCGACCTTGAAATCTGGACGAAACGATAGCCAGCGTGGAATGCGTATCTGCTCTAAAACTGAATAACTTTGGAGAAAATTACGCCATCGCTGAAAAAGCTCACTTGGAATGTTTTCGTCCCACCCAAGGTCCTGCAGCCAAATCTCCTGCATGAAAATTTTAGCTCGAACGATAAACGGCGCTAACCAGCCTGCAGGGTCGAACAATTTGGCAATTTGGGACAGGACTTGGCGTTTTGTAAAGGACGTTTCGATAGCCAACTCTGGCGGGACGAAGAAGAATTCGTCGGAGGTTGCTTTCCAGCGAATGCCGAGGGTTTTGGCAGTACTTTCTGAATCGATCTCGAGAAAATCAGTATTTAAGAGATGGTTGCTCTGGATGGCCGCTAAAACTTCCTTTTGGTTGGAGGTCCATTTCCTCAATGGAAATCCGGCGGAATTCAGAGCGTCTCGGAGCTCTTGCACCATGAGCTGAGCTTCTTCCGTGGAGTCCGCTCCGGCTAGAACATCATCCACATACATGAAATTTCGAATGACATTGCTAGCTTTTGGATGGCTGAGTTCTACGTCAGCTGCTAGCTGCTGCAGTACTCGGATGGCCAGGAAAGGCGCGCAATTGACTCCAAAGGTTACTGTTTTCAATTCGAAATCTCTGATTTCCCCTCTATGGTTACGGAAAAGTATTCGCTGGAATGGAGTGTGTTTCGGATCTACCCAGATCTGCCGATACATTTTTTCGATATCGGCGTTGAACACGTATCGGAAATAGCGCCACTTCAGAATTTGAATGGTCAAGTCGGACTGTAAGACAGGGCCAGCATGAAGGATATCATTTAAACTGGCACCATTCGATGAAGGGCTGGAGGCATTGAATACTACACGGAGTTTAGTAGTTACGCTCTCCGGTTTTAAGACGGCGTGATGTGGCATATAATAGGCGTTGCAATCATGGGCAGGAAGCACTTGTCGCATGTGCTTTAAGTCGAGATATTCCTGGATCACCGAATCGTATCTCGCTTTTAAGGCCTCATCTCTTTTTAGACGCTGCTCATTTCTTAAGAACTGAGCCAACGCGAAAGACCTAGAATGCCCTAGCCCGGAACCGATATGTTCTGGGTCGCGAAAGGGCAGAAGTAACGACATATTTGCCGCACTCGTTTCTCGTGGTCGTTTGAAGGAAATTCTTCTCACACATGGAATCGGATTCTTTTACCAACTTTGTTGGTATATCCTCCACCTCCCAAAATTTTGTGAGGAGTTTGTCCAGTGAATTATCGTACGCGTGGGAGATCTGCGTCGAAAAAGAGGAAATTCTGCTTTGGGCTGAGGCTGACACTGGCCCAGTTAGTACCCAGCCGAAAATGGTCTCTTGCCCCAAGAGAGAGCCACAGATGTTGGTTTTTGCTCCACTCAGAAGCACCGAAGGCAGGATGTCGGCTCCGATAAGTACATCTATTTGTGCGCTCTCATAGAAATTTGGATCCGCCAATGGAAAATCGGGAAGATCCCGAAGGAAATTTTGCGGAATTGGGTAGGAAGGCAGATTTCCGGCTAGTTGAGGGAGGACATAGGCCGTCGTCTCCAACTGCAACGCAGGCCTAGTCGGAGATCGGATGGTGAAACTGCAGAGCTTCTTGGACTGAGCAGCTACTGTTTGGTTTAAGCCCGAGACTTGGGCTTGAACCACCTGGAATGGCAATCTAATTAGATTGAACAGTCGCTCGGTTATGAATGTCGCCTCTGATCCGGAGTCGATCAGGGCGCGTGCCTTAAAGTTAGTGCCAAGATGGGAAATATTGATTATGGCAGTGCCAAGAAGGATAGCTCTTGAGCCTGTGGCGAAATAATTCTGAACACCGGCTTGCTCATTTGGAACGAAATTGGCCTGATTAGCGGAAATTGGCCTTGCAGAATTTGAAGGGCTGGAATTGCTGGAACAGAGGTTGTTTCGGTGCAACAACGTGTGATGCCGGCCACGGCAAGTAAAACAATTGTGAGTGCTTTTGCACTCACGAAGCTGATGTCCCTTTGCGAAGCAGTTTAAGCATAACTGCTTCCGTTTAATGTAGGCTGACCGGTCGTCAACCGACATTTGGAGAAAACGCGGACATACACGGACAGGATGGTTCTCCTTGTTGCACAAGTCGCAACTTCTCAATTTTGGAGCCACTTTCGTCTCATAGGAATTTAATTTTCTAGAGGGCCCACTTGAGTTTATCGCTTTGGAATGCGACTGACTCGGTACGGACGGTCTCACATCATCGATGGCCTCTAAGGTTCGATGACGTTCTGTAAGGAAGGTGTTCAGCTCTCCCCATGTCGGGATGTCGGCTTTCTTATGTAGCGACTGCTCCCATAAGGAGAGAGTTATCTTCGGGAGCTTGGATGCGCACAGATATACCAGCAGGCAGTCCCAGTTCTCAGTGTTGATGCCTGACAGTTCTAAGGCAGTCAAGCAACCTTGAACAGTACTTT
This sequence comes from Drosophila vallismaia, assembly GCA_035047325.1. Lineage (NCBI taxonomy): Eukaryota > Metazoa > Arthropoda > Insecta > Diptera > Drosophilidae > Drosophila > Drosophila vallismaia. Next base: position 59,228 of record JAWNPU010000059.1, read on the forward strand.
GCAGTACCTTCAAGGCCGCCTCAGATTCCTGTGGTATCGACTGCACATTAAACAGTATTTTCAATTGACTGTTTACCAACAATCGTTTATTTTCGAAACGCTCTATCAGGTTTTCCCACGCAGAGCGGAAACCCTCGTTGGTGAGAGGCGAAATCGAAACTATGGCGTGCGCGTCGCCACTTGTTTTGGCATTTAAATGGAATAACTTTTCTACCGGAGTCAGCCGTGGATTATTGATATAAATGGCTGTGAAAAGATTCCGGAAAGTCGGCCAGCGAAGATAGTCGCCTGTGAAAACTTCTGTATCGCATGGAGGCAACCGACAGCCAGAGGAAATGTAGGCCTGGGGCGCAGCGTTCGCGGTTGGGATGGACTGAGAAGTGCCCTGCTCGATTTTATCAACGAGCTGGGCAACACACCTTTCATAGACTGAATAGCAATAATTGTATTTAGCCCTGAGAATAGGCATGTTGCTTGCTGCCGCTTCGCCTGCTGACACAAGGCACTCTGAGCAGAGATCGTATTCCTTTTCAACCTTGTCCCATAGGGTTCGGACTTGGTCGCGACGGACGCCAAGCATCGTGACAGTTGGAGCTGCGGATTCCGGAGTGTTGATCTGAGCCTCAAATTCGCTTAAGCGGTCAGAAACCGAAATGAATTTGGCTAGCGCTAGATCTGAAGCAGCCATATTTTTAGCTATGCGCTGTACTGTGGCTTTGGATGGAGTAGCACAGTCGTCGGAAATCTGCGAAGGCGTTCTCACCGAAATGCTTGGGATTGGTCTCTTAGGCCCTTGTGGTGAAAAAATAGACCTGGGTTTGTCAGCGGACAATTTCTTCTTATCGTCCCCGATGGGCATAATCGAAGAAATACGAAATGGAAGGGAAGCGGTTTTGGAGCCCGGTCAACCTTCTGAAACAGTTGACAGATTCCTCAGACTGCACTTAATAATTTAAGTGGTGTAAAATTTACGAAGTGGAAACGTCGTAGTTTAGACTGATCGGACAGGTGACTCGGAGTGAACAGCGAATTGTATAAATGACCTGTGATTTACGGTAATTGGGTCTACCTTATTTATGGTTGGAACCCTTGGAAATTGGAACACGGTGATATAAAATGTTTATTAGAAGGAAGAAAATTTTATTCTTTTATTTACAACTGGAAACGGAGAAAATGGAATGACTGGAATTGAAGTCTTTTCTCCGCGTTGTAAATACTTCTAAAACAACCACAAACTAATATCCAAGCAATACGAAAAGGAAATATTTGTCGGGTGAACGACTTGTATTTGGCCGTATTATGTATTTATGGATGATTATTTTTTTGAAAATTTTCAAAAAAAATTTAAAAAATAATTTAATAAATATTAAAAAAATGTTTAATTTAATTTAAAATGTATTTATTGTTGTATTTGTATTTATTGATGGAAAATAAAACGCCTTTTCCGCGTCGGCACTTGGAATAAATTTTATTTGTGGTATGGACTTGCCGACGGGAAACAATCACAACTTAGGTAAACTTTGGTTATACGCCTTTTCCGCGTCGGCACTTGGGAAACAGGCAATGTAAACTTTGGTACACTTTGGTTAAAGGGAATGCAGATAATCTGCGCAATGTATGCCGCTAATATGTGTAATGTATATGGAGATGTATGCTTATATGTATGTATATGGAGATGTATGCATATATGTATTTATATGGAGATGTAATGCATGCAATGTATATGGGTAAATGGCGGGTAAATATTTAATTAATATTTTACTTGGAATGGCCAGAGGGTATGTGTTGTTTGTTGTATTTGAAAGTATAGCAAAGCGAATTGTGTTAAGCGGACTGCGGAGTTGAAGCAAAAAAATGTGCGAAATTTGCGAAAAGAATTTGGCTTGCGTTGGACACAGTGAAACGAGAATAGAATTTTTGCCACTTTTGGCAGAGTGTTGGACTTTAGGAATTTTCACTGAACTTGGCACAAATTAATTTCACTTTCTTCACATTTGGAATTTTGCATTTCTTGGACTGAATGAATATTTAAATATTCGGAAAATTGGGACTTAGAATTTTAGTGGGTAATATGGCGGCGCCCGTGAGAATGGATAAGTACTTTTCTTTAATTGCCTTTTGTCGGATAAATCCGTTTGATTTGACAATAAATCTCAGCAAATTGAACGAAATTGGATTTTCGAACCTTTTGCTGCAGACCGGCAATTAAAGGGGATGGAAGTTTCGTACTTATCTTATAAGTTGGTCGCTGATGGACAAACTTGAAAAATCCAGGATATCCGGCTCGAAGGACCAAAATGTTAGGATGATGGGGTTGCTGGTCCTGGAAATTTCCTAGTTTGCTGAAAATAGAACACTCGAAAAAAAAACACTTGACGACTTGTAGAAAAGCGCGGGCGCGACCGGACGTATGTTTATTGATCGTGGTTATTTTTTACACTGAAGCTTATTCTAATGAGTTGAATTCTCCCAAGCGCAGCGGAGACTCCTCGGAGACTCTGTGGTGAAGAGCGGGAGAGCGTGAGAGGGAGTGGGGAGCGTAAGAGGGAGCGGAGAGCGGGTGACAGTCCACACCCCGTAACTTGAACACAGACCATAACAGACCCTAACAGATTATAACAGACCATAACAGACCATAACAGACCATAACAGACCATAACAGACCATAACAGACCATAACAGACCATAACAAACCATAATAGACCATAACAGACCACAACAGACCATAACAGACCATAACAGACCATAACAGACCATAACAGACCATACCAGACCATAAAAGACCATAACAGACCATAACAGACCATAACAGACCATAACAGATTATAACAGACCATAAAAGACCATATCAGACCATAACAGACCATAACAGATTATAACAGACCATAAAAGACCATAACAGACCATAATAGACCATAACAGACCACAACAGACCATAACAGACCATACCAGACCGTAACAGACAATAAAAGACCATAACAGACCAAAGGAGACCATAACAGACCATAACAAACCATAACAGACCATAACAGACCATAACAGTCCCTAACAGACCATAACAGACCATAACAGATCATAACAGACAATAACCGACCATAACAGACCAAAGGAGACCATAACAGACCATAACAGACCATAACAGACCATAACAGACCCTAACAGACCATCACAGACCATAACAGACCATAACAGACCATAGCAGACCATAACAGATCATAACAGACCATAACAGACAATAACAGACCATAAAAGACCATAACAGACCATAACAGACCATAACAAACCATAACAGACCATAACAGACAATAACAGACCATAACAGACCATAAGAGACCATAACAGATCATAACAGACCATAACAGACAATAACAGACCATAAAAGACCATAAAAGACCATAACAGACCATAAAAGACCATAACAGACCATAACAGACCATAACAGACCATAACAGACCATAACAGACCATAACAGACCATAACAGACCATAACAGACCATAACAGACCATAACGGACCATAACAGACCATAACAGACCATAACAGACCATAACAGACCATAACAGACCATAACAGACCATAACAGACCATAACAGACCATAACAGACCATAACAGACCATAACAGACCATAACAGACCATAACAGACCACAACAGACCATAACAGACCATAACAGACCATAACGGACCATACCAGACCATAAAAGACCATAACAGACCATAACAGACCATAACAGACCATAACAGATTATAACAGACCATAAAAGACCATAATAGACCATAACAGACTACAACAGACCATAACAGACCATACCAGACCGTAACAGACAATAAAAGACCATAACAGACCATAACAGACCAAAGGAGACCATAACAGACCATAACAGACCATAACAGACCATAACAGACCATAACAGACCATAACAGACCATAACAGACCATAACAGACCATAACAGACCATAACAGACAATAACAGACCATAACAGACCATAACAGACAATAACAGACCATAACAGACCATACCAGACCATAACAGACCATAACAGACCATAACAGACCATAACAGACCATAACAGACCATAACAGACCATAACAGACCATAACAGACCATAACAGACCATAACAGACCATAACAGACCATAACAGACCATAACAGACCATAACGGACCATAACAGACCATAACAGACCATAACAGACCATAACAGACCATAACAGACCATAACAGACCATAACAGACCATAACAGACCATAACAGACCATAACAGACCATAACAGACCATAACAGACCATAGCAGACCATAACCGAACATAAGAGACCATAACAGACCATAACAGACCATAACAGACCATAACAGACAATAACAGACCATAAAAGACCATAACAGACCATAACAGACCATAACAGACCATAACAGACAATAACAGACCATAACAGACCATAACAGATTATAACAGACCATAACAGACAATAGCAGACCATAACAGACCATAACAGATCATAACAGACCATAACAGACAATAACAGACCATAAAAGACCATAACAGACCATAACAGACCATAACAAACCATAACAGACCATAACAGACAATAACAGACCATAACAGACCATAAGAGACCATAACAGACCATAACAGACCATAACAGACCATAACAGACCATAACAGACCATAACAGACCATAACAGACCATAACAGACCATAACAGACCATAACAGACCATAACAGACCATAACAGACCATAACGGACCATAACAGACCATAACAGACCATAACAGACCATAACAGACCATAACAGACCATAACAGACCATAACAGACCATAACAGACCATAAAAGACCATAACAGACCATAACCGACCATAACAGACCATAACAGACCATAACAGACCATAACAGACCATAATAGACCATAACAGACCATACCAGACCGTAACAGACAATAAAAGACCATAACAGACCATAACAGACCAAAGGAGACCATAACAGACCATAACAAACCATAACAGACCATAACAGACCATAACAGTCCCTAACAGACCATAACAGACCATAACAGATCTAAACAGACAATAACCGACCATAACAGACCAAAGGAGACCATAACAGACCATAACAGACCATAACAGACCATAACAGACCCTAACAGACCATCACAGACCATAACAGACCATAACAGACCATAGCAGACCATAACAGATCATAACAGACCATAACAGACAATAACAGACCATAAAAGACCATAACAGACCATAGCAGACCATAACAAACCATAACAGACCATAACAGACAATAACAGACCATAACAGACCATAAGAGACCATAACAGATCATAACATACCATAACAGACAATCACAGACCATAAAAGACAATAAAAGACCATAACAGACCATAAAAGACCATAACAGACCATAACAGACCATAACAAACCATAACAGACCATAACAGACAGTAACAGACCATAACAGACCATAAGAGACCATAACAGACCATAACAGACCATAACAGACCATAACAGACCATAACAGACCATAACAGACCATAACAGACCATAACAGACCATAACAGACCATAACAGACCATAACAGACCATAACGGAAAATAACAGACCATAACAGACCATAACAGACCATAACAGACCATAACAGACCATAACAGACCATAACAGACCATAACAGACCATAACAGACCATAACAGACCATAACAGACCATAACAGACCATAACAGACCACAACAGACCATAACAGACCATAACAGACCATAACGGACCATACCAGACCATTAAAAGACCATAACAGACCATAACAGACCATAACAGATTATAACAGACCACAAAAGACCATAACAGACCATAACAGACCATAACAGACCATAACAGACCATAACAGACCATAACAGACCATAACAGACCATAACAGACCATAACAGACCATAATAGACCATAACAGACTACAACAGACCATAACAGACCATACCAGACCGTAACAGACAATAAAAGACCATAACAGACCATAACAGACCAAAGGAGACCATAACAGACCATAACAAACCATAACAGACCATAACAGACCATAACAGTCCCTAACAGACCATAACAGACCATAACAGATCATAACAGACAATAGCCGACCATAACAGACCATAACAGACCATAACAGACCATAACAGACCATAACAGACCATAACAGACCATAACAGACAATAACAGACCATAACAGACCATAACAGACCATAACAGACCATAACAGACCATAACAGACCATAACAGACCATAACAGACCATAACAGACCATAACAGACCATAACAGACCATAACAGACCATAACAGACCATAACAGACCATAACAGACCATAACAGACCATAACAGACCATAACGGACCATAACAGACCATAACAGACCATAACAGACCATAACAGACCACTAACAGACCATAACAGACCATAACAGACCATAACAGACCATAACAGACCATAACAGACCATAACAGACCATAACAGACCATAACAGACCATAACAGACCATAACAGACCACAACAGACCATAACAGACCATAACAGACCATAGCAGACCATAACAGACCATAACAGACCATAACAGACCATAACAGACCATAACAGACAATAACAGACCATAAAGACCATAACAGACCATAACAGACCATAACAGACCATAACAGACAATAACAGACCATAACAGACCATAACAGATTATAACAGACCATAACAGACAATAACAGACCATAACAGACCATAACAGATTATAACAGACCATAACAGACCATAACAGACAATAACAGATCATAACAGACCATAAGAGACCATAACAGATCATAACAGACCATAACAGACAATAACAGACCATAAAAGACCATAACAGACCATAACAGACCATAACAAACCATAACAGACCATAACAGACAATAACAGACCATAACAGACCATAAGAGACCATAACAGACCATAACAGACCATAACAGACCATAACAGACCATAACAGACCATAACAGACCATAACAGACCATAACAGACCATAACAGACCATAACAGACCATAACAGACCATAACAGACCATAACAGACCATAACAGACCATAACAGACCATAACAGACCATAACGGACCATAACAGACCATAACAGACCATAACAGACCATAACAGACCATAACAGACCATAACAGACCATAACAGACCATAAAAGACCATAACAGACCATAACCGACCATAACAGACCATAACAGACCATAACAGACCATAACAGACCATAATAGACCATAACAGACCACAACAGACCATAACAGACCATAACAGACCATACCAGACCGTAACAGACAATAAAAGACCATAACAGACCATAACAGACCAAAGGAGACCATAACAGACCATAACAAACCATAACAGACCATAACAGACCATAACAGTCCCTAACAGACCATAACAGACCATAGCAGATCTAAACAGACAATAACCGACCATAACAGACCAAAGGAGACCATAACAGACCATAACAGACCATAACAGACCATAACAGACCCTAACAGACCATCACAGACCATAACAGACCATAACAGACCATAGCAGACCATAACAGATCATAACAGACCATAACAGACAATAACAGACCATAAAAGACCATAACAGACCATAACAGACCATAACAAACCATAACAGACCATAACAGACAATAACAGACCATAACAGAACATAAGAGACCATAACAGATCATAACAGACCATAACAGACAATAACAGACCATAAAAGACCATAAAAGACCATAACAGACCATAAAAGACCATAACAGACCATAACAGACCATAACAAACCATAACAGACCATAACAGACAGTAACAGACCATAACAGACCATAAGAGACCATAACAGACCATAACAGACCATAACAGACCATAACAGACCATAACAGACCATAACAGACCATAACAGACCATAAAAGACCATAACAGACCATAACGGACCATAACAGACCATAACAGACCATAACAGACCATAACAGACCATAACAGACCATAACAGACCATAACAGACCATAACAGACCATAACAGACCATAACAGACCATAACAGACCATAACAGACCATAGAAGACCACAACAGTCCATAACAGACCATAACAGACCATAACGGACCATACCAGACCATAAAAGACCATAACAGACCATAACAGACCATAACAGACCATAACAGATTATAACAGACCATAAAAGACCATAACAGACCATAACAGACCATAACAGACCATAACAGACCATAACAGACCATAACAGACCATAACAGACCATAACAGACCATAATAGACCATAACAGACTACAACAGACCATAACAGACCATACCAGACCGTAACAGACAATAAAAGACCATAACAGACCATAACAGACCAAAGGAGACCATAACAGACCATAACAAACCATAACAGACCATAACAGACCATAACAGTCCCTAACAGACCATAACAGACCATAACAGATCATAACAGACAATAGCCGACCATAACAGACCATAACAGACCATAACAGACCATAACAGACCATAACAGACCATAACAGACCATAACAGACCATAACAGACCATAACAGACAATAACAGACCATAACAGACCATAACAGACCATAACAGACCATAACAGACCATAACAGACCATAACAGACCATAACAGACCATAACAGACCATAACAGACCATAACAGACCATAACAGACCATAACAGACCATAACAGACCATAACAGACCATAACAGACCATAACAGACCATAACAGACCATAACAGACCATAACGGACCATAACAGACCATAACAGACCATAGCAGACCATAACAGACCATAACAGACCATAACAGACCATAACAGACCATAACAGACCATAACAGACCATAACAGACCATAACAGACCATAACAGACCATAACAGACCATAACAGACCATAACAGACCATAACAGACCATAACAGACCATAACAGACCATAGCAGACCATAACCGACCATATCAGACCATAACAGACCATAACAGACCATAACAGACAATAACAGACCATAAAAGACCATAACAGACCATAACAGACCATAACAGACCATAACAGACAATAACAGACCATAACAGACCATAACAGATTATAACAGACCATAACAGACAATAACAGACCATAACAGATTATAACAGACCATAACAGACCATAACAGACAATAACAGATCATAACAGACCATAAGAGACCATAACAGATCATAACAGACCATAACAGACAATACCAGACCATAAAAGACCATAACAGACCATAACAGACCATAACAAACCATAACAGACCATAACAGACAATAACAGACCATAACAGACCATAAGAGACCATAACAGACCATAACAGACCATAACAGACCATAACAGACCATAACAGACCATAACAGACCATAACAGACCATAACAGACCATAACAGACCATAACAGACCATAACAGACCATAAGACCATAACAGACCATAACAGACCATAACAGACCATAACAGACCATAACAGACCATAACAGACCATAACAGACAATAACAGACCATAACAGACCATAACAGACCATAACAGACCATAACAGACCATAACAGACCATAACAGACCATAACAGACCATAACAGACCATAACCGACCATAACAGACCATAACAGACCATAACAGACCATAACAGACCATAACAGACCATAGCAGACAATAACAGACCATAAAAGACCATAACAGACCATAACAGACCATAACAGACCATAACAGACCATAACAGACCATAACAGACCATAACAGACCATAACAAACCATAACAGACCATAACAGACCATAACAGTCCCTAACAGACCATAACAGACCATAACAGATCATAACAGACAATAACCGACCATAACAGACCAAAGGAGACCATAACAGACCATAACAGACCATAACAGACCCTAACAGACCATCACAGACCATAACAGACCATAACAGACCATAGCAGACCATAACGGATCATAACAGACCATAACAGACAATAACAGACCATAAAAGACCATAGCAGACCATAACAGACCATAACAAACCATAACAGACCATAACAGACAATAACAGGCAATAACAGACCATAACAGACCATAAGAGACCATAACAGACCATAACAGACCATAACAGACCATAACAGACCATAACAGACCATAACAGACCATAACAGACCATAACAGACCATAACAGACCATAACAGACCATAACAGACCATAACAGACCATAACAGACCATAAGAGAGCATAACAGACCATAAAAGACCATAACAGACCATAACAGACCATAACAGATTATAACAGACCATAACAGACCATAACAGAACATAACAGACCATAACAGAGCATAACAGACCATAACAGACCATAACAGACCATAACAGCCCTTAACAGACCATAACAGATCATAACAGACCATAACAGACCATAACAGACCATAACAGACCATAACAGACCATAACAGACCATAACAGACCATAACAGACCATAACAGACCATAACAGACCATAACAGACCATAACAGACCATAACAGACAATAACAGACCATAACAGACAATAACAGACCATAACAGACCATAACAGACCATAACAGACCATAACAGACCATAACAGACCATAACAGACCATAACAGACCATAACAGACCATAACAGACCATAACAGACCATAACAGACCATAACAGACCATAACAGACCATAACAGACCATAACAGACCATAACAGACCATAACAAACCATAACACACCATAACAGACCACAACAGACCCTAACAGACCATAACAGACCATAACAGACCATAACAGACCATAACAGACCATAACAGACCATAACAGACCATAACAGACCATAACAGACCACAACAGACCATAACTAACCATAACAGACCATAACAGACCAAAACCAGACCATAACAGACCATAACAGACCATAACAGACCATAACAGACCATAACAGACCATAACAGACCATAACAGACCATAACAGACCATAACAGACTATAACAGACCATAACAGACCATAACAGACCATAACAGACCATAACAGACCATAACAGACCATAACAGACCATAACAGACCATAACAGACCATAACAGACCATAACAGACCATAACAGACCATAACAGACCATAACAGACCATAACAGACCATAACAGACCATAACAGACCATAACAATTCATAACACACCATAACAGACCATAACAGACCATAAAAGACCATAACAGACCATAACAGACCATAACAGACCATAACAGACCATAACAGACCATAACAGACCATAACAGACCATAACAGACCATAACAGACCATAACAGACCATAACAGACCATAACAGACCATAACAGACCATAACAGACCATAACATCCCTTAACAGAACATAACAGATCATAACAGACCATAACAGACCATAACAGACCATAACAGACCATAGCAGACCATAACGGACCATAACAGACCATAACAGACCATAACAGACCATAACAGACCATAACAGACCATAACAGACCATAACAGACCCTAACAGACCATAACAGACCATAACAGACCATAACAGACCATAACAGACCATAACAGACCATAACAGACCATAACAGACCATAACAGACCATAACCATAACCATAACCATAACAGACCATAACCGACCATAAGAAACCATAACAGGCCATAACAGACCATAAGAGAGCATAACAGACCATAAAAGACCATAACAGACCATAACAGATTATAACAGACCATAACAGACCACAACAGCCCTTAACAGACCATAACAGATCATAACAGACCATAACAGACCATAACAGACCATAACAGACCATAACAGACCATAACAAACCATAACAGACCATAACAGACCATAACAGACCATAACAGACCATAACAGACCATAACAGACCATAACAGACCATAACAGACCATAACAGACCATAACAGACCATAACAGACCATAACAGACGATAACAGACCATAACAGACCATAACAGACCATAACAGACCATAACAGACCATAACCGACCATAACAGACCATAACAGACCATAACATTCCCTAACAGACCATAACAAAATATAACAGACCATAACAGACCATAACAGACCACAACAGCCCTTAACAGACCATAACAGATCATAACAGACCATAACAGACCATAACAGACCATAACAGACCACAACAGACCACAACTAACCATAACAGACCATAACAGACCAAAACAGACAAGAACAGACCATAACAGACCATAACAGACCATAACAGACCATAACTAACCATAACAGACCATAACAGACCATAACAGACCCTAACACAACACAACAGACCACAACAGACCATAACAGACCATAACAGACCATAACAGACCATAACAAACCATAACAGACCATAACAGACCATAACAGACCATAACAGACCATAACAGACCATAACAGACCATAACAGACCATAACAAACCATAACAGACCATAACAGACCATAACAGACCATAACAGACCATAACACACCATAACAGACCATAACAGACCCTAACAGACCATAACAGACCATAACAGACCATAACAGACCATAACCGACCATAACAGACCAAAGGAGACCATAACAGACCATAACAGACCATAACAGTCCATAACAGACCATAACAGACCATAACAGACCATACCAGACCATAACAGACCATACCAGACCATAACAGACCATAACAGACCCTAGCAGACCATAACAGACCATAACAGACCATAGCAGACCATAAAAGATCATAACAGACCATAACAGACCATAACAGACCATAACAGACCATAACAGACCATAACAGACCATAACAGACTATAACAGACCATAACAGACCATAACAGACCATAACAAACCATAACAGACCAAAGGAGACCATAACAGACCAAAGGAGACCATAACAGATCATAACAAACCATAACAGACCATAACAGACCATAACAGACCCTAACAGACCATAACAGACCACTAACAGACCATAACAGACCATAACAGACCATAACAGACCATAGCAGACCATAACAGACCATAACAGACCATAACAGACCATAACAGACCTAACAGACCATAACAGACCATAACAGACCATAACAAACCATAACAGGCCATAACAGACCATAACAGAGCATAACAGACCATAAAAGACCAAAAAAGACCATAACAGACCATAACAGAATATAACAGATTATAACAGACCATAACAGACCATAACAGACCATAACAGACCATAACAGAGCATAACAGACCATAACAGACCATAACAGACCATAACAGACCATAACAGACCATAACAGACCATACCAGACCATAACAGACCATAACAGACCTTAACAGACCATAACAGACCCTAGCAGACCATAACAGACCATAACAGACCATAACAGACCATAGCAGACCATAAAAGATCATAACAGACCATAACAGACCATAACAGACCATAACAGACTATAACAGACCATAACAGACCATAACAGACCATAACAAACCATAACAGACCAAAGGAGACCATAACAGACCAAAGGAGACCATAACAGATCATAACAAACCATAACAGACCATAACAGACCATAACAGACCCTAACAGACCATAACAGACCATAACAGACCATAACAGACCATAACAGACCATAACAGACCATAACAGACCATAACAGACCATAACAGACCATAACAGACCATAACAGACCATAACAGACCATAACAGACCATAACAGACCATAACATCCCTTAACAGAACATAACAGATCATAACAGACCATAACAGACCATAACAGACCATAACAGACCATAACAGACCATAACAGACCATAACAGACAATAACAGACCATTACAGAACATAACAGACCATAACGGACCATAACAGACCATAACAGACCATAACAGACCATAACAGACCATAACAGACCATAACAGACCATAACAGACCCTAACAGACCATAACAGACCATAACAGACCATAACAGACCATAACAGACCATAACAGACCATAACAGACCATAACAGACCATAACAGACCATAACAGACCATAACCATAACCATAACCATAACAGACCATAAGAAACCATAACAGGCCATAACAGACCATAAGAGAGCATAACAGACCATAAAAGACCATAACAGACCATAACAGATTATAACAGACCATAACAGACCACAACAGCCCTTAACAGACCATAACAGATCATAACAGACCATAACAGACCATAACAGACCATAACAGACCATAACAGACCATAACAAACCATAACAGACCATAACAGACCATAACAGACCATAACAGACCATAACAGACCATAACAGACCATAACAGACCATAACAGACCATAACAGACCATAACAGACCATAACAGACGATAACAGACCATAACAGACCATAACAGACCATAACAGACCATAACAGACCATAACCGACCATAACAGACCATAACAGACCATAACATTCCCTAACAGACCATAACAAAATATAACAGACCATAACAGACCATAACAGACCATAACAGCCCTTAACAGACCATAACAGATCATAACAGACCATAACAGACCATAACAGACCATAACAGACCATAACAGACCATAACTAACCATAACAGACCATAACAGACCAAAACAGACAAGAACAGACCATAACAGACCATAACAGACCATAACAGACCATAACTAACCATAACAGACCATAACAGACCATAACAGACCCTAACACAACATAACAGACCATAACAGACCATAACAGACCATAACAGACCATAACAGACCATAACAAACCATAACAGACCATAACAGACCATAACAGACCATAACAGACCATAACAGACCATAACAGACCATAACAGACCATAACAAACCATAACAGACCATAACAGACCATAACAGACCATAACAGACCATAACAGACCATAACACACCATAACAGACCATAACAGACCCTAACAGACCATAACAGACCATAACAGACCATAACAGACCATAACCGACCATAACAGACCAAAGGAGACCATAACAGACCATAACAGACCATAACAGTCCATAACAGACCATAACAGACCATAACAGACCATACCAGACCATAACAGACCATAACAGACCTTAACAGACCATAACAGACCCTAGCAGACCATAACAGACCATAACAGACCATAGCAGACCATAAAAGATCATAACAGACCATAACAGACCATAACAGACCATAACAGACCATAACAGACCATAACAGACCATAACAGACTATAACAGACCATAACAGACCATAACAGACCATAACAAACCATAACAGACCAAAGGAGACCATAACAGACCAAAGGAGACCATAACAGATCATAACAAACCATAACAGACCATAACAGACCATAACAGACCCTAACAGACCATAACAGACCATAACAGACCATAACAGACCATAACAGACCATAACAGACCATAGCAGACCATAACAGACCATAACAGACCATAACAGACCATAACAGACCTAACAGACCATAACAGACCATAACAGACCATAACAAACCATAACAGGCCATAACAGACCATAACAGAGCATAACAGACCATAAAAGACCATAAAAGACCATAACAGACCATAACAGAATATAACAGATTATAACAGACCATAACAGACCATAACAGACCATAACAGACCATAACAGAGCATAACAGAGCATAACAGACCATAACAGACCATAACAGACCATAACAGACCATAACAGACCATACCAGACCATAACAGACCATAACAGACCTTAACAGACCATAACAGACCCTAGCAGACCATAACAGACCATAACAGACCATAACAGACCATAGCAGACCATAAAAGATCATAACAGACCATAACAGACCATAACAGACCATAACAGACTATAACAGACCATAACAGACCATAACAGACCATAACAAACCATAACAGACCAAAGGAGACCATAACAGACCAAAGGAGACCATAACAGATCATAACAAACCATAACAGACCATAACAGACCATAACAGACCCTAACAGACCATAACAGACCATAACAGACCATAACAGACCATAACAGACCATAACAGACCATAACAGACCATAACAGACCATAACAGACCATAACAGACCATAACAGACCATAACAGACCATAACAGACCATAACAGACCATAACAGACTATAACAGACCATAACAGACCATAACAGACCATAGCAGACCATAACAGACAATAACGGACCAAAGGAGACCATAACAGACCAAAGGAGACCATAACAGACCACAACAAACCATAACAGACCATAACAGACAATAACAGACCCTAACAGACCATAACAGGCCATAAAAGACCATAACAGACCATAACCGACCATAACAGACCAAAGGAGACCATAACAGACCATAACAGACCATAACAGACCATAACAGACCATAACAGACCATAACAGACCATAACAGACCCTAACCGACCATAACAGACCATAACAGACCATAACAGACCATAGCAGACCATAACAGATTATAACAGACCATAACAGACCATAACAGACCATAACAGACCATAACAGACCATAACAGACCATAACAGACCATAACAGACCATAACAGACCATAACAGACCATAACAGACCATAACAGACCATAACAGACCATAACAGACCATAACAGCCCTTAACAGACCATAACAGATCATAACAGACCATAACAGACCACAACAGACCATAACAGACCATTACAAACCATAACAGACCATAACAGACCATAACAGACCATAACAGACCATAACAGACCATAACAGACCATAACAGACCATAGCAGACCATAACAGACCATAACAGACCATAACAGACCATAACAGACCTAACAGACCATAACAGACCACAACAGACCATAACAAACCATAACAGGCCATAACAGACCATAACAGAGCATAACAGACCATAAAAGACCATAAGAGACCATAACAGACCATAACAGAATATAACAGATTATAACAGACCATAACAGACCATAACAGACCATAACAGACCATAACAGACCATAACAGAGCATAACAGAGCATAACAGAGCATAACAGAGCATAACAGACCATAACAGACCATAACAGTACATAACAGCCCTTAACAGATCATAACAGATCATAATAGATCATAACAGACCATAACAGACCATAACAGACCATAACTAACCATAACAGACCATAACAGACCAAAACAGACAAGAACAGACCATAACAGACCATAACAGACCATAACAGACCATAACAGACCATAACAGACCATAACAGACCATAACCAGACCATAACAGACCAAAGGAGACCATAACAGACCACAACAAACCATAACAGACCATAACAGACAATAACAGACCCTAACAGACCATAACAGGCCATAAAAGACCATAACAGACCATAACCGACCATAACAGACCAAAGGAGACCATAACAGACCATAACAGACCATAACAGACCATAACAGACCATAACAGACCATAACAGACCATAACAGACCATAACAGACCCTAACCGACCATAACAGACCATAACAGACCATAACAGACCATAGCAGACCATAACAGATTATAACAGACCATAACAGACCATAACAGACCATAACAGACCATAACAGACCATAACAGACCATAACAGACCATAACAGACCATAACAGACCATAACAGACCATAACAGACCATAACAGACCATAACAGACCATAACAGACCATAACAGACAAGAACAGACCATAACAGACCTCAACAGACCATAACAGACCATAACAGACCATAACAGACCATAACAGACCATAACAGACCATAACAGACCATAACAGACCATAACAGACCATAACAGACCATAACAGACCATAACAGACCATAGCAGACCATAACAGACCATAACAGACCATAACAGACCATAACAGACCTAACAGACCATAACAGACCATAACAGACCATAACAAACCATAACAGGCCATAACAGACCATAACAGAGCATAACAGACCATAAAAGACCATAAAAGACCATAACAGACCATAACAGAATATAACAGATTATAACAGACCATAACAGACCATAACAGACCATAACAGACCATAACAGACCATAACAGAGCATAACAGAGCATAACAGAGCATAACAGAGCATAACAGACCATAACAGACCATAACAGTACATAACAGCCCTTAACAGATCATAACAGATCATAATAGATCATAACAGACCATAACAGACCATAACAGACCATAACTAACCATAACAGACCATAACAGACCAAAACAGACAAGAACAGACCATAACAGACCATAACAGACCATAACAGACCATAACAGACCATAACAGACCATAACAGACCATAACCGACCATAACAGACCCAAGGAGACCATAACAGACCATAACAGATCATAACAGACCATAACAGACCATAACAGACCATAACAGACCATAACAGACCATAACAGACCATAACAGACCATAACAGACCATATCAGACCATAACAGACCAGAACAGACCATAACAGACCATAACAGACCCCAACAGACCATAACAGACCATAACAGACCATAACAGACCATAACAGCCCTTAACAGACCATAACAGATCATAACAGACCATAACAGACCATAACAGACCATAACTAACCATAACAGACCATAACAGACCAAAACAGACAAGAACAGACCATAACAGACCATAAGAGACCATAACAGACCATAACAGACCATAACAGACCATAACAGACCATAACAGACTATAACAGACCATAACAGACCATAACAGACCATAGCAGACCATAACAGACAATAACGGACCAAAGGAGACCATAACAGACCAAAGGAGACCATAACAGACCACAACAAACCATAACAGACCATAACAGACAATAACAGACCCTAACAGAGCATAACAGGCCATAAAAGACCATAACAGACCATAACCGACCATAACAGACCAAAGGAGACCATAACAGACCATAACAGACCATAACAGACCATAACAGACCATAACAGACCATAACAGACCATAACAGACCATAACAGACCATAACAGACCATAACAGACCATCACAGACCCTAACAGACCATAACAGACCATAACAGACCATAACAGACCATAGCAGACCATAACAGATTATAACAGACCATAACAGACCATAACAGACCATAACAGACCATAACAGACCATAACAGACCATAACAGACCATAAGAGCCTTTAACAGACCATAACAGATCATAACAGACCATAACTGACCACAACAGACCATAACAGACCATTACAAACCATAACAGACCATAACAGACCATAACAGACTATAAGAGACCATAACAGACCATAACAGACCATAACAGACCATAACAGACCATAACAGACCATAACAGACCATAACAGACCATAACAGACCATAACAGACAAGAACAGACCATAACGGACCACAACAGACCATAACAGACCATAACAGACCATAACAGACCATAACAGACCATAACAGACCATAACAGACCATAACAGACCATAACAGACCATAACAGACCATAACAGACCATAGCAGACCATAACAGACCATAACAGACCATAACAGACCATAACAGACCTAACACACCATAACAGACCATAACAAACCATAACAGGGCATAACAGACCATAGCAGAGCATAACAGACCATAAAAGACCATAAAAGACCATAACAGACCATAACAGAATATAACAGATTATAACAGACCATAACAGACCATAACAGACCATAACAGACCATAACAGAGCATAACAGAGCATAACAGACCATAACAGACCATAACAGAACATAACAGCCCTTAACAGACCATAACAGAACATAACAGCCCTTAACAGATCATAACAGATCATAATAGATCATAACAGACCATAACAGACCATAACAGACCATAACTAACCATAACAGACCATAACAGACCAAAACAGACAAGAACAGACCATAACAGACCATAACAGACCATAACAGACCATAACAGACCATAACAGACCATAACAGACCATAACAGACCATAACCGACCATAACAGACCAAAGGAGACCATAACAGACCATAACAGATCATAACCAGACCATAACAGACCATAACAGACCATAACAGACCATAACAGACCATAACAGACCATAACAGACCATAACAGACCATATCAGACCATAACAGACCATAACAGACCATAACAGACCATAACAGACCCTAACAGACCATAACAGACCACAACGGACCATAACAGACCATAACAGCCCTTAACAGACCATAACAGATCATAACAGACCATAACAGACCATAACAGACCATAACTAACCATAACAGACCATAACAGACCAAAACAGACAAGAACAGACCATCAACAGACCATAAGAGACCATAACAGACCATAACAGACCATAACAGACCATAACAGACCATAACAGACCATAACAGACCATAACAGACCATAACCGACCATAACAGACCATAACAGACCATAACAGACCATAACAGACCACAACAGACCATAACAGACCATAACAGACCATAACAGACCATAACAGACCATAACAGACCATAACAGACCATAACAGACCATAACAGACCATAACAGACCATAACAGACCATAACAGACCATAACTAACCATAACAGACCATAACAGACCATAACAGACCATAACAGACCATAACAGACCATAACAGACCATAACAGACCATAACAGACCATAACAGACCAAAGGAGACCACAACAGACCATAGCAAACCATAACAGACCATAACAGACCATAATAGACCCTAACAGACCATAACAGACCATAACAGACCATAACAGACCATAACAGACCATAACACGACCATAACAGACCAAAGGAGACCATAGCAGACTATAACAGACCATAACAGACCATAACAGACCATAACAGACCATAACAGACCATAACAGACCATAATAGACCATAACAGACCATAACAGACCATAACAGAAAATAACAGACCATAACAGACCATAACAGACCATAACAGACCATAACAGACCATAACAGACCATAACAGACCATAACAGACCATAACAGACCATAACAGACCATAACAGACCATAACAGACCATAACAGACCATAACAGACCATAACAGACCATAACAGACAATAACCGACCATAACAGACCAAAGGAGACCATAACAGACCATAACAGATCATAACAGACCATAACAGACCATAACAGACCATAACAGACCATAACAGACCATAGCAGATCTAAACAGACAATAACCGACCATAACAGACCAAAGGAGACCATAACAGACCATAACAGACCATAACAGACCATAACAGACCCTAACAGACCATCACAGACCATAACAGACCATAACAGACCATAGCAGACCATAACAGATCATAACAGACCATAACAGACAATAACAGACCATAAAAGACCATAACAGACCATAACAGACCATAACAAACCATAACAGACCATAACACACAAAAACAGACCATAACAGACCATAAGAGACCATAACAGATCATAACAGACCATAACAGACAATAACAGACCATAAAAGACCATAAAAGACCATAACAGACCATAAAAGACCATAACAGACCATAACAGACCATAACAAACCATAACAGACCATAACAGACAGTAACAGACCATAACAGACCATAAGAGACCATAACAGACCATAACAGACCATAACAGACCATAACAGACCATAACAGACCATAACAGACCATAACAGACCATAAAAGACCATAACAGACCATAACAGACCATAACAGACCATAACAGACCATAACAGACCATAACAGACCATAACAGACCATAACAGACCATAACAGACCATAACAGACCATAACAGACCATAACAGACCATAACAGACCATAACAGACCATAACAGACCATAGAAGACCACAACAGACCATAACAGACCATAACAGACCATACACGATTCATACCAGACCATAAAAGACCATAACAGACCATAACAGACCATAACAGACCATAACGAGATTATAACAGACCATAAAAGACCATAACAGACCATAGCAGACCATAACAGATCATAACAGACCATAACAGACCATAACAGACCATAACAGACCATAACAGACCATAATAGACCATAACAGACTACAACAGACCATAACAGACCTCTATACAGACCGTAACAGACAATAAAAGACCAATAACAGACCACATAACAGACCAACAGGAGACCATAACAGACCATAGCAAACCATAACAGACCATAACAGACCATAACAGTCCCTAACAGACCATAACAGACCATAACAGATCATAACAGACAATAGCCGACCATAACAGACCATAACAGACCATAACAGACCATAACAGACCATAACAGACCATAACAGACCATAACAGACCATAACAGACAATAACAGACCATAACAGACCATAACAGACCATAACAGACCATAACAGACCATAGCAGACCATAACAGACCATAACAGACCATAGCAGACCATAACAGACCATAACAGACCATAACAGACCATAACAGACCATAACAGACCATAACAGACCATAACAGACCATAACAGACCATAACAGATCATAACGGACCATAACAGACCATAACAGACCATAACAGACCATAACAGACCATAACAGACCATAACAGACCATAACAGACCATAACAGACCATAACAGACCACAACAGACCATAACAGACCATAACAGACCATAACAGACCATAACAGACCATAACAGACCATAACAGCCAACAGACCATAACAGACCATAGCAGACCATAAACCGACCACATAACAGACCATAACAGACCATAACAGACCATAACAGACAATAACAGACCATAAAAGACCATAACAGACCATAACAGACCATAGCAGACCATAACAGACAATAACAGACCATAACAGACCATAACAGAAATACACAGACCATAACAGATCAATAACAGACTATAACAGATTATAACAGACCATAACAGACCATAACAGACAATAACAGATCATAACAGACCATAAGAGACCATAACAGATCATAACAGACGGGCATAACAGACAATAACAGACCATAAAAGACCATAACAGACCATAACAGACCATAACAAACCATAACAGACCATAACAGACAATAACAGACTATAACAGACCATAAGAGACCATAACAGACCATAACAGACCATAACAGACCATAACAGACCATAACAGACCATGAACAGACCATAACAGACCATAACAGACCATAACAGACCATAACAGACCATAACAGACCATAACGGACCATAACAGACCATAACAGACCATAACAGATCATAACAGACCATAACAGACCTTAACAGACCATAACAGACCATAACAGACCATAACAGACCATAACAGACCATAACAGACCATAACAGACCATAACAGACCATAACAGACCATAACAGACCATAACCATAGACCATAACAGACCATAACAGACCATAACAGACTCATAACAGACCATAACAGACCATAACAGACAATAACAGACCATAAAAGACCATAACAGACCATAACAGACCATAACAGACCATAACAGACCATAACAGACCATAACAGACCATAACAGACCATAACAAACCATAACAGACCATAACAGACCATAACAGTCCCTAACAGACAATAACAGACCATAACAGATCATAACAGACAATAACCTGACCATAACAGACCAAAGGAGACCATAACAGACCATAACAGAACATAACAGACCCTAACAGACCATCACAGACCATAACAGACCATAACAGACCATAGCAGACCATAACGGATCATAGCAGACCATAACAGACAATAACAGACCATAAAAGACCATAGCAGACCATAACAGACCATAACAAACCATAACAGACTATAACAGACAATAACAGGCAATAACAGACCATAACAGACCATAAGAGACCATAACAGACCATAACAGACCATAACAGACCATAACAGACCATAACAAGACCATAACAGACCATAACAGACCATAGCAGACCATAACAGACCTATAACAGACCATAACAGACCATAACAGACCATAACAGACCATAACCAGACCATAACAGACCATAACAGACCATAACAGACCATAACAGACCATAACCAGACCATAACAGACCATAACAGACCATAACAGACCATAACAGACCATAACAGACCATAAGAGAGCACAGCAGACCATAAAAAGACCATAACAGACCATAACAGACCATAACAGATTATAACAGACCATAACAGACCATAACAGAACATAACAGACCATAACAGAGCATAACAGACCATAACAGACCATAACAGACCATAACAGCCCTTAACAGACCATAACAGATCATAACAGACCATAACAGACCATAACAGACCATAACAGTCCATAGCTAACCATAACAGACCATAACAGACGAAAACAGACAAGAACAGACCATAACAGACCATAACAGATCATAAGAGACCATAACAGACCATAACAGACCATAACAGACCATAACAGACCATAACAGACCATAACAGACCATAACAGACCATAACAGACCATAACCGACCATAACAGACCATAACAGACCATAACAGACCATAACAGACCATAACATTCCCTAACAGACCATAGCAAAATATAACAGACCATAACAGACCATAACAGCCCTTAACAGACCATAAATGATCATAACAGATCATAACAGACCATAACAGACCATAACTAACCATAACAGACCATAACAGACCAAAACAGACAAGAACAGACCATAACAGACCATAACAGACCACAACTAACCATAACAGACCATAACAGACCAAAACAGACAAGAACAGACCATAACAGACCATAACAGACCATAACAGACCATAACAGACCATAACAGACCATAACAGACCATAAAAGACCATAACAGACCATAACAGACCATAACAGACCATAACAGACCATAACAGACAATAACAGACCATAACAGACAACAACAGACCATAACAGACCATAACAGACCATAACAGACCATAACAGACCATAACAGACCATAACAGACCATAACAGACCATAACAGACCATAACAGACCATAACAGACCATAACAGACCATAACAGACCATAACAGACCATAACAGACCATAACAGACCATAACAAACCATAACACACCATAACAGACCACAACAGACCCTAACAGACCATAACAGACCATAACAGACCATAACAGACCATAACAGACCATAACAGACCATAACAGACCATAACAGACCATAACAGACCACAACAGACCATAACTAACCATAACAGACCATAACAGACCAAAACAGACCATAACAGACCATAACAGACCATAACAGACCATAACAGACCATAACAGACCATAACAGACCATAACAGACCATAACAGACCATAACAGACCATAACAGACCATAACAGACCATAACAGACCATAACAGACCATAACAGACCATAACAGACCATAACAGACCATAACAGACCATAACAGACCATAACAGACCATAACAGACCATAACAGACCATAACAGACCATAACAGACCATAACAATTCATAACACACCATAACAGACCATAACAGACCATAAAAGACCATAACAGACCATAACAGACCATAACAGACCATAACAGACCATAACAGACCATAACAGACCATAACAGACCATAACAGACCATAACAGACCATAACAGACCATAACAGACCATAACAGACCATAACAGACCATAACAGACCATAACAGACCATAACAGACCACTAACAGACCATAACAGACCATAACAGACCATAACAGACCATAACATCCCTTAACAGAACATAACAGATCATAACAGACCATAACAGACCATAACAGACCATAACAGACCATAACAGACCATAACAGACCATAACAGACCATAACAGACCATTACAGAACATAACAGACCATAACAGACCATAACAGACCATAGCAGACCATAACGGACCATAACAGACCATAACAGACCATAACAGACCATAACAGACCATAACAGACCATAACAGACCATAACAGACCCTAACAGACCATAACAGACCATAACAGACCATAACAGACCATAACAGACCATAACAGACCATAACAGACCATAACAGACCATAACAGACCATAACCATAACCATAACCATAACAGACCATAACCGACCATAAGAAACCATAACAGGCCATAACAGACCATAAGAGAGTATAACAGACCATAAAAGACCATAACAGACCATAACAGATTATAACAGACCATAACAGACCACAACAGCCCTTAACAGACCATAACAGATCATAACAGACCATAACAGACCATAACAGACCATAACAGACCATACCAGACCATAACAAACCATAACAGACCATAACAGACCATAACAGACCATAACAGACCATAACAGACCATAACAGACCATAACAGACCATAACAGACCATAACAGACCATAACAGACCATAACAGACCATAACAGACGATAACCAGACCATAACAGACCATAACAGACCATAACAGACCATAACAGACCATAACCAACCATAACAGACCATAACAGACCATAACATTCCCTAACAGACCATAACAAAATATAACAGACCATAACAGACCATAACAGACCATAACAGCCCTTAACAGACCATAACAGATCATAACAGACCATAACAGACCATAACAGACCATAACAGACCATAACAGACCATAACTAACCATAACAGACCATAACAGACCAAAACAGACAAGAACAGACCATAACAGACCATAACAGACCATAACAGACCATAACTAACCATAACAGACCATAACAGACCATAACAGACCCTAACACAACATAACAGACCATAACAGACCATAACAGACCATAACAGACCATAACAGACTATAACAGACCATAACAAACCATAACAGACCATAACAGACCATAACAGACCATAACAGACCATAACAGACCATAACAGACCATAACAGACCATAACAAACCATAACAGACCATAACAGACCATAACAGACCATAACAGACCATAACAGACCATAACACACCATAACAGACCATAACAGACCCTAACAGACCATAACAGACCATAACAGACCATAACAGACCATAACCGACCACAACAGACCAAAGGAGACCATAACAGACCATAACAGACCATAACAGTCCATAACAGACCATAACAGACCATAACAGACCATACCAGACCATAACAGACCATAACAGACCTTAACAGACCATAACAGACCTTAGCAGACCATAACAGACCATAACAGACCATAGCAGACCATAAAAGATCATAACATGATCATAACAGACCATAACAGACCATAACAGACCATAACAGACCATAACAGCAACAGACTATAACAGACCATAACAGACCATAACAGACCATAACAAACCATAACAGACCAAAGGAGACCATAACAGACCAAAGGAGACCATAACAGATCATAACAAACCATAACAGACCATAACAGACCATAACAGACCCTAACAGACCATAACAGACCATAACAGACCATAACAGACCATAACAGACCATAACAGACCATAGCAGACCATAAACAGACCATAACAGACCATAACAGACCATAACAGACCTAACAGACCATAACAGACCATAACAGACCATAACAAACCATAACAGGCCATAACAGACCATAACAGAGCATAACAGACCATAAAAGACCATAAAAGACCATAACAGACCATAACAGAATATAACAGATTATAACAGACCATAACAGACCATAACAGACCATAACAGACCATAACAGAGCATAACAGAGCATAACAGACCATAACAGACCATAACAGACCTATAACAGACTATAACAGACCATAACAGACCATACCAGACCATAACAGACCATAACAGACCTTAACAGACCATAACAGACCCTAGCAGACCATAACAGACCATAAACAGACCATAACCAGACCATAGCAGACCATAAAAGATCATAACAGACCATAACAGACCATAACAGACCATAACAGACTATAACAGACCATAACAGACCATAACAGACCATAACAAACCATAACAGACCAAAGGAGACCATAACAGACCAAAGGAGACCATAACAGATCATAAAACAAACCATAACAGACCATAACAGACACATAACAGACCCTAACAGACCATAACAGACCATAACAGACCATAACAGACCATAACAGACCACAACAGACCATAACAGACCATAACAGACCATAACAGACCATAACAGACCATAACAGACCATAACAGACCATAACAGACCATAACAGACCATAACAGACTATAACAGACCATAACAGACCATAACAGACCATAGCAGACCATAACAGACAACAACGGACCAAAGGAGACCATAACAGACCAAAGGAGACCATAACAGACCACAACAAACCATAACAGACCATAACAGACAATAACAGACCCTAACAGACCATAACAGGCCATAAAAGACCATAACAGACCATAACCGACCATAACAGACCAAAGGAGACCATAACAGACCATAACAGACCATAACAGACCATAACAGACCATAACAGACCATAACAGACCATAACAGACTATAACAGACCATAACAGACCATAACAGACCCTAACCGACCATAACAGACCATAACAGACCATAACAGACCATAGCCTTTTTTTTTTTTTGTTCTTGTTTATTGATAATTTTAATAGACCATAACAGATTATAACAGACCATAACAGACCATAACAGACCATAACAGACCATAACAGACCATAACAGACCATAACAGACCATAACAGACCATAACAGACCATAACAGACCATAACAGACCATAACAGACCATAACAGCCCTTAACAGACCATAACAGATCATAACAGACCATAACAGACCACAACAGACTATAACAGACCATTACAAACCATAACAGACCATAACAGACCATAACAGACCATAAGAGACCATAACAGACCATAACAAGACCATAACAGACCATAACAGACCATAACAGACCATAACAGACCATAACAGACCATAACAGACCATAACAGACCATAACAGACCATAACAGACCATAACAGACCATAACAGACCATAACAGACCATAACAGACCATACACAGAAAAGAACAGACCATAACAGACCTCAACAGAACCATAACAGACCATAACAGACCATAACAGACCATAACAGACCATAACAGACCATAACAGACCATAACAGAACCATAACAGACCATAACAGACCATAACAGACCATAACCAGACCATAACAGACCATAGCAGACCATAACAGACCATAACAGACCATAACAGACCATAACAGACCTAACAGACCATAACAGACCATAACAGACCATAACAAACCATAACAGGCCATAACAGACCATAACAGAGCATAACAGACCATAAAAGACCATAAAAGACCATAACAGACCATAACAGAATACAACAGATTATAACAGACCATAACAGACCATAACAGACCATAACAGACCATAACAGACCATAACAGAGCATAATAGAGCATAACAGAGCATAACAGAGCTTAACAGACCATAACAGACCACAACAGTACATAACAGCCCTTAACAGATCATAACAGATCATAATAGATCATAACAGACCATAACCAGACCATAACAGACCATAACTAACCATAACAGACCATAACAGACCAAAACAGACAAGAACAGACCATAACAGACCATAACAGACCATAACAGACCATAACAGACCATAACAGACCATAACAGACCATAACCGACCATAACAGACCCAAGGAGACCATAACAGACCATAACAGATCATAACAGACCATAACAGACCATAACAGACCATAACAGACCATAACAGACCATAACAGACCATAACAGACCATAACAGACACATAAAGACCATATCAGACCATAACAGACCAGAACAGACCATAACAGACCATAACAGACCCCAACAGACCATAACAGACCATAACAGACCATAACAGACCATAACAGCCCTTAACAGACCATAACAGATCATAACAGACCATAACAGACCATAACAGACCATAACTAACCATAACAGACCATAACAGACCAAAACAGACAAGAACAGACCATAACAGACCATAAGAGACCATAACAGACCATAACAGACCATAACAGACCATAACAGACCATAACAGACTATAACAGACCATAACAGACCATAACAGACCATAGCAGACCATAACAGACAATAACGGACCAAAGGAGACCATAACAGACCAAAGGAGACCATAACAGACCACAACAAACCATAACAGACCATAACAGACAATAACAGACCCTAACAGAGCATAACAGGCCATAAAAGACCATAACAGACCATAACCGACCATAACAGACCAAAGGAGACCATAACAGACCATAACAGACCATAACAGACCATAACAGACCATAACAGACCATAACAGACCATAACAGACCATAACAGACCATAACAGACCATCACAGACCCTAACAGACCATAACAGACCATAACAGACCATAACAGACTCATAGCAGACTATAACAGATTATAACAGACCATAACAGACCATAACAGAACCATAACAGACTATAACAGACCATAACAGACCATAACAGACCATAACAGACCATAAGAGCCTTTAACAGACCATAACAGATCATAACAGACCATAACTGACCACAACAGACCATAACAGACCATTACAAACCATAACAGACCATAACAGACCATAACAGACCATAACAGACTATAAGAGACCATAACAGACCATAACAGACCATAACAGACCATAACAGACCATAACAGACCATAACAGACCATAACAGACCATAACAGACCATAACAGACCATAACAGACAAGAACAGACCATAACGGACCACAAACAGACCATAACAGACCATAACAGACCATAACAGACCATAACAGACCATAACAGACCATAACAGACCATAACAGACCATAACAGACCATAACAGACCATAACAGACCACAACAGACCATAGCAGACTATAACAGACCATAACAGACCATAACAGACCATAACAGACCTAACACACCATAACAGACCATAACAAACCATAACAGGGCATAACAGACCATAACAGAGAATAACAGACCATAAAAGACCATAAAAGACCATAACAGACCATAACAGAATATAACAGATTATAACAGACCATAACAGACCATAACAGACCATAACAGACCATAACAGACCATAACAGAGCATAACAGAGCATAACAGACCATAACAGACCATAACAGAACATAACAGCCCTTAACAGACCATAACAGAACATAACAGCCCTTAACAGATCATAACAGATCATAATAGATCATAACAGGGGGGGGGGGACCATAACAGACCATAACAGACCATAACTAACCATAAACAGACCATAACAGACCAAAACAGATAAGAACAGACCATAACAGACCATAACAGACCATAACAGACCATAACAGACCATAACAGACCATAACAGACCATAACAGACCATAACCGACCATAACAGACCAAAGGAGACCATAACAGACCATAACAGATCATAACAGACCATAACAGACCATAACAGACCATAACAGACCATAACAGACCATAACAGACCATAACAGACCATAACAGACCATATCAGACCATAACAGACCATAACAGACCATAACAGACCATAACAGACCCTAACAGACCATAACAGACCATAACGGACCATAACAGACCATAACAGCCCTTAACAGACCATAACAGATCATAACAGACCATAACAGACCATAACAGACCATAACTAACCATAACAGACCATAACAGACCAAAACAGACAAGAACAGACCATAACAGACCATAAGAGACCATAACAGACCATAACAGACCATAACAGACCATAACAGACCATAACAGACCATAACAGACCATAACAGACCATAACCGACCATAACAGACCATAACAGACCATAACAGACCATAACAGACCACAACAGACCATAACAGACCATAACAGACCATAACAGACCATAACAGACCATAACAGACCATAACAGACCATAACAGACCATAACAGACCATAACAGACCATAACAGACCATAACAGACCATAACTAACCATAACAGACCATAACAGACCATAACAGACCATAACAGACCATAACAGACCATAACAGACCAAAGGAGACTACAACAGACCATAGCAAACCATAACAGACCATAACAGACCATAATAGACCCTAACAGACCATAACAGACCATAACAGACCATAACAGACCATAACAGACCATAACCGACCATAACAGACCAAAGGAGACCATAGCAGACTATAACAGACCATAACAGACCATAACAGACCATAACAGACCATAACAGACCATAACAGACCATAATAGACCATAACAGACCATAACAGACCATAACAGAAAATAACAGACCATAACAGACCATAACAGACCATAACAGACCATAACAGACCATAACAGACCATAACAGACCATAACAGACCATAACAGACCATAACAGACCATAACAGACCATAACAGACCATAACAGACCATAACAGACCATAACAGACCATAACAGACAATAACAGAACATAACAGACCATAACAGTCCATAACAGACCATAAAAGACTGTTAGGTTGTTGGGGTTGCTGGTCCTGGAAATTTCCTAGTTTGCTGAAAATAGAACACTCGAAAAAAACACTTGACGACTTGTAGAAAAGCGCGGGCGCGACCGGACGTATGTTTATTGATCGTGGTTATTTTTTACACTGAAGCTTATTCTAATGAGTTGAATTCTCCCAAGCGCAGCGGAGACTCCTCGGAGACTTTGTGGTGAAGAGCGGGAGAGCGTGAGAGGGAGTGGGGAGCGTAAGAGGGAGCGGAGAGCGGGTGACAGTCCACACCCCGTAACTTGAACATTCCGCCCCCCTTGCAATCACTGGGGTTGCAACATAGCCATCCTACGGCAGGCTGCAGGCACCGGACACGATCCACCCAAACACAGTTTTTTGAGCTACCGGCATTCCCTCGTCGAAAGTCAGGAATCCGGATTGGATAACCTTAGGATAAACATCTGCTCCTAAGACCATGGAGACGGTAGCCGGCCGATGGAACTGGTCATCAGCCAGCATGATGTCCCGGTACTTGGATACTATGGTGTCGCTCAATGCCCGGACAGGTGTGCGGATCCGCACCCTGGGCTCGATCTTGAGCACGACCTCCAGCTTAGTATTCGCGTCGATCCTGGAGCGAATCGTCGTCGTGCAGACCTTCTCGTCGCCAACATTGGTCATCGGAAGCGTAAAGGCTGACGCCAACGAAGCGTCGATGCAGCTCATGGGGCTGCACGGATCGATGAGTGCTGCGGTCTCGAAGGTCTTCGTCCCGGTCTCCAACTTGACTAGCGCTGTGGGAAGGATGTTCACGCTGTGGCGTTGCAGCAACGACGAGAGCGATGGGCCTGGCGTGGTCGATTCCGGGCGTCGTGGCGATGAACTCCTACGCTGAGTTGGCGGATTGTGCCGGCGGGAACGTTGGGACGAGGCCGAAGCTGCTTGCCGGGTTGGCACCGGTTGGAGACGTGAGCGGGCTCGCGACCGCGACAACGAGCTAACCTGCTCGTGCATGTGGAGCAGCGTGTGGTGGGATCGGTCGCACTTCTTGCAACGATCACCGCTTCGGCAGTCTCCCGTGGAATGCTCGTGAGCGAGGCAATTGGCGCAGTATTTGTTAATGAGGACTGCTCGCAAACGCTTTTCAGCGCTGAGCTTTAGGAACCTCGCGCACTTCCGAAGAGGATGGATACCGCGGCAGACTCGGCATCGGTAGGATTGAATACCTCGGGTACGTCTGCTCTCCACGGCACGAGCACTGCGTGCGTTTTGTCGACGAGGGGCCATGCTGCGCGTAGTCGAATGTCGAACGGAGATCGAAAACGAAATGAAAAATAATGCATGATTAGTGCTAGTGAACTACAACTAAGGACGATAGGAGCGCCTATTATTGTCGAGATTCGGAAGACTCCGTCGGCAAAAGCACCACTTTTGCTACTGGACGTTTAACAACTCCACGCGCAGTACGGATATTTACTACACGGACGTTGCCGTCGGCTCCTGGGAAAACAGACTCAATTCTGCCGAGCCGCCATTCATTAGAGGGCAAGTTGTCGTCCTTGATGACGACCATGTCATCGATGCGGAGATTTTTGGACGGGGCCTGCCATTTGGAGCGCTTGTGGAGTTCTTTGAGGTACTCTTCTTTCCATCGCACACGGAATTGCTGATGAAGAGCTTTCAAATGCTGCCACCGATTAAGAATGGATTTCGTTTCCCCCTTTACTTCGGGTTCCACAGTGGACATAAGGGGTCCCCCGACAAGGAAATGACCTGGCGTCAGAGCCAGCAAATCTGTCGGATCCTCAGACATGGGAGAGAGCGGCCTGGAGTTAAGGCACGCTTCTATTTTTGCCAAGAGCGTGGAGAGCTCTTCGAACGTGTATTTTCGTGTGGCAGTGCATTTGTAAAATAGCGTCTTGAAACTTTTTACGCCTGCTTCCCAAAGGCCTCCCATATGGGGTGCTCCCGGAGGAATAAATTGCCATTGCATCTCTTGATGAATATAGGCATTCGTCACCGACTCTTTTACGGCTTGAAGGAAATCGCGGGAAAGCAGGGTGGCAGCGCCAACAAAGGTTTTGCCATTGTCTGATTGGACTTGACGTGGACACCCTCTCCTGGATACAAAACGAGAGAAAGCGGCAAGAAACTTTTCGGTCGTTAAGTCAGATGTAGGCTCTAAGTGGATGGCCTTGGTGGAGAAACAAACAAAAACTAACACATACCCCTTTGTAATAAGACATGCTCTTCCCGTATAGTTCTTTATATCGAACGGACCGGCGTAATCCATGCCCGTATACGTGAATGGTCGGGAGAACGATGCTCTTTCTTTGGGCAGGACACCCATCAGTTGGCTTTGCAGCCGCTTTTTGTGGATCACACACACTTTGCACGAATTAACTACTGCTTTCATCAGGTTCTTAATTCTCGGAATCCAGTATTTTGACCGGATGAGGCGCACCATTAACTGGTTACCACCATGGAGAGTTATGCGATGAGTGAAATTCGCAAGGAGGCGAGAAAGCAGGCAGTTGTACGGAAGAATCACTGGATGGCGTTCATCGTATTGAAGGCTTTCGGAAGCCGCCACACGGCCGCATGCCCTGATCAGTCCTTGCGGATCTAGAAACGGGTTCATGCTTAGGATGGCACTTGAACTTGGCACTGGACGCTTTTCACTTAGGCAGTGATATTCCACAGGGAATTCTCTGCGCTGAGTGTTCGAAATTAGGAACCGCTCGGCGGCGGCGATTTCAGTGGCCAACAAATGCACATCAGATGAAGATGTCTGCTTCCTGCACCGCTGAATGAAGCGATGAACATAAGCAAGGACTCGTAAAGCTTTCTCTAGCTTGGAGAAACGTGACAACAACTCTTCAGAAGGAGCTTTTGCAAGATTGACTTTTAGAGCACGCTTTTCCAGGTCGGTCACCGGAGCGTTGTCGACCTGAGTTGGCCATTGGTTGCGTGGATTTTGCAACCAAGTCGGTCCGTGCCACCATAACTGGCTATCGGCAAGATCTTGGAGGGAAACTCCTCTACTTGCCAGGTCTGCTGGATTATGCTCAGATTGAACATGAGACCAATTCTCTGTTTTTGTGGCCTGGGCGATCTTCGTCACCCTATTGGCTACAAATGTAGTCCACTGGCACGCTGGCTTGCTTAACCATGCAAGCACTATCGTGGAGTCCGTCCAACAGTAAAGTTCGGAGTTAATCGTAGGCATCTGCGGAATGATGGCTGCAGCCATTTCGGAAAGCAATAACGCTCCGCACAGCTCCAGTCTTGGGAGCGAAACCGTTTTGACTGGTGCTACCCGGGTTTTCGCGGTTAGGAGTTGCACCATAATGGTGCTGCCCACTTCTACGCGGACATATATTGCCGCCCCATAAGCCTTTTGCGATGCATCGCAAAAGCCATGATGTTCGACCTTGAAATCTGGACGAAACGATAGCCAGCGTGGAATGCGTATCTGCTCTAAAACTGAATAACTTTGGAGAAAATTACGCCATCGCTGAAAAAGCTCACTTGGAATGTTTTCGTCCCACCCAAGGTCCTGCAGCCAAATCTCCTGCATGAAAATTTTAGCTCGAACGATAAACGGCGCTAACCAGCCTGCAGGGTCGAACAATTTGGCAATTTGGGACAGGACTTGGCGTTTTGTAAAGGACGTTTCGATAGCCAACTCTGGCGGGACGAAGAAGAATTCGTCGGAGGTTGCTTTCCAGCGAATGCCGAGGGTTTTGGCAGTACTTTCTGAATCGATCTCGAGAAAATCAGTATTTAAGAGATGGTTGCTCTGGATGGCCGCTAAAACTTCCTTTTGGTTGGAGGTCCATTTCCTCAATGGAAATCCGGCGGAATTCAGAGCGTCTCGGAGCTCTTGCACCATGAGCTGAGCTTCTTCCGTGGAGTCCGCTCCGGCTAGAACATCATCCACATACATGAAATTTCGAATGACATTGCTAGCTTTTGGATGGCTGAGTTCTACGTCAGCTGCTAGCTGCTGCAGTACTCGGATGGCCAGGAAAGGCGCGCAATTGACTCCAAAGGTTACTGTTTTCAATTCGAAATCTCTGATTTCCCCTCTATGGTTACGGAAAAGTATTCGCTGGAATGGAGTGTGTTTCGGATCTACCCAGATCTGCCGATACATTTTTTCGATATCGGCGTTGAACACGTATCGGAAATAGCGCCACTTCAGAATTTGAATGGTCAAGTCGGACTGTAAGACAGGGCCAGCATGAAGGATATCATTTAAACTGGCACCATTCGATGAAGGGCTGGAGGCATTGAATACTACACGGAGTTTAGTAGTTACGCTCTCCGGTTTTAAGACGGCGTGATGTGGCATATAATAGGCGTTGCAATCATGGGCAGGAAGCACTTGTCGCATGTGCTTTAAGTCGAGATATTCCTGGATCACCGAATCGTATCTCGCTTTTAAGGCCTCATCTCTTTTTAGACGCTGCTCATTTCTTAAGAACTGAGCCAACGCGAAAGACCTAGAATGCCCTAGCCCGGAACCGATATGTTCTGGGTCGCGAAAGGGCAGAGTAACGACATATTTGCCGCACTCGTTTCTCGTGGTCGTTTGGAGGAAATTCTTCTCGCACATGGAATCGGATTCTTTTACCAACTTTGTTGGTATATCCTCCACCTCCCAAAATTTTGTGAGGAGTTTGTCCAGTGAATTATCGTACGCGTGGGAGATCTGCGTCGAAAAAGAGGAAATTCTGCTTTGGGCTGAGGCTGACACTGGCCCAGTTAGTACCCAGCCGAAAATGGTCTCTTGCCCCAAGAGAGAGCCACAGATGTTGGTTTTTGCTCCACTCAGAAGCACCGAAGGCAGGATGTCGGCTCCGATAAGTACATCTATTTGTGCGCTCTCATAGAAATTTGGATCCGCCAATGGAAAATCGGGAAGATCCCGAAGGAAATTTTGCGGAATTGGGTAGGAAGGCAGATTTCCGGCTAGTTGAGGGAGGACATAGGCCGTCGTCTCCAACTGCAACGCGGGCCTAGTCGGAGATCGGATGGTGAAACTGCAGAGCTTCTTGGACTGAGCAGCTACTGTTTGGTTTAAGCCCGAGACTTGGGCTTGAACCACCTGGAATGGCAATCTAATTAGATTGAACAGTCGCTCGGTTATGAATGTCGCCTCTGATCCGGAGTCGATCAGGGCGCGTGCCTTAAAGTTAGTGCCAAGATGGGAAATATTGATTATGGCAGTGCCAAGAAGGATAGCTCTTGAGCCTGTGGCGAAATAATTCTGAACACCGGCTTGCTCATTTGGAACGAAATTGGCCTGATTAGCGGAAATTGGCCTTGCAGAATTTGAAGGGCTGGAATTGCTGGAACAGAGGTTGTTTCGGTGCAACAACGTGTGATGCCGGCCACGGCAAGTAAAACAATTGTGAGTGCTTTTGCACTCACGAAGCTGATGTCCCTTTGCGAAGCAGTTTAAGCATAACTGCTTCCGTTTAATGTAGGCTGACCGGTCGTCAACCGACATTTGGAGAAAACGCGGACATACACGGACAGGATGGTTCTCCTTGTTGCACAAGTCGCAACTTTTCAATTTTGGAGCCACTTTCGTCTCATAGGAATTTAATTTTCTAGAGGGCCCACTTGAGTTTATCGCTTTGGAATGCGACTGACTCGGTACGGACGGTCTCACATCATCGATGGCCTCTAAGGTTCGATGACGTTCTGTAAGGAAGGTGTTCAGCTCTCCCCATGTCGGGATGTCGGCTTTCTTATGTAGCGACTGCTCCCATAAGGAGAGAGTTATCTTCGGGAGCTTGGATGCGCACAGATATACCAGCAGGCAGTCCCAGTTCTCAGTGTTGATGCCTGACAGTTCTAAGGCAGTCAAGCAACCTTGAACAGTACTTTGCAGTACCTTCAAGGCCGCCCCAGATTCCTGTGGTATCGACTGCACATTAAACAGTATTTTCAATTGACTGTTTACCAACAATCGTTTATTTTCGAAACGCTCTATCAGGTTTTCCCACGCAGAGCGGAAACCCTCGTTGGTGAGAGGCGAAATCGAAACTATGGCGTGCGCGTCGCCACTTGTTTTGGCATTTAAATGGAATAACTTTTCTACCGGAGTCAGCCGTGGATTATTGATATAAATGGCTGTGAAAAGATTCCGGAAAGTCGGCCAGCGAAGATAGTCGCCTGTGAAAACTTCTGTATCGCATGGAGGCAACCGACAGCCAGAGGAAATGTAGGCCTGGGGCGCAGCGTTCGCGGTTGGGATGGACTGAGAAGTGCCCTGCTCGATTTTATCAACGAGCTGGGCAACACACCTTTCATAGACTGAATAGCAATAATTGTATTTAGCCCTGAGAATAGGCATGTTGCTTGCTGCCGCTTCGCCTGCTGACACAAGGCACTCTGAGCAGAGATCGTATTCCTTTTCAACCTTGTCCCATAGGGTTCGGACTTGGTCGCGACGGACGCCAAGCATCGTGACAGTTGGAGCTGCGGATTCCGGAGTGTTGATCTGAGCCTCAAATTCGCTTAAGCGGTCAGAAACCGAAATGAATTTGGCTAGCGCTAGATCTGAAGCAGCCATATTTTTAGCTATGCGCTGTACTGTGGCTTTGGATGGAGTAGCACAGTCGTCGGAAATCTGCGAAGGCGTTCTCACCGAAATGCTTGGAATTGGTCTCTTAGGCCCTTGTGGTGAAAAAATAGACCTGGGTTTGTCAGCGGACAATTTCTTCTTATCGTCCCCGATGGGCATAATCGAAGAAATACGAAATGGAAGGGAAGCGGTTTTGGAGCCCGGTCAACCTTCTGAAACAGTTGACAGATTCCTCAGACTGCACTTAATAATTTAAGTGGTGTAAAATTTACGAAGTGGAAACGTCGTAGTTTAGACTGATCGGACAGGTGACTCGGAGTGAACAGCGAATTGTATAAATGACCTGTGATTTACGGTAATTGGGTCCACCTTATTTATGGTTGGAACCCTTGGAAATTGGAACACGGTGATATAAAATGTTTATTAGAAGGAAGAAAATTTTATTCTTTTATTTACAACTGGAAACGGAGAAAATG
This sequence comes from Drosophila vallismaia, assembly GCA_035047325.1. Classification (NCBI taxonomy): domain Eukaryota; kingdom Metazoa; phylum Arthropoda; class Insecta; order Diptera; family Drosophilidae; genus Drosophila; species Drosophila vallismaia. Next base: position 98,781 of record JAWNPU010000059.1, read on the forward strand.
GAATGACTGGAATTGAAGTCTTTTCTCCGCGTTGTAAATACTTCTAAAACAACCACAAACTAATATCCAAGCAATACGAAAAGGAAATATTTGTCGGGTGAACGACTTGTATTTGGCCGTATTATGTATTTATGGATGATTATTTTTTTGAAAATTTTCAAAAAAATTTAAAAAATAATTTAATAAATATTAAAAAATGTTTAATTTAATTTAAAATGTATTTATTGTTGTATTTGTATTTATTGATGGAAAATAAAACGCCTTTTCCGCGTCGGCACTTGGAATAAATTTTATTTGTGGTATGGACTTGCCGACGGGAAACAATCAAAACTTAGGTAAACTTTGGTTATACGCCTTTTCCGCGTCGGCACTTGGGAAACAGGCAATGTAAACTTTGGTACACTTTGGTTAAAGGGAATGCAGATAATCTGCGCAATGTATGCCGCTAATATGTGTAATGTATATGGAGATGTATGCTTATATGTATGTATATGGAGATGTATGCGTATATGTATTTATATGGAGATGTAATGCATGCAATGTATATGGGTAAATGGCGGGTAAATATTTAATTAATATTTTACTTGGAATGGCCAGAGGGTATGTGTTGTTTGTTGTATTTGAAAGTATAGCAAAGCGAATTGTGTTAAGCGGACTGCGGAGTTGAAGCAAAAAAATGTGCGAAATTTGCGAACAGAATTTGGCTTGCGTTGGACACAGTGAAACGAGAATAGAATTTTTGCCACTTTTGGCAGAGTGTTGGACTTTAGGAATTTTCACTGAACTTGGCACAAATTAATTTCACTTTCTTCACATTTGGAATTTTGCATTTCTTGGACTGAATGAATATTTAAATATTCGGAAAATTGGGACTTAGAATTTTAGTGGGTAATATGGCGGCGCCCGTGAGAATGGATAAGTACTTTTCTTTAATTGCCTTTTGTCGGATAAATCCGTTTGATTTGACAATAAATCTCAGCAAATTGAACGAAATTGGATTTTCGAACCTTTTGCTGCAGACCGGCAATTAAAGGGGATGGAAGTTTCGTACTTATCTTATAAGTTGGTCGCTGATGGACAAACTTGAAAAATCCAGGAGATCCGGCTCGAAGGACCAAAATGTTAGGTTGTTGGGGTTGCTGGTCCTGGAAATTTCCTAGTTTGCTGAAAAATAGAACACTCGAAAAAAACACTTGACGACTTGTAGAAAAGCGCGGGCGCGACCGGACGTATGTTTATTGATCGTGGTTATTTTTTACACACTGAAGCTTATTCTAATGAGTTGAATTCTCCCAAGCGCAGCGGAGACTCCTCGGAGACGCTGTGGTGAAGAGCGGGAGAGCGTGAGAGGGAGTGGGGAGCGTAAGAGGGAGCGGAGAGCGGGTGACAGTCCACACCCCGTAACTTGAACAAAGACCATAACAGATCATAACAAACCATAACAGACCATAACAGACCATAACAAACCATAACAGGCCATAACAGACCATAACAGGGCATAACAGACCATAAAAGACCATAAAAGACCATAACAGACCATAACAGACCATAACAGATTATAACAGACCATAACAGACCATAACAGACCATAATAGACCATAACAGACCATAGCAGACCATAACAGAGCATGACAGACCATAACAGACCATAACAGACCATAACAGCCCTTAACAGACCATAACAGATCACAACAGACCATAACAGACCATAACTAACCATAACAGACCATAACAGACCAAAACAGACAAGAACAGACCATAACAGACCATAACAGACCATAACAGACCATAACAGACCATAACAGACCATAACAGACCATAACAGACCAAAACAGACCATAACAGATCACAACAGACCATAACAGACCATAACAGACCATAACAGACCATAACAGACCATAACAGACCATAACAGACCATAACAGACTCATAACAGACCATAACAGACCATAACAGACCATAACAGACCATAACAGACCATAACAGACCATAACAGACCATAACAGACCATAACAGAGCTTAACAGACCATAACAGACCATAACAGACCATAACAGACCATAACAAACCATAACAGACCATAACAGACCATAACAGACCATAAAAGACCGTAACAGACCATAACAAACCATAACAGACCATAACAGACCATAACAGACCCTAACAGACCATAACAGACCATAACAGACCATAACAGACCATAACAGACCATAACAGACCATAAAAGACCATAACAGATCATAGCAGACCATAACAGGCCATAACAGACAACAACAGACCATAACAGACCATAACAGAATATTACAGACCATAGCAAACCATAACAGACCATAACAGACCATAACAGACCATAACAGACCATAACAGACCATAACAGACCATAAGAGACCATAACAGACCCTAACAGACCATAACAGACCATAACAGACCATACCAGACCATAACAGACCGCAACAGACCACAACAGACCATAACAGACCATAACAGACCATACCAGACCATAACAGACCATAGCAGACCATAACAGACCATAACAGATTATAACAGACTATAACAGACCATAACAGACCATAACAGACCATAACAGACCATAACAGACCATAACAGACCATAACAGACCATAACAGACCATAACAGACCATAACAGACCATAACAGACCATAACAGACCATAACAGACCATAACAGACCATAACAGACCATAACAGCCCATAACAGACCATAACAGACCATAACAGACCATAACAGACCATAACAGACCATACCAGACCATAACAGACCATAACAGACCATAACAGACCATAACAGACCATAACAGACCATACCAGACCATACCCGACCATAACAGACCATGACAGACCACAACAGATTATAACAGACCATAACAGACCATAAAAGACCATAACAGACCATAACAGACCATAACAGACCATAACAGACCATAACAGACCATAACAGACCATAACAGACCATAACAGACCATAACAGACCATAACAGACCATAACAGACCATAACAGACCATAACAGACCATAACAGACCATAACAGACCATAACAGACCATAACAGACCATAACAGACCATAACAGACCATAACAGACCATAACAGACTTTACCAGACCATACCAGACCATACCATACCATACCAGACCATACAAGACCATACCAGACCATACCAGACCATACCTGACCATACCAGACCATACCAGACCATACCAGACCATACCAGACCATACCAGACCATACCAGACCATACCAGACCATACCAGTCCATACCAGACCATACCAGACCATACCAGACCATACCAGACCATACCAGACCATACCAGACCGTACCAGACCATACCAGACCATACCAGACCATACCAGACCATACCAGACCATACCAGACCATACCAGATCATACCAGACCATACCAGACCATACCAGACCATACCAGACCATACCATACCAGACCAGACCAGAACAGGCCTCTAAAACAGTTTCTCAATCTCGAATTTATCGTCGCTGGATCATTCTCTTCATCCTACATTCGCTGGACCATTCTGTTTTTGAGCGCATTCTCTCTCTCAATACCCAAAGTGTCTTTGGTTTGTGCCTCAAAGAGATGTGAATTTGGAGGAGCTATTACCGGCGAATCCTGGCTATGCGACAATTGCTCGCACATGAAATACGCTGGTGTTGGTCATTATGGCCGACTTGGTGATCTCCCGGGCAAAAGCATCGGTTTGACATGGTCCTGTTTGGCCTGTCGAGAGATTGAAGGCGAAATGCGCACGTTTATGCGGCAAACTCGAAGTGGTTTCCGGGAGGTTTGGAAACAATTTGCTTCATTAAATGATCAGTTTTTAAACCTCGAATCTCTATTTATGGGCCTTAAACTACTGAGCGAATCACCACGCCGGAAAATTCCCAATAATAACCAGAATATGAATATATGTACCACTCCAGCCACACATTTGCCAGTAAGCAATGCTTTGGTTGATGCGCCTGGCGAAAAGCCACCCATCCTAGCTATTCAGAAACCTGGTATTCCCACGGCAAAAGTTGATCCGCCGGAACCTGCCTGTAGGTATCCCCCATCTGGTCCCATACTCGAAAAATCTTCAATAGTCATATCACCATGCCAGCCTTCTGCTCCATCACTACGCCTGCCTGCCGCCGCACCTACCCGCCTACCCGTTGTAAAATCATTGACGGGTGTTCCAACTGAAAAGCGATCTTCTGGACTTACGCTGAGAGCTGTGGCTCTCCGAAAATCCATCTTTTTATTGCGGCTTTTGCCTGATGCCTCTGCAGATGACGTTAGGTTTCACCTTGCAAACAATCTAAATATAGCTCCCTCAGAACTTTTTGTGACCAAATTTAATTTTAAGCATAAACGTAGCATATCCTCATTCAAAATAAGCTTCCCTTGCCAAATCTTTAGATCCTACTACCTGGCCCGAGCACAGTATTGTCCATGAATTCTTGACCAGAGATTCTCAAGGTTCCAGTCCAGTTACTATTTCTAAAAACTAAGCAAAAAGATTTTTTCTTGTTGCTACTAAAACGTTCGCAGTATTCTTGGAAAACTGAACTTACTTTATACTAATAGTGCTTCCTTTCACTTGGATGCTATTGTGCTAACAGAAATCTGCCTAATCTTTTCCCCCTTCCCTCTCATATAATAATACTTCCGACTCTTCGCATCGGCATTGCTAATCTTTTTGCGTCATTTTTTCAATCAATCTACTCATCAAATTCATTTGATCCCTCCTCTAACTATCCATATCATTTACCCCACATAAATAACATTTCCCTTTCTAAATTCCACTGTCATGATGTGTTTACGGCTCTTTCATCAGTTAAAATCTCATTTTCACCAGGCCCAGACAACGTACCTAGCTGCATCCTCAGAAGGTGCTCCGATCTTCTCGCCTTAGCTCTTACTATACTATTTAACCTATCCTTGGAGCAAACTTCTTTAACTAAAATATGGAATGAATCTTACCTTATACCAATTCATAAAAAAGGTCTAACGCTTCGCTCGACAACAACTAATCTACTTGAATTTTCGTCAATAATCAACCGAGGTTTTCAATGTAGCTTGCAAACGGATGTAATTTATACTGACTTCAGCAAAGCATTTGATTCAGTTCATCATCAGCTCCTGCTACGGAAACTCTCGCTTATTGGTTTTCCACCAAATATCCTGATGTGGGTTGATTCATACCTTTCAGATCGAACTCAGCGTGTCCTATTTAAATCTACAAAGTCGAAGGTCATCCATGTCTCATCGGGTGTCCCTCAGGGTAGTCATCTAGGGCCACTGTTGTTTATACTCTTTGTGAACGATCTTCCCAATGTGATAAGTTATGCCTCTACGCTTATGTATGCTGATGATGTCAAGTTATGCTATTCCTTCTCGGAACATTTCCTGCATAGGCATCTGCAACTAGACCTTGACGAACTCTATTTGTGGTGCTCAAGTAATCTTCTGTTTCTAAACTGCTCTAAATGCAAACTTATGACATTCCGTCGCAGTATGCCGCTTATTATATCTTACTCTCTCGGAAATCACGTCCTTGATCCGGTTTCCACAATCAATGATCTTGGAGTTCTTTTTGATCATAAACTTAAGTTTAATGATCCCATTTCTGTGACAGTAAATAAAACCACAGGAATGTTAGCCTTTATCAAACGATGGTCTAAAGAATTTAACGACCCTTTCACCATCAAATCCCTGTATATCACCCTAGTTCGTCCTATCCTTGAATACTACTCGTGCATTTGGAGTCCTCAATACTCCTCTCACCAAAATAGTATTGAGTCGGTGCAAAAGCAGTTTCTGTTATTTGCACTATAAAACTTAAACTGGGATCCTGATAATCGTCTCCGGCCGTACCGCTGCAGGCCTAAATTGTTAAAATTACCTCCACTGAAGGAGCGCCGAATCTGTGCTGGGGTCATGTTTCTACACATACTAATCCATGGCATGGTTGATTCTAACCGCCTTTTAAACCAAGTATATTTTTCCATTCCTAATAGGAAAACCAGGTCCTTCCAACCCCTATGGTTACCTATCTGCAAATCCAACTACGCGGAACACAACCCCATCCGCACTATTTGTAAAAACTATAACCTCCTATCACATACTCTGTCCCCTAAACTCTCTCTTAATGTTAATAAACTAAAAATCTTAGAATACCTCCTAGAATAGTTACATTGTAGTTATATTTATATTTTTATTCATATTTAGCAGATCTTTGTTAAATTGTTGTTAAATAAATTTAAAATATTAAATTTATATTTCTGCTAAATGAATCACCAATTTCCAACAATAATCACCAAATGAATATATGCACCACACCAGATTCACATTTGCCAGTAAATTATATTACGGATGTTGCACCTGGCGAACAGCCAGCCAGCCTAGCTCTTCAAAAACCGGGTCTTACCTCTTCAAAAGTTTAAGAAAAATCTGCCAGTAGGAATCTCTCCCCTGGCCCTATGCAGGACAAATCTTTAACCGACCAGTCGACTAGCCAGCCTTCCGCCGAACAAACAACGCAACGCGCGATGATATCACCATTGACGGGTGGCCATCAGCACGAGATCTACAGGATTTACGGTGAGAGCTCGCAAAGTGGTTAGGGAGTGACGTTAATTTGCTCATGTGCTTTTGTTTTTGATAGGTTATTTCTTTGGCGGATTTGATATTAAGGTCTCCTTGTATATTTTCATTTCGGATATACCAGGGTGGTCCAGTGATTGTTCTCAGTATCTTTGATTGTGCAGTTTGCATGATCCCAATGTTACTACTGCTGGCACTTCCCCAAAGTTGGGAGCCGTACGTACAAATTGGTTTTAGTACGGAGTTGTAGAGTAGCACCCTGTAGTCCAGACAGAGGGGTGACCGACAGTGGATAAGCCAGTGGAGACTACTAGCCTTAAGCTTAAGTTGTGTTCGTTTCAGCTTCTATGTTCCAGCGCCAGGTGAGCCGTCGGTCGAGCTGCACTCCGAGATACGTCACTTCATTCGCTTTTGGTAGTACGGTGTTGTTTACCATAAAGTAATTGAAGGACAGTCTTGCCGATTGAGTGTTAATGTTAAATGCTCCAAAAGAGTTTTAACTTGTTAAGCATTCATCAAGTCGTTTTAGAACCGCTCCGTAATTTTAATGTTTCCAGTTAATAAACCATATAAATTCAGTGCTGAACTGATCAAACCAATCTGCCGTTCGGCGGAGTTGTGTAAGCTAACAACTGAAAATACCACTCGATGTATCTGATTCAGCAACTGTAAAACTGTAAAACTGTAGTTTTATATAAATAACACCAGCAAATAAGTAGATTCACACAAAATGAGTTCAGTGCCCCGCGCTATCCGCAGTGCCTAATTGCAATACATGGAATGCTGAGTCGGCGTGCCGACCACGATTTTATGGCGTGATGCATTGGAGCTAGGGTGGACGTTTGCTTTAAAATATTTCGTACTTCAGTTCTGTCTCAGATACGAAAGCTTACGCTTGACCAATAAACATTGCTCCGGCCTTAGCCGTAATAACCTTGCCTTGATATAATTACTGAGCCACAAGGCCAGTGATTAGAGAGTAAAGTAAACTCCCCAACGTAATCGTTATAAGAAGACTTGTTACAACCAATTGCAGTCGCACTGAAGAATTCCAAGGACAGCAGCAAACACCACTGGACTACACCTCAGCCTGATACGCCTCCTATATCGACGCGGGACAGGAAAGACTTAATTGGCGCCCAATCTCATCAGAACAAACAATATTAATTTAAGAGGCTAGTTAACTTAGAAAACATGTAAATTTGATGACTGAACTCAGCGACATATCCCCGAGAGTTTATAATACAAAAAATATTGCATCCCTTTTGCTTATTTTCCATTGCGTAATTTCGCAAAAAATTAGGTTTTAAAAAAATTTTTTATTAATTAATTAACCAATTATTAAATTAAGAATTAATTTTATGGGGTTTAAAAATCTTTTATTTTTATTAAAATCAACCGGAATTATATTTTTGTGAAAACCTCTTTTTAGGATAAAAGTTGTCTAGCTCCATTCAATTTTCTCGCGCAACGTAAATTCGTTGTCTCACGAAAGCCGATCAATTGTGCTCGGCAAATATATATTTGTGTAGTGCCGACTATTAGTCAATGCGTTGGGCAAGTGAGTATAGCGATATCGCTATTAAAGTCGAATATGATGTTGACGACCGGTGGGATTTAGAAACACAAGGCTTTCGCCCTACGACAAATAACACTACAGACATGGACGCTTTCCAGCTACAGGCTATAATATCTGGAGCCGTTAGCCAGGAACTAGCCCAAACATTCGATGTGAAGTCAAGCTTGACATCGTTAAAACCTTGCCAGATTTTATGAGAGATCATGGCAGCGAGGCGCATTACCAAGCCGTCTCTATCATCAGAAATAAAATCAGGGGATCGGCAAGAGGGCTACTAGTTACCCATAACACAGTCTTAAATTTCCATGCCATAATTGTTCGATTGGACTGCACCTACGCAGACAAAACGTCACTGCGTGTCCTTCGGCTCCTGCCTGTTGATTCTAATCAACACAGGGGCGGCAAAAAACTACATCAAGCCTATAAAGGAGCTAAAGAATGTGGTGGCGCTCAAATCCCCTTTCACAGTTAGTTCCACTCATCGTTCTTACAGGGTTCGCCAGAAATGTTTAATGAGCATTTTTGGGAAAACAGCTGCGTTCTTTCTCTTAGACGCGCTGACACCTTTCGATGGAATTATAGGATTTGACCTTCTAGATCAAGTGGAGGCGAAACTGGACGCAGAGAAAGGTACAATAAATTATGGTTCTGTTTCCGAAAGTACCAGAATCTGTAAAAATTTAATTTCAAAACATATTTACGAACAGATCTAAGGCATTTTCGGCCTCTAACGAGGCACTGCCATTTACCACTTCAAACTGTGTATCTGAGTTCATGAAGCGAGAAATCGCAGAATTATTGCAAAAAGGCTTTACTACAACTTCAAGGAACTTACAACAACCCAACAAGGGTTGTGGACAAAAAAGGCCATGATGATCTGGGGAATAAGAATAAGCTATGGTTATATGGTAGACTTTAGAAAACTTTGTAAGATATCTATAAATATAAAAATGAATCGCAAAATGTGTTGTTAAGCGCATAACTCAACAACGCCTGGACCAATTTGGCCAAATCTTTTTTTAAAATGTTCGTTGAAGTTCAAGGATGGTTTTTACGGAGAGAAAAATTAGAATTATTGCTGGAAAACCCCTAAAAATAGCCCTTTTTGTTTTTCCCATACAAATAATTTGTAACTAAAACGTAGTCAATCGTAGTAATCTACTGAGTTTGCTTTTGACAACTGATACACGAAACAAATTCGTATACCGTGTTTTGTGCAGAGTGTTTACTTAGTTAGTGTTTGTTTAGTTCGTGATTAGTGAAAAAATAATTTATATTTGATATGCCTCCTATAAAACGAAGCAATTTAGGTAGAAGAACCAGAAATGCTACAAACCAAGCTAATTACCGATCTTAATCACGTAATTTTTAGCGTATAAACGTGGAGAATCGAATAAAAAGTGCAGCGCCCTGAACTATTACGCCTACCGCTTATTGATTCGAAATAATGAGAGTTATATTTTAAAATTAATTACAATTTGCCACAGAGAAGCGTGGCAGGGTGAAGCTAGTAAGATATAATATAATATATTATATATAACTATATAACTTTGTAAGATGTAAGATATATGTAAAATACATGTAAGTCAAATGTAGAATAAACTTTGATAGCGCACGATCGCTAGTAAATGTAAAATACGCGTAAAATAAACTTCCTAGATGTACTGGCTATTAATCTCTCGAAAAAATTTCCCTTTTTATAGCGTTAAAATGGTATATTTTGTTAAGTTTCCCCATTTGACTATAATTTTGTTACCTAAAAAAATCCTCTGAACAAAATTACAAATCTCTTACTATTTGACCTGAACTGATCCTCGGTTTTTCATCCCTTACCTGCTGTATCCTCTAAAATAAATGTAATTTGTATAACAAATAATTAAATCAATATATATGTTGTTGCATATCATTTAAAATGATTTTTTAATCAGAATCTATTGCAATGGATACAAAAATATTAAATACTATCATTTAAAATTTTTATTTATTTAAACCCAATCCAAACAATTGAAGGTAATTACATCCACACCAAAAAAAAAATGTTACAAGGAAAGTGAAATCTTTGTCAACAAAAACCGGTTACCATTCTACCTGACCCGATCCTTTTTTATCACCTCGCTGAAGTAGGAATATTTATTGGGTAAAGGTTCGGGGTGGGTTTTGGGGTGTAACCAATTTTCGTGTTTTTCTTTTCCAGGGTTGTGTGTTAGGGGGGTGGGTAGTCCTGTATATTTTGATACTTATGAGATCCCACACACTCATACACATTCTTACAGGTGTATGATGCAAGAAAAAAGGTGATATGCCTATGTAATAGCCATTTTAGGCTCTAAGCGTTATCAGGGTTTTCAGGCCTTTTGATTGGTTCTCCCTTCTCTTTACATGGGAAATCGTATGGAATGTTGGGGTTGGTTTTTAGTTAATAAGTCCCTGTGTTATTGAACCCAATACATTCAAACACGAGTACCTGTCTTCTGTTTTCAAGGATAAATAGGTTTATGTTAAGAATCAAATCTTCAGTGTTAATCTACTCACATCCAGCACCGCTCAGCTTATATTCATCAACGAAAAAAAAAAAATTAAAATGAGTGAACTTGTTATATTATATTATATTCTACAAAACTCCACCGAATGAAGTCATAAATATTGATTCATCTGATGATGAAGACCTCCTATTAATATGTGGCTCTAAGACCCAATCATTTTTATACCCTTTACCCATTGAAAATGCGTGAAAAGGGTATCATAATATGGTTCAAATGTATGTAACAGGCAGAAGGAAGCATCTCCGACCCCATAAAGTATATATATTCTTGATCAGCATCAACAGCCGAGTCGATATAGCCATGTCCGTCTGTCCGTCCGTCCGTCTGTCCGTCTGTCTGTCCGTATCAACGCCTAGATCTCAGAAACTACAAGAGCTACAGACATGTGCCATATATCGTTGGATAGGTAATTAACATACGCAGTACAAGTTTGTTGTTTTATTTTGATATCACCCCCCGCTACCCGGCAAATCGCAAAAAACTGCCACGCCCACAATTATTAACCTATTGCTGTGCAATTCGGCATATGCGTTGGTGCTTATAAAAGCTATCTAATTTTTTAATTTGAAACACGGAAGGTATGCAACATGCAAAATCTACGGCAAGGGAAGCAGAAGCGCAGCAAAATACGCATTGCGCGACGCCGACTGCGACGTTGGCAGCGAAATGTGTATGGCTTTATAACACACGAAACTTATTTTCTTTTTTAATAGAATATTATTTCATTTATTTATTGATACTAAATAAATAAATTGTAAGCATGTCTAAGAGTAAAGGGTATTTTGCAGTCGGGAAACTCGACTGCTGCTCCCTTACTTGTTATTTAATGATTTGAATGACGAAATTAACGGCTTCTCTCAAACATCATTGTTTGATTATGATTCCCAAGGATCAGATATTCCAGAGCATGAATTACAGTCCTATAGCCAGGATATGTATGATTATGATTTATCCGGCGAAATTACCGGCTTATCTCAGGATTCTCTGAGTTATGTACCTGAAACCCCAGAGCAGATAGCTTATAATAACAATGAAGAAAATGAAATTACTTTTCCCGACGACGATGAAATATTTTTGAAAATAAGTGAAGAAAAAAATAATTTTCTTGAATTAATGCATGACGATGATGATAATATATTACTTGAATGTATATAGTTTTAATAGTTTTAATCAAACTAAATAAATGTTTAATATTATAATAAATAATTACATGCCAAAACAAAGAAATATTTTTGTCTTTTAATCTCATTTACATGCATTTATTTGTAATTTTATACACTCCTTTAGTATAGTAGGATGATCCATCTTCCCGTAACCAGTACTTCTTCACTTCAGAGCAAAAATAGCAGTTGTAATATGATGATCGGGCTTTGGTAATGCTGAAGTTGTGAACTTTTAGAATGTGTCCCTTTAATCCATTGCGGTATCTGAATGTTGGACTTTGTATGCAGAGTTCACAGACAAACGATTTCATTTCAAAAATTCAAAATAGACTATCATACAGAAATAATTTTATAGTTAATAATAATTGTTTAGTTAGTTTATCAGCAGAAAAAACACCTTTGAATATTTTTTTAGTTTGGCGATTTTTTTGAAAGCAAATTAGTGATTTGTAATTTTTTCATTTTTATAAAAGTACACGAATATTGCGGTGCTTATTAATATCAATCATTGAATCATAATCGCAATACACAATACAAGTAACAGCTTCCTCTAGAGGTTCCGAGAATCTGCCTTCAATTCGGATTGTACCTTGCGAAATCAAGTTAGAGCAAACACTTGAATTAGAATGATCCGCAGTTAAATCAAAAGCTAAAATGAAACTATTTTTGTCAAACATATCCTTGGAAACTTGTAGACTGCGATCATAATGCTTGATTCCGCATTCTCTAAAGCTTTCAAAATTAAATGGTTCTAATCCACAATTTGCTGAATAGGCTCGGTTTTTAACCATACAAAAAGCTAAAAAATTTGATATTTGTCCAATAACAGCATTATCGATATATAGCATTTTTGGTTTGTAATACGTGATGATGTGCTAATAAGATGCTAGGATTAACTATTATATGGTTCATGAAAAGCTGAGCCTCTAGTATCTTCAAATTGGATTCTGTTTCGGTTTCCAACAAATAAAATGCTGTTTTTTCAATATTAAAATTAATTCGCAAATCGACATTATTTACAAGCATTTTTGATTGATTGAAAATATCTCCATGAACTTTTCCAAATAATTCAACTTTATTACTAATTATATAGTAATAATATATTTTTAAGAGTTTGGCAGCAATCACTTTTAAATGGTGTGCGTTTACCGTAATTCCGGAAATATCCCTGAGTTGCTAGATGACTTTCACTAGCATCACAACCATAATTTAAAACAGTTTGTAAATAAGATCTATAATGGTAGTTGTTATCGCTTTGTGACACCAAAGTGTTATTTAAATAAACAAATGAAATTCTAAATATAGAGTGCAAAATATTATTTGCTAGGCCGACAGAATTTCCTTAAATATTACTATTATCAATTTGTTTAAGTAGTATTGTACAACAAGTTTAAGATATACACTCGAAAGGTCTCGATAGGTTTCACCATTTTCTAAAAAAACAAATTCAAATGATGAAGCACTATCCAAAGAAGCAATAGGGTTGTAAGAAACTTCTTCAATTCTCAAAATACAGCTTTGGGTTGGATGTGGTTCAAACAGATCCAATTCGCTTTTCATACATTCAATATGATTACTCATTTCGAATTTGAAAATATATCACTAATTGTTAATTTCCGGTAAGTTTCTTTTCTAGGTTTTTTAAATGCGTTTGTTTCCGTCCATGCTTGGATCTTAAATGAGAACGTCTATTTCTTGGTATCCTCCTTTTATTTACTTTTCCTTGACCATTTTGCAATTTTGTTATTTTATCTATTGCTTTATCCGAAAGGTTTTGTAATGCAATTTTACTTTGTTCTTGAATAATATTTCTTAAGAGTTTTTGTCCTAAATCACTGATAACAGCCTTTCCAATTTCAGTTGCTTGTTGTTTAAGCGCATTTATTCCCGAAAGAAAACTAGGTTTTATATAATTAAAGAGACCACTAAGAAAATTTCCAATTCCTCGCCCTTGCACTGATTTAAATAATATTGATGATAAGATTTCATCATGATGGTTGCTGTAGATCTAAACAAATGTGTTATGTTATACCAATATTTATAGCATTGTACGTTTTCTAAAATGAAGTGTTAGAAAAATTGGGATCGATGATGCTTCAAATCGTATTTTATATCCGCTTGAGTCTGTAATTAATATTGAAATTTCATTAGGACTCCAAATTTCAATGGGATAATATTTGACAGTTCTAAATTGAAGCAATTTTTCTTTGCCATTTGTAAATATCACTCTAAGGCATGGCTGTCTGTGTAAACAAAGATTAACCAAATTTTTCAAAGGCATCTGAATTCAATGACTCTGACTTGTATCGGAATGTTTCAGAATTAACTAAGCTAATAAATTCTATTAAATTAGAACTTGATTCTTCGGATTATTTCTCTTTAACATCAATTTTTATTTTTCCTGGCCTTTTTCTTGTACAGTTGTTTAAATATATATCCGTTATTCCAACCTCACATTCATGGGACATTTGTTCTGGAATGTTTATAATGTAATGAGTCATGTCTGAGTAATCTAACAAAAAATTCTGATTGTGACAACATTTAGAATCTGTAATTAAGAATATGAGATCCAGTTTATTTTATTTTTGCTAATTTGAATATTTTTTTCTTTTTTATTGGTTCGATGCAATTTTTCTAATTAGTTTATATACTTTAAGTTTCTAAGAGGATATGGAGTATCTCTAAGTTTTTTAACCCTATTACGGAGTTTGCGTTGCTTTTCATCAATAGGTCCTTTGTAAACTGCTGGTTTTTTAAAACCTTGTCATCTATAAAAGAAGTTTCTGAAATGGATCGTTTATTATCTCTTGATGGCTTAATTGATTGTTTAGATTTTAGATCTTCATCTTCGCTTAATAAATCTGGCAATTCATTTTTAGTTGATGATGATTCATCAAATTTTTCTTTAAACGTGCTAGGAGTAGAATATTTCAATCATTCATGACGTTTGTTTGAGTTTCAACATTTTGATGTAATGTAATATGTGATTTTATTGAGATTGATGTGCAGCATATTTGTTTCTTTTTTTATTTTGATATGCACATAATTCTTGTCGAATTGTAATTCATTTATTAAAATCACTAATTTTTTTATAATTTAAAATAGGTAAAAATTTTAAATTTATCAGATCATTTCCTCGATCATTAACTAAAAGTTTATTGTATGCATTTGGATGCTTAAAAATTACTTTGTTTAATTGATGCTTACTTGTAATCATGATTTAATAGGTCACAATACCAAAAAGCAATGAATTAATTATAATTGGTAAAAATCCTCCCTTTTGAATAAGAACTTTTCTCTTGGAATTTATAGAATGTTTTGGGCTTGAAATGTGTCGCAATACACTTCTATACTTTTTTAACGAAAAAAT
Source organism: Drosophila vallismaia (assembly GCA_035047325.1). Lineage (NCBI taxonomy): Eukaryota > Metazoa > Arthropoda > Insecta > Diptera > Drosophilidae > Drosophila > Drosophila vallismaia. The sequence goes on from JAWNPU010000059.1 coordinate 114,049, forward strand.
TCCTTTTAAAATATTTATCACTAGCTCAGACAATGTTATTACTAATTCGCTGTCACTATTGAAAATAATTGCTTTTCGAAGTTTGTTATTTGCTTTTTTGAGCACATACAATAAATGTTAGTTCGCTCTTAACCGCTTTATGCTCTTTTTGCAAACCATTTTCATCTGAATAACAAATTGAATATAATGGATTATTCCTTGAGTGAGATCAATTAGCAAATAACTATGAGGCTCATTCGTGACTTCCTTATTTATTCTAAAAAGCTCTTGAGGATTTTCAGGATAAATCTGCCTAGCCAAACATTGAACTTGTAATTAATCTCTTGGATTTTTAAATGCTACAATGTATTTTGTGTTTAGTGATATATCGCGAGTGTGTGAAGATTTATGAAATATATTTTGTGTAACCAAAATTAGAGATAAATTTCTGGGATGAGATCCTTTTGTAAAAAGTTCACACACATTTTTATTTAATGCTCCCATCATTAAATTATCTAAAATCAATAGTATTGTTTCATTATCTTCATTTTCGATAGACTCTGGAACTCCATGATGGTACACAATGCTGCTAAAATTAGGTTTTGCTTGTTCTTCTCCATAACATTATTAGTAGCTATTACATAAGCATATCACCTTATTGCTTGCATCATACACTTGTAAGAATGTGTATGAGTGTGTGGGACCTCATAAGTATCAAAATATATAGGACTAGCCATCCCCTAACACACAATCCCGGAAAAGAAAAACACGAAAATTAGTTACACTCCAAAACCCACCCCGACCCTTTACCCAATAAATATTCCTACTTCAGCGAAGTGATAAAAAAGGATCGGATCAGGTAGAATGGTAACCGGTTTTGTTGACAAAGATTTCACTTTCCTTGTAACATTTCTTTTTTGGTAGGGGATGTAATTACCTTGAATTGTTTGGATTGGGTTTTAATAAGTTAAAATTTTAAATGATAGCATTTAATATTTTTTTATCCATTGCAATAGATGCTGATTTAAAAATAAATTTAAATGATATGCAACAACATATATATTGATTTAATTATTTGTTATTAAAATTACATATATTTTAGAGGTTACAGCAGGTAAGGGATAAAAAACCGTGGATCAGTTCAGGTCAAATAGTAAAAGGTTTTTAATTTTGTTCAGAGGATTTTTTAGGTAACAAAATTATAGTCAAGTGGGGAAATTTAACAAAATATACCATTTTAACGCTATAAAAAGGGAAATTTTTTCGAGAGATTCTATGTCAGTCCAATGAAGAAAGTTTATTTTACGCGTATTTTACATTTACATTTATTAAAATATATGTAATTTAAATAACAAATAATTAAATCAATATATATGTTGTTGCATATCATTTAAATTTATTTTTAAATCAGCATCTATTGCAATGGATAAAAAAATATTAAATGCTATCATTTAAAATTTTAACTTATTAAAACCCAATCCAAACAATTCAAGGTAATTACATCCCCTACCAAAAAAGAAATGTTACAAGGAAAGTGAAATCTTTGTCAACAAAACCGGTTACCATTCTACCTGATCCGATCCTTTTTTATCACTTCGCTGAAGTAGGAATATTTATTGGGTAAAGGGTCGGGGTGGGTTTTGGGGTGTAACTAATTTTCGTGTTTTTCTTTTCCAGGATTGTGTGTTAGGGGGGTGGGTAGTCCTGTATATTTTGATACTTATGAGATCCCACACACTCATACACATTCTTACAAGTGTATGATGCAAGAAAAAAGGTGATATGCCTATGTAATAGCTATTTTAGGCTCTAAGCGTTATCAGGGTTTTCAGGCCTTTTGATTGGTTCTCCCTTCTCTTTTCATGGGAATTCGTATGGAATGTTGGGGTGGTTTTTAGTTAATAAGTCCCTGTTTTATTGAACCCAATACATTCAAACACGAGTACCTGTCTTCTGTTTTCAAGGATAAATAGGTTTATGTTAAGAAGCAAATCTTCAGTGTTATTCCGAACGCATTGGAAAGCCAATTTGAAGAATTTCTGAATTCAAGAATTTTTTTATTCGCGTGTGTTAGAATATTAATATTTTCACGAACTTAAAAATGGAATCGATAGTGATGTGTGATTTGTGCTGAAGGAGATTGCTTTTAATGAGTTTATTACTCATTATGAAGAATGTGAAGGTCCTAAAAATGCCTTCAATGAACGAATGAAAAATAAGTGTAGTGCGGTGAATGGGTTATACCGAGCAAAAACTGACACCCGGTGCCCTCCTTCATCATTATCATTCTCAGCTAAACGGAAATTTCAACAGACTAAGGAATCAACCAATTTGACGGGAGGAACAGCAATAAATAAAGGAAGCAATAAATTGGAAATCTTAAGAAAGCAACCTAGGATTGATGATGAGCAGCCAACAACCTCCAAACGCTTACGGATGACCACAAACTCTGCCGAGTTTTAAAGAGAGTCATATAACCCAAGCAGAGACACCTGGTGAGCCCAATAACCATGTTTGCTTAGTGTGCATGGAAAAATATAATGCAAATTTTGAAATAGCCCATATAATATCTGCAATTCATATAAAATAAATGCAGAAATTACTTCAAGAAAATAATTTAATTTCAACGTTACGGGAAGACACTTTCCTGCCAGTAAAACAATTTCAAGTACTTGGCAATCCAGGATATTGATTTAAAAGAATTTTATAATTCATGTAAGAGTACTCTTTTAACAATCTTACAATATGGGTTGAGTGATTTCCGTTAATATAAAATGACCCTAACGATCTATGGCACATATGTAAAACCGACTGATGAAGGGAACAGATTTATTGAATGCCAAAAGAATTTTTCGATTCCGTATTGTTCAATATACGAGAATGAGTATAATGAAATTCCTGACATATTAAAATTTTAAAAATTTCAAGTAGCACTTCTAACTTATTTTTTTATTTTATTTTTCACTTAAAGGTTCGGATTGCATGAAAAAATTTTGTGAAGCTCTAAAAAACCAAACTTCAAAGCTTTACGAGAAATACTGGAGGAACCCGAAGAAGCCGATATATGAATTAGATGTTTTCAACGAATATTATCAGGATCAGGGGAACTGTATCGCATGCGAGAAGAACATCGAATACAATGAACGAGAGAAATATTTTAATCAGTTTACTGGTAATTATGTTGGACCCATACATGTAGATTGTAAAAATAATTATAGATTAAAGTACCCAACTTTTCCAGTAGTTTTTCATAATTTATCGAAATATGATATTCATTTATTTATAAATGAGTTACGTGGTGATTTGAAGCCTTTACCCTGTACAAAAGAATTATATATTGCATTAACGCAAAAAATTTTTACTAAAGGAAAGGGAAATTATGTTATTAAATATATAGACTCGAATAGATTTTTAAATTCTAGTTTAGAAAAATTAGCAGCCAATATGGATGATAAGGATTTTAAATTATTGCAATCGAAATTTAGTGGCGAAAAGTTTAAGCAAATGAGGAGAAAAGGAGTATTTCCTTATGATTACTTAGATAGTTTTAATAAATTTAATGAAACTATGCTTCCCCCTAGAGAATATTCTTATAATTCATTAAACGATGAAGAGTGTAGCCAATATAATTTTGCCCAGGAAATATGGAATTCATTTAATTGTAGTACTATGAAGGACTATCTCAAACTCTATTTGGAGAGTGATGTTTTAATTTTAGCTGATATCTTGGAAAACTTTAGAACTATTTGTTCTAAAATATATAAATTAGACCCAGTAAATTATGTTTCGGCACCATCTATTTCATGGGATGCAATGCTAAAGTATACAAAAGTAGAATTAGAATTAATTAGTGATCTCAATATGTACAATTTTTTAAAAAAAGGAATACGTGGTGGCTTAACTCAATGTACTCAAAGAATTTCTAATGCAAATAATAAGTATATGAAAAATTTTAATTGCAAAATTCCAAACAATTATTTGTCATATATTGACGCAAATAATTTATATGGCTGGGCTATGAGCCAAAAACTCCCATATTCAAACTTTAAATTTTTAAGTCAAAATGAAATAAACGCGTTTGACATTAATAATATCGATGTTGAAGGTGAAACAGGATATATACTAGAAGTCGATTTAGATTATCCTGATAGTATACATGATAAACATAATAGCTTACCATTTTGCCCCGAAAATAAGATTCCTCCCGGAGGAAAGCAGGCTAAACTAATTGCTGATCTAACATCTATAGAAAATTATATAATTCATTTACATCAACTCCAATTATGTTTGCAAAATGGGTTAATTTTAAAGAAAGTTCATAGAGTTCTATCATTTAGTCAATCGTGCTGGTTAAAACCTTATATAGATTTAAATACTAAACACAGGAAATTAGCTAAAAACGAATTCGAAATAAAATTTTTTAAACTGATGAATAATGCAGTTTATGGAAAAACCATGGAAAACGTAGAGAAACGTCATGATGTGGCTCTAGTTACTGAGTACATTTCTAAACAAAACTCTCCTGGGTTTAGACAACGCATTGCAATGCACAATTTTCATAGCTTAGAAGTTTTTAGTAAAAATCTAGCAGCAATTGAATCTACTAGAACTAGAATTCTTTATGACAAACCCATTTACAAAGGGTTTACAGTTTTGGAATTATCAAAATGGTTGATGTATGATTATTATTATAATTTTCTTTTAGTAAAATGTCCCTCGGCAAAAATAATATATATGGATACTGATTCATTTATAGTTTCATGTGAAGAACATATTTATAAAGTCATAAAAGAAAACTCAAGTCGGTTCGATACTTCTAATTATGGTAGAGAAAATCTATTTAATATAATGCAGGCAAATAATAAGGAATTAGGATTGTTCAAGGATGAAAATGCCGGCAACATTATGACCTCCTTTGCTGGTATAAAAGCTAAAGCTTATTCAATTTTAGTAGAAAACCCTGAATATGAAGATATTAATATAAAGAAAGTTAAAGGTGTTAAGTTATCGGTAGTTAAAAAACTTTGTCACTTTGATTATATAGAATGTATTAAACATAAGAAAAAATATTATGGTCAACAAAGATATATAAGAAGTAGAGGTCATCAATTGTATACAGAAGTAATTAATAAAATAAGCCTTTATTATAGGGATGATAAACGATTTATATTACCTGATAATATTAATACTTTAGCATATGGTCATTATTTATTAAGAGAAAGAATAAATACAACTTGAATTAATTTAATTATTAATTAATTTATGTGTTTAAATAATATTAAAAAATATTGTAAATACTTTAAAATAAAAAAAATAAAATAAAAGATTCTAATGCCTAATTATTTTATTAAATTTTTTTTCTTTATCCATGAGTTATGTGAATCATCAAATCCCAACCATTTTACAAATACCTGATCTTTTTTTCTTCTTATTATTTTTTCTACTAGGAATGCGCTTTTGTCTTGAACTTTTTGTATTTCAGCTTCATAAAATGAGCCCTTTATAGATTAACCTTTATAATCGTTGAGTTCGCAAGTAACTGCATATGTTGCCTTAATTTTAGAAATTTTAAATATTTCAGGTGTCCAATTAGGTTTATTACCCTCTTACAAATATACCTTTTTGTGTGCTTATTCTGACATGATCGCCTACTAAATATTTATGCTTTGGGAATACCTTAACAATGTTATAAACAGTTTTTAAAATAAACTCCTCATTTTTTTCACAAACATCTACCGGACGCATTTTAATAGTTCGGTGATAAGAATGATTGTATTGGTCTACAAGCATTTAGAAATGATTAACCCATTTATAATTTCCATTAAAGCTAAACATTTTTCACATCTTATTTTTTAAAGTTCGGTTAAATCGTTCACAGATAGAGGCTTTAAGATGTGTGAAAGTGTGATAATGCTTTATCGAATTTTTCTTCATCAGATCTTTGAAAAGGTGATTAAAAAACTCTTTGCCTTGATCTGATTGTATATTTTTAGGTATATACTTCGAATCGTCTAGTATCGATTTCATAGCAGTTACAATAACCATTGCCGTTTTGGATTTAACAGGCTTAGCAAAAGCATACTTTGAAAATGTATCTATAACAGTCAGTAAATATTTATAGCATCCATTCTGGTTAGAAAATGGAATCATTTCAACCAAATCTATTTGCCAAGTATCATGATAACCTTTTTGTACAAATTTTCTACGTACAAAATTTTTTCTACGAGATTTATGAATTTCATCAACAACTTGTTTCTTGCTCATTTTTTATTTATTATTATTTTTTATTATTAACGGTAGAGTGCTTATAGATTAATGATTTCTTATATTGATGTACATCCTCTTTTATTTCGTTAGTCATTTTTTTGGAAATTTCAAAGCATAATCTGGTTAAATCGATTTGAACATTTTTTTCATAGTTACCTTCTAAATCAGATAATTGAATATCGAATCTTTGTAAAGAAGCACACTTAGGAATTATATGATTATAGTATAAATATGTTATTTGTTGTTTTAATATTGTATTCCAGCATAAAAATGTTGTAAAAAATATTCCTAAACGTATTAACGATCTCCAAGACTCACTATCGAATTCAATTTTATTACCAAATTGATTTAGAACCAGAACATACTGCTTATCTGATTTTCTAAATCTAAAACTACATTTAATAGTTGATAAAATCGGATGATCCAAAATTGTGTCAGCAATTAAAAAGTCATACTGCTCAAGCTTCAGCTGTATAAATTCCTTATACGTAAGAAGCTGCATCCATTCCTCTTTATCAAGGCCAACAAAATTGTTTTTGGACTGCTGCATCCAGATCATTGGGGTACATTTTTTAGATGTTGAAAATCCACACTTGATCTTTAAGTTTGATGACACAAAATATTCAAAACCAAATATAACTTCATGATCCTGCTTTTTTCTTGTAGTCTTATCTCTTTTAGCTTGGAGTGTATCCATTGGACATGATTGTTTTTAGCATACTAAAATTGGGTATTGAAATGTTTCGTATATAATGGACTGAGAGGCTATATAAACATTCGGCTTATATACAAAATATATATGTAACGATGGTTATCGATATGCGACGATCGATGGTCATCGCAAGGGGTGGCGTCGTGAGCGTGGGCAGAGGAGTAGTGAGTCGAGAAAGAAAAGACCGAGTTGAAAGTTGAAAAGTAAGAAAAAGATCGTCAAGCCGAAAAGTCGTCGTGTCCGGAGTAAGGTAAAGTTATGTAGTCGTCGTATGTCCGGAGATCAAGAAGTGTTGGCACGAGTCATCTTTTTATTAAAGACTAACTATTATAACCAAACTATTATAAACAAATATTATTAAGATAAACAATTGTGTAATCAATAAATATCCTACATTTAGGGGCTCGTCCGTATAAACAATCAAAAGTTGACCCATTTGTAAAGTGCAGAAAGTTGAACAGTTGTGGCACGTCAAAAGTGCCAAATATAAAGTTGGATATAAAAAGTTGTGAAATTACTCAAGTTGGTTGGCGTCGGTTAGAAACTCCTAGAATCGTGGTGAATAAATTTGAGTTGATGTCAAGCAGCGAATACGAAAGCATGAGTGAGAAGGGGAAAAAGGGACAGCGATATGGTGCCGTCACACGGTCGGAGGCAAAGCGAGGAGACGAAAATGAAAATGCAGAAAAGCAGCGTCTATCAGAAGTGTGTGCAGACCAAATAAAAAAGATGCAAGCAGAAACTAACAAAAATCTACAACAAATAATTCAGCTGCATACTCTTAAGATTCAAGCTGATGAAATTACCCAGAAAGAGCCGAAAGTAACTGCAGACAATTTTGCAAAAATTGTACCCGACTTCGATGGCGTCAACATCCCAGTGGAGATTTGGCTTGAAAATTTTGAGCAGAATGCAGATGCATATGAGCTTACGGAAAAACAACGATATGTGCAGGCACGAGGAAAAATGGTTAAAATGGCCAAGTTGTTTCTGGAGTCAGAGTTGGTGAGCACATATGAGCAACTTAAAAATGCCCTAATTGGCGAATTTAAGCGCGAATCGAAAAGTGCCGATGTACATGCAAAGTTGACGCACAGGAAGAAGAAGAGCGACGAAAGCATGCACGAATACATGCTAATAATGAAAAAAATTGCAGCACTTGGACAAGTCGATGTTAAGTCTATTATCGCTTATATAGTTGATAGGCTGGATCTTAAAAGCGAATTCAAATTTGCATTGTACGGCTGCAAGTCATACAGCGAACTGTTGGAAAAATATGAGTTGTACGAGAGCAAGTGTGTTATCGAAAAACCGCAAAAGCAATACAGTGGTGACATAAAAAATTTAACCGATGGAAAAAGTATTCGTTGCTACAACTGCGGATCTAATGAACACATGAGAAAAGACTGCAAGGCAGAAACAAAATGTTTTAAATGTGCAGGCAGAGGTCATATTTCTTCAAATTGTCCACAAGCTGTAAAAAGTGTTCTAGTCGTAAAAGATACTAAGCGCTTGAAAGTAGTCTTGCTGAACGGTACAGAGGTCGCCTGCCTTGTGGACACAGGATCCGATGTGTCAATCGTATGTCAGTCTTTGTACAATAAACTTCAAAGTACTGTGATGCAGAAGTGTGATTCCGTTATACGAGGCCTTGGAAACGTTAAGACGCAGCCGCTAGGTTCATTTATGGGCAGAGTACAAGTTGACGGGATCGAAGCCATACAAAAGTTTGTTGTGATACCAAACAATCACATCGAGAACGACGTAATACTTGGCTTCGACTTTGCATCGCAGTTCTGCGTGACTTTGAATGACGGAGAATTCATCTTTACAAAGGCGTCAGCGCGGCCGGAATGCGCTGAATCAAAAGAGCTAAGTATTTACAATATTGTTGAGACTGGTAGTAACATAGATGCTTCTCCACAGTACAATCCGATGATCGAATCAATGATAGCAGAGTACAAGCCAGCCGAAAACAACGCTGAATGCCCGGTGTCGATGAAGATCGTGCTAGAGGAGCAAACAAAGCCCCAAGAAGAGCAAGTGGAGCAACTGCAGCAGCAGGTGGTCAAGCTGAACGAGGAAATCAAGGCCGAGATACTTCGATGGCGTCAACATCCCAGTGGAGATTTGGCTTGAAAATTTTGAGCAGAATGCAGATGCATATGAGCTTACGGAAAAACAACGATATGTGCAGGCACGAGGAAAAATGGTTAAAATGGCCAAGTTGTTTCTGGAGTCAGAGTTGGTGAGCACATATGAGCAACTTAAAAATGCCCTAATTGGCGAATTTAAGCGCGCCTCGAAAAGTGCCGATGTACATGCAAAGTTGACGCACAGGAAGAAGAAGAGCGACGAAAGCATGCACGAATACATGCTAATAATGAAAAAAATTGCAGCACTTGGACAAGTCGATGTTAAGTCTATTATCGCTTATATAGTTGATAGGCTGGATCTTAAAAGCGAATTCAAATTTGCATTGTACGGCTGCAAGTCATTCAGCGAACTTTTGGAAAAATATGAGTTGTACGAGAGCAAGTGTGTTATCGAAAAACCGCAAAAGCAATACAGTGGTGACATAAAAAATTTAACCGATGGAAAAAGTATTCGTTGCTACAACTGCGGATCTAATGAACACATGAGAAAAGACTGCAAGGCAGAAACAAAATGTTTTAAATGTGCAGGCAGCGGTCATATTTCTTCAAATTGTCCACAAGCTGTAAAAAGTGTTCTAGTCGTAAAAGATACTAAGCTCTTGAAAGTAGTCTTGCTGAACGGTACAGAGGTCGCCTGCCTTGTGGACACAGGATCCGATGTGTCAATCGTATGTCAGTCTTTGTACAATAAACTTCAAAGTACTGTGATGCAGAAGTGTGATTCCGTTATACGAGGCCTTGGAAACGGTAAGACGCAGCCGCTAGGTTCATTTATGGGCAGAGTACACGTTGACGGGATCGAAGCCATACAAAAGTTTGTTGTGATACCAAACAATCACATCGAGAACGACGTAATACTTGGCTTTGACTTTGCATCGCAGTTCTGCGTGACTTTGAATGACGGAGAATTCATCTTTACAAAGGCGTCAGCGCGGCCGGAATGCGCTGAATCAAAAGAGCTAAGTATTTACAATATTGTTGAGACTGGTAGTAACATAGATGCTTCTCCACAGTACAATCCGATGATCGAATCAATGATAGCAGAGTACAAGCCAGCCGAAAACAACGCTGAATGCCCGGTGTCGATGAAGATCGTGCTAGAGGAGCAAACAAAGCCCCAAGAAGAGCAAGTGGAGCAACTGCAGCAGCAGGTGGTCAAGCTGAACGAGGAAATCAAGGCCGAGATACATGCGAACATTGAGAATCGTGGCAACCTAAAGCAGCTGAAACATCAGTTGCAGGAGCAGGAACTGGTCAACAAAGAGCTGCGTCGCGAACGCCAGGAAGCGGATGAGGAGATCTTCCAAATGGGCCAGGAGAGTAGCCAGCGCAAAGAGGAGAACGCCAAGCTCAAGCCGGACGTCGCGAGGCTACAACAGGAGCTTGACCAAAGGCAGCAAGAGTTGTCCCAGCTGAAAGAGAAGTTAGTGGGCCAACAGCCCTCTCTGGAGGATTTGCGGCGCCAACTGGAGTCGAAATCCACCAAATTCGAAAAGTCCAAGGAACTGATCAATCACCGGGATACCACAATTCAATCTCTCCAAAAGGAACTGCAGCAGCTACGACAGAATCCGCCTGACCAGAAAGAGCGAATCAAGCACTTGGAGCAGCTTTGTGAGGAGAAGGATAAGGAGATTGCCGATATCCAGCAACAGAAGGCGCGAGAGCTCCGGAGGAAGCTCAAGAAGTATGCCCTCAATTTGAAGAAGCGCGGTCAGGAGAACGCGGAACTGGAGCAGCAGCTTCAGGAGCTGCGCAAACAGCTGGAGGAGAAGCAACGCGGAGCGGATCATGAAGTTATAGCGGATGCACACAGTGTTGGCCATTGTGCATTGCAAAAAACAATTCACACATTAGCTAGCAGTTTTCTCGGGCCATATGAAATAACTAAGGTAAAAAGAAACGGCCGTTACGATGTACGGAAAGCAGCTCAGGTGGAAGGTCCTACAATAACTGCAACATGTTCAGAGAATATGAAGCTATGGAAATACGCGTCTACAAGTGAGGATCTATGGTCGTCTGGGTCAGACGACAGTGATCAGGATGGCCGAATGTAACGATGGTTATCGATATGCGACGATCGATGGTCATCGCAAGGAGTGGCGTCGTGAGCGTGGATAGAGGAGGAGTGAGTCGAGAAAGAAAAGACCGAGTTGAAAGTTGAAAAGTAAGAAAAAGATCGTCAAGCCGAAAAGTCGTCGTGTCCGGAGTAAGGCAAAGTTATGTAGTCGTCGTATGTCCGGAGCTCAAGAAGTGTTGGCACGAGTCATCTTTTTATTAAAGACTAACTATTATAACCAAACTATTATAACCAAATATTATTAAGATAAACAATTGTGTAATCAATAAATATCCTACATATCCCAAATATCCTACATATATATATATATATATATATATATATATATATATATATGTAGGATATTTATTGATTACACAATATATATATATATATAAGTATATAAGTTTATTTATAGTATATAGTATAGTATATACTGAATCTAATGTATAAAAGACCTGTGGTGTTAAGCAAAATTTAAGTTCTCATATCTAGCTCAACCTAAAATGAGTAAATTTGATAGGAGTTCTTCTGTCATAGTAGATTTTCAATATGTTGTTGGAAATAGCAAATAAATTTTTGTTAAAGAATTAGCTTTTATGCCTGGAGGAGCTGTAATACCAAACTTTTTTCACTTCAAGCCCCCATACAACATAAAGGAATTGGATTATGAAACTTTACAATAACACAATACACATCGAAAACACATTAATGGATTGGAATGGATGGAGGGTGATATACCTTATAATTGCTTAAACGACATACTTTCACCACTTAACAAGTTTACTAATGTTATTGTACGAGGTGAAGTAAAAAAGGAATTATTATCAAAATTTATATCGAACAATATTATCGATATAGACATTGGAAAAAGTCTAGCGTGTTATCCAAACTTTTACACTAATTGTAAAATTCATAAGAAACTAAAGCTTAGATGTGCTTTAAATAATTTATTTAAGCTTTTTGTAATTATATATCAGTTTTCAACTGTATATGTAAAATATATATCATAATGGGGTTTCTTATGTATAAATTTGTAATAAAAAAATAATAATCAGTATAATCCAAGATTTTTAGTTAAGTAGTTGGCTTCGCATAATGGATCAATATAAAAATTACTTCCGAAATGATCCTCGTAAAAAAGGATACAGTAATTATTGTGGATCTGATACTCATTTTGAAAAGAACTGCGCTAAGAAGCGTGATCAAGAAAAACAAAAATAGAAAATAAAAAAAAAAAAATAAACAAAATAAATAAATAAATAAAAAAAAAAAATTAACAATATGTTTATGCAATTTATTCACCCTTTTACAATGCTAATTTGTGGTCCGTCGGGATCGGGTAAAACAAAATTTTTAAAAAACCTATTAAATGATCGGAAAGATCTAATAGATACTTTAATTGAAAGAATAATATGGTGTTATGGAGAAGAACAAGCAAAACCTAATTTTAGCAGCATTGAGTACTATCATGGAGTTCCAGAGTCTATCGAAAATGAAGATAATGAAACAATACTATTGATTTTAGATGATTTAATGATGGGAGCATTTAATAAAAATGTATATGAACTTTTTACAAAAGGATCTCATCACAGAAATTTATCTGTAATTTTGGTTACACAAAATATATTTCATAAATCTTCACACACTCGCGATATATCACTAAACACAAAATACATTGTAGCATTTAAAAATCCAAGAGATAAATTACAAGTTCAATGTTTGGCTAGGCAGATTTATCCTGAAAATCCTCAAGAGCTTTTTAGAATAAATAAGGAAGTCACGAATGAGCCTCATAGTTATTTGCTAATTGATCTCACTCAAGGAATAATCCATTATATTCAATTTGTTATTCAGATGAAAATGGTTTGCAAAAAGAGCATAAAGCGGTTAAGAGCGAACTAACATTTATTGTATGTGCTCAAAAAGCAAATAACAAACTTCGAAAAGCAATTATTTTCAATAGTGACAGCGAATTAGTAAAAACATTGTCTGAGATAGTGATAAATATTTTAAAAGGAACCCATAAAATATCTAAGAACCTGCTGAAATCGTTAAAAAAGTATAAAAATGTATTGCGACACATTTCAAGCCCAAAACATTCTATAAATTCCAAGAGAAAAGTTCTTATTCAAAAGGGAGGATTTTTACCAATTTTAATTAATTCATTGCTTTCTGGTATTTTTGGTAAACTATTAAATCATGATTAAAAGTAAGCATCAATTAAACAAAGTAATTTTAATGCATCCAAATGCATACAATAAACTTTTAGTTAATGATCGAGGAAATGATCTGATAAATTTAAAATTTTTACCTATTTTAAATAATAAAAAAATTAGTGATTTTAATAAATGGATTACAATTCGACAAGAATTATGTGCATATCAAAATAAAAAAGAAATAAATCTGCTGCACATCAATCTCAATTAAAATCACATATTACATTACATCAAAAAGTTGAAACTCAAACAAATCTCATGAATGATTGGAAATATTCTACTCCTAGCACGTTTAAAGAAAAATTTGATGAATCATCATCAACTAAAAATGAATTGCCAGATTTATTAAGCGAAGATGAAGATCTAAAATCTAAACAATCAATTAAGCCATCAAGAGATAATAAACGATCCATTTCAGAAACTTCTTTTATAGATGACAAGGTTTTAAAAAAACCAGCAGTTTACAAAGGACCTATTGATGAAAAGCAACGCAAACTCCGTAATAGGGTTAAAAAACTTAGAGATACTCCTTATCCTCTTAGAAACTTAAAGTATATAAACTAATTAGAAAAATTGCATCGAACCAATAAAAAAGAAAAAAATATTCAAATTGGCAAAAATAAAATAAACTGGATCTCATATTCTTAATTACAGATTCTAAAATGTTGTCACAATCGGAATTTTTTGTTACATTACTCAGCAATGACTCATTAAATGTGTTTCCTGATAATGTAAAGTGTGCTTTTACCAACATTATAAACATTCCAGAACAAATGTCCGATGAATGGGAGGTTGGAATAACGGATATATATTTTAACAACTTTATAAGAAAAAGGCCTGGGAAGACAAAAATTGATGTTAAAGAGAATGAATCCGAAGAATCAAGTTCTAATTCAATAGAATTTATTAGTTTAGTTAATACTGAAACATTCCGATACAAGTCAGAGTCATTGAATTCAGATGCCTTTGAAAATGGGTTAATCTTTGTTTACACAGACATTATTAAGCCGATGTGTCGGAAACAAAAGACCTCGTTGCCTTAGAGTGATATTTACGAATGGCAAAGAAAAATTGCTTCAATTTAGAACTGTCGAATTTTATCCCATTGAAATTTGGAGTCCTAATGAAATTTCAATATTAATTACGGACTCAAGCGCATATAAAATACCCTTTGAAGCATCATCGATCCCAATTTTTCTAACACTCCATTTTAGAAAACGTAAAATGCTGTAAATATTGGTATAACATAAAACATTTGTTTAGATCTACAGCAACCATCATGATGAAATCTTATCATCAATATTATTTAAATCAGTGCGGAGGAGGCTTAAGTCATATAGGTAATCTATATGTTTCACCTAGAATTATTCAGCAAGGGCGAGGAATTGGAAATTTTTTTAGTGGTCTTTTTAATTATATAAAACCTATTTTTCTTTCGGGAATAAATGCGCTTAAACAACAAGCAACTGAAACTGGAAAGGCTGTTATAAGTGATTTAGGACGAAAACCCTTAAGAAATATTATTCAAGAACAAAGTAAAATTGCATTACAAAACCTTTCGGATAAAGCAATAGATAAAATAACAAAATTGCAAAATGGACAAGGAAAAGGAAATAAAAGGAGGAGACCAAGAAAGACGCGTTCTCATTTAACATCCAAGCATGGACGGAAACAAACGCATTTAAAAAACCTAGAAAAAAACTTACCGGAAATTAAAAATTAGTGATATATTTTCAAATTCGAAATGAGTAATCATATTGAATGTATGAAAAGCGAATTGGATCTGTTTGAACCACATCCAACCCAAAGCTGTATTTTGAGAACTGAAGAAGTTTCTTACAACCCTATTGCTTCTTTGGATAGTGCTTCATCAATTGAATTTGTTTGTTTAGGAAATGGTGAAACCTATCGAGACCTTTCGAGTGTATATCTTAAACTTGTTGTACAGCTTAAAAAAATTGATAATAGTAATATTGACGGAAATTCTGTCGGCGTAGCAAATAATATTTTGCACTCTATATTTAGAAGTTCATCTGTTTATTTAAATAACACTTTGGTGTCACAAAGCGATAACAACTAGCATTATAGATCGTATTTACAAACTATTTTAAATTATGGTTGTGATGCTAGTGAAAGTTATCTAGCAACTCAGGGATATTTCCCGAATTACGGTAAACACACACCATTTAAAAGTGATGGATGCCAAACTCTTAAAAATATATTCCAAAATAGTAATAAAGTTGAATTATTTGGAAAAGTTCATGGAGATATTTTCAATCAATCAAAATTGCTTGTAAATAATGTCGATCAGCTTTTCATGAACCATATAATAGTTAATCCTAGCATCTTATTAGCGCATCATCACGTATTACAAACCAAAAATGCTATATATCCATACAATAAAGTTGAAGTAATCGTTTACAATATATCCAGGAAATAATACACTGTCAATCGATAATGCTGTTATTGGACAAATACCAAATTTTTTAGCCTTTTGTATGGTTAAAAACCGAGCCTATTCAGGAAATCGTGGATTAGACCCATTTAATTTTGAAAGCTTTCAAATTCAACGATTCAATCTATTAGTCAATGGTGTACAGGTTCCTTCTCAAGCCCTCGAATTCGATTTCTCAAACCAAAACAATGTACAAAGTTCCAGAGGATATAATTTTCTATTTAGAGCATGCGGAATCAAGCATTATGATCGCGGTCTACAAATTTCCAAGGATATGTTTGACAAAAATAGTTTCATTTTAGCTTTTGACTTAACAGCGGATCATTCTAATTCAAGTGTTTGCTCTAACTTGATTTCGCAAGGTACAATACGAATTGAAGGCAGATTCTGAACCTCTAGAGGAAGCTGTTACTTGTATTGTGTATTGCGAATATGATTCAATGATTGATATTGATAAGCACCGCAATATTCGTGTACTTTTATAAAAATGAATACATTACAACTAACCTAATGAATAACATTAAACTACCTAAAGTAATTCTGGAATATCCTGCATTAATTATAGCTAATACCGATAACTTAAACCAACCAGGAATGCATTGGGTTGCCTTTTATTACCATAACAAAAAATCTGCAGAATTGTTTGACTCTTACGGACAATAACCTCAGAAAAAAGAATTTTTGACATTTCTAAAAAGAAACGCAAAAAAATATACTTATAATAAGCAACAATTACAAGGTTACTTTTCAAATACCTGTGGACAGTATTGTATGCTTTTTGGTCTTTACAAAAGCAAACAAAAAACATTAAAGAGTTTCACTAAAAATTTTAAGTTAAAAGATTATTCCTTTAATGATAAGTTAATTTCAAAATGGTTTAGTAAATGTTTTAAATAAATTTTTCTTTATAAGCTATATAAATAGATTAATATTTCATACGAATATAATTTAAAAATAAAAACCATTTATATATAATTAATACAAAAGTGAATTTTTATTTTTAATTATTTTTTTTTTTTTTTTTTGTTTATTTTCAAGAAACTTAATACATTCTTTTATTTAAGGTATAATATTTTATCATTATATCAGTAGCTTCTTTTATGTATATTGGAAGTTTGTGACAATTGCAAGTGTCGGGTCCTTCTGTTGCATCGTCATCACTCCAGGGACATATTTTGTAATGAAATCCATATTTTGAGTATGAGACTTCCTTTGTCTCAAGATCTTCAAGGGTTGCTTTCAAATATTAAAGTTTTTTAAGATGTTCCTCGAAGAGCATGTCTTCAAATTGAAGCAAAAATAATTTTATTTGTTGCGAGTACATTTTAGATTCTCGAGTTGTTTTTAACGTTTTTGAAGATGTAAGACTGATGGTTAATTTCAATAATTCTATCTTTTATATTATCATTCATTTGATATAAATTGTAATACTGAAGAGCTATATCTAGTCATCTCTTTCCCTTTATATATTATATGCGTTATACCATTTTCCCTTAACTTCTTGAAGGGCGTTTTAGTTGAAAATTTATTTACATAACTCTTGGGTAAAAATATCCAGAGTGTTTCGTTGTCCTTGTCATTTAAATAAAGAGCAATCTTAGTTCCATATGTAGTCTTCTTTGTCTTACAGCCAATGATCTTATACTCGAAATCAGTACATAGGTCATCGATCTTTGTGTAACCAATAACAGGCTTTTGTTCATTAAGAGTATCTAAGAAAGACTTTGGAATACAGACCGGTAAGCAAACCTATTTTTATTTTTAGTATATAAATTTTAATCCATACCATTTAATTTAGTTAATTCTTTCCTTTATTCGTTCAAAAAGGGTGCTGATGGAACTGATGAACTTCTTTTGCATTTCTACTCTTTTATACTTTTCAAAAATGTTAACCTCTATATATTTCGATTGTTAGAACGAGATGACTGTAAAACTAGTTTTAAAGTATATATATATATATATATATATATATAAATATTCATTCTATGCAAATATTCATTAAGGATCTATGCTTATTTCTTTACATAATTGTTAATAAAATGGAAAGAGATGACTGTATGATTCATTTTTGTGTTCTCATGTATCTAGGTAAATTATTGACATATAGTAAAAACTTTTCACAACCTATATAAGATGTAATAATTATTTCTGTATGATAGTCTATTTTGAATTTTTGAAATGAAATCATTTGTTTGTGAACTCTGCATACAAAACCCTACATTCAGATACCGCAATGGATTAAAGCGACACATTCTAAAAGTTCACAACTTCAGAATTACCAAAGCCCGATCATCATATTACAACTGCTACTTTTGCTCTGAAGTGAAAAAGTACTGGTTACCGGAAGATTTATATATGCATTTTTTAATGGATCATCCTACTATACTAAAGGAGTGTATAAAATTACAAATAAATTCAAGCAAATGAGATTAAAAGACAGAAATATATCTTTGTTTTGACATGAAATTATTTATTATAATATTAAACATTTATTTAGTGTGATTAAAACTTTTTATACATTCAAGTAATATTTTATCATCATCGTCATGCATTAATTCAAGAAAATTATTTTTTTCTTCACTTATTTCCAAAAATATTTCATCGTCGTCGGGAAAAGTAATTTCATTCTCTTCATTGTTATTATAAGGTATCT
Source organism: Drosophila vallismaia (assembly GCA_035047325.1). Lineage (NCBI taxonomy): Eukaryota > Metazoa > Arthropoda > Insecta > Diptera > Drosophilidae > Drosophila > Drosophila vallismaia. Next base: position 132,549 of record JAWNPU010000059.1, read on the forward strand.
GCTCAGGGGTTTCAGGTACATAACTCAGAGAATCCTGAGATAAGCAGGTAATTTCGCCGGATAAATAATAATTACACATATCCTGGCTATAGGACTGTAATTCATGCTCTGGAATATCTGGTCCTTGGGAATCATACTCAAACAATGATGTTTGAGAGAAGCCGTTAATTTCGTCATTTTGATGATGATTTTTTAGGTAACAAAATTATAGTCAAGTGGGGAAATTTAACAAAATATACCATTTTAACGCTATAAAAAGGGAAATTTTTTCGAGAGATTCTATGTCAGTCCAATGAAGAAAGTTTATTTTACGCGTATTTTACATTTACTAGCGATCGTGCGCTACCAAAGTTTATTCTACATTTGACTCACAAGTATTTTACATTTATCTTACATTTTACATTCATTTGACATGCATTTTTACATCGACGCTATAATTTTAACCATAAAAATTATTGTAAAAACGCCAAATTTGGCCAACAGGGGGCGCTAGTAAATTTCAGGGGCGCTCGACATTGGCTTGACATAGAATCTCTCGAAAAAATTTCCCTTTTTATAGCGTTAAAATGGTATATTTTGTTAAATTTCCCCACTTGACTATAATTTTGTTACCTAAAAAAATCCTCTGAACAAAATTAAAAACCTTTTACTATTTGACCTGAACTGATCCTCGGTTTTTTATCCCTTACCTGCTGTAACCTCTAAAATATATGTAATTTTTATAACAAATAATTAAATCAATATATATGTTGTTGCATATCATTTAAATTTATTTTTAAATCAGCATCTATTGCAATGGATAAAAAAATATTAAATGCTATCATTTAAAATTTTAACTTATTAAAACCCAATCCAAACAATTCAAGGTAATTACATCCCCTACCAAAAAAGAAATGTTACAAGGAAAGTGAAATCTTTGTCAACAAAACCGGTTACCATTCTACCTGATCCGATCCTTTTTTATCACTTCCCTGAAGTAGGAATATTTATTGGGTAAAGGGTCGGGGTGGGTTTTAGGGTGTAACTAATTTTCGTGTTTTTCTTTTCCGGGATTGTGTGTTAGGGGATGGGTAGTCCTATATATTTTGATACTTATGAGGTCCCACACACTCATACACATTCTTACAAGTGTATGATGCAAGAAAAAAGGTGATATGCCTATGTAATAGCTACTATTATTTTTTCAATTAAAGTATCTATTAGATCTTTCCGATCATTTAATAGGTTTTTTAAAAATTTTGTTTTACCCGATCCCGACGGACCACAATTAGCATTGTAAAAGGGTGAATAAATTGCATAAACATAATTTTAATTTTTTTTATTTTTTTGTATTTATTTATTTTTTTTTTTTAATTTATTTAATACACATTAACGCTAAGAAGAAATATATAATTTCTAATTTAGTTTTTCTTGATCACGCTTCTTAGCGTAGTTCTTTTCAAAATCGGTATCAGATCCACAATAATTGCAGTATATAAGTTTACTGTATCCTTTTTTACGAGGATCATTTCGGAAGAAATTTTTATATTGGTCCATTATGCGAAGCCAACTAATTAACTAAAAATCTGGGATTATACTGATTTTTTTTATTACAAATTTATACATAGGAAACCCCGTTACGATATATATCGTAATTACAGTTTTCCAAAATTACAAAAAGCTTAAATAAATTATTTAAAGCACATCTAAGCTTTAGTTTCTTATAAATTTTACAATTAGTGTAAAAGTTTGGATAACACGCAAGACTTTTTCCAATGTCTATATCGATAATATTGTTCGATAGAAATTTTGATAAAGATTCCTTTTTTACTTCACCTCGTACAATAACATTAGTAAACTTGTTAAGTGGTGAAAGTATGTCGCTAAAGCAATTATAAGGTATATCACCCTCCATTCATTCCAATCCATTAATGTGTTGTCGATGTGTATTGTGTTGTTGTAAAGTTTCATAATCCAATTCCTTTATGTTGTATGGGGGCTTGAAGTGAAAAAAAGTTGGGTATTACAGGTCCTCCAAGCATAAAAGCTAATTCTTTAACAAAAATTTGTTTGCTATTTCCAACAACATATTGAAAATCTACTATGGCAGAAGAACTCCTATCAAATTTACTCATTTTAGGTTGAGCTAGATATTAGAACTAAAATTTTGCTTAACCCCACTACTTTTACTTCATGATCCTACTTTTTTCTTGTAGTCTTATCTGTTTTAGCTTGGAGTGTTTCCATTGGACTAGACGGTTTTTAGCATACTAAAATTGGGTACTGAAATGTTTTGTATATAAAGGACTGAGAGGCTGTATAAACATTCGGTATATATATATATATATATGTATATATATATATCAGTCCTTTATATACAAAACATATATATATATATTTATATATATATATATCGGAGAAGGGTTGTTTGTAACATTGTTGGTATCCATTTTCTTAGGCACAGTAAGTTCTGCTCGTCTCAATGCCGCTCTAAGAACTGAACTCCCCCGAGAGCACCGAGCCTGATCAGACCTCACACTCATTCCTTTCACTCAAAGCTCTCTCTCTCTTTCAGTTCTCGGCCAGCGATCAGACCTCACTCAGCAACGGAGTCCATCCCGTTACCATGCCTTCACTATTCCATGGAAATGCTGCGCGTATGCAGACAGGCCGCCACGGTGTCGCCTGAGCCCAACGGCGCCGCGTAAACCGATCTACAATACTGGTCAACAAAATACTAGGACTACGCTAGTCTGCAACATACTAAAACCAACGCTCCGACATATATATATATCATATATACCTATATATATCCTTTATATACGAAACATTTCAGTACCCAATTTTAGTATGCTAAAAACCGTCTAGTCCAATGGATACCCTCCAAGCTAAAACAGATAAGACTACAAGAAAAAAGTAGGATCATGAAGTTATATTTGGTTTTGAATATTTTGTGTCATCAAACTTAAAGATCAAGTGCGGATTTTCAACATCTAAAAAATGTACCCCAATGATCTGGATGCAGCAGTCCAAAAACAATTTTGTTGGCATTGATAAAGACGAATGGATGCAGCTTCTTACGTATAAGGAATTTTTACAGCTGAAACTTGAGCAGTATGATTTCTTAATGGCTGACACAATTTTGGATCATCCGATTTTATCAACTATTAAATGTAGCTTTAGATTTAGAAAATCAAATAAGCAGTATGTTCTGGTTCTAAATCAATTTGGTAATAAAATTGAATTCGATAGTGAGTTTTGGAGATCGTTAATACGTTTAGGAATATTTTTTACATTTTTATGCTGGAATACAATATTAAAACAACAAATAACATATTTATACTATAATCATATAATTCCTAAGTGTGCTTCTTTACAAAGATTCGATATTCAATTATGTGATAGAAGGTAACTATGAAAAAAATGTTCAAATCGATTTAACCAGATTATGCTTTGAAATTTCCAAAAAAAGTGACTAAAGAAATAAAAGAGGATGTACATCAATATAAGAAATCATTAATCTTTAAGCACTCTACCGTTAATAATAAAAATAAATAATAAATAAAAATGAGCAAGAAACAAGTTGTTGATGAAATTGACTCATAACATAATGAATTCATAAGGCTCGTAGAAAAAATTTTGTACGTAGATAATTTGTACAAAAAGGGTATCATGATACTTGGCAAATTGATTTAGTTGAAATGATTCCATTTTCTAACCAGAATGGATGCTATGAATATTTACCCTTTTCAAAGATCTGATAAAGAAAAATTCTATAAATCATTATCACACTTTTACACATCTTAAGGCATCTATCTGTGAACGATTTAACCGAACTTTAAAAAATAAGATGTGAAAAATGTTTAGCTTTAATGGAAATTATAAATGGGTTAATCATTTCTAAATGCTTGTAGACCAATACAATAATTCTTATCACCGAACTATTAAAATGCGCCCGGTAGATGTTTGTAAAAAAAAATGAGGAGTTTATTTTAAAAACTGTTTATAACATTGTAAAGGTATTGCCAAAGCATAAATATTTAGTAGGAGATCATGTCAGAATAAGCACTCAAAAAGGTATATTTGTAAGAGGGTAATAAACCTAATTGGACACCTGGAATATTTAAAATTTCTAAAATTAAGGCCACATATCCAGTTACTTACGAACTTCACGACTATAAAGGCGAATCTATAAAGAGCTCATTTTATGAAGCTGAAATACAAAAAGTTCAAGACAAAAGCTCATTCATAGTAGAAAAAATAATAAGAAGAAAAAAAGATCAGGTATTTGTAAAATGGTTGGGATTTGATGTACACATAACTCATGGATAAAGAAAAAAATTTAATAAAATAATTAGGCATTAGAATCTTTTATTTTATTTTTTTTTATTTTAAAGCATTTACAATATTTTTTAATATTATTTAAACACATAAATTAATTAATAATTAAATTAATTCAAGTTGTATTTATTCTTTCTCTTAATAAATAATGACCATATGCTAAAGTATTAATATTATCAGGTAATATGAATCGTTTATCATCCTTAAAATAATGGCTTATTTTATTAATTACTTCTGTAGACAATTGATGACCTCTACTTCTTATATATCTTTGTTGACCATAATATGTTTTCTTATGTTTAATACATTCTATATAATCAAAGTGACAAAGTATTTAAACTACCGATAACTTAACCCCTTTAACTTTCTTTTCTTAATATCTTCATATTTCGAGTTTTCTAATAAAATGGAATCGGCTTTAGCTTTTATACCAGCAAAGGAGGTCATAATGTTGCCGGCATTTTCTTCCTTGAACAATACTAATTTCTTATTATTTGCTTGAATTATATTAAATAGATTTTCTCTATCATAATTAGAAGTATCGAATCGACTTGAGTTTTCTTTTATTACTGTAGAAATATCTTCTTCGCATGAAACTATAAATGAATCAGTATCCATATATATTATTTTTGCCGAGGGACATTTTACTAAAAGAAAATTATAATAATAATCATACATCAACCATTTTGATAATTCCAAAACTGTAAAACCTATGTAAATGGGTTTGTCATGAAGAATTCTAGTTCTCGTAGATTCAATTGCTGCTGGATTTTTACTAAAAACTTCTAAGCTATGAAAATTGTGCATTGCAATGCGTTGTCTAAACCCTAGCGAGTTTTGTTTAGAAATGTACTCAGTAACTAGAGCCACATCACGACGTTTCTCTACGTTTTCCATAGTTTTTCCATAAACTGCATTATTCCTCAGTTTAAAGAAATTTTTTTCGAATTCGTTTTTAGATAATTTCCTGTATTTAGTAGTTAAATCTATATAAGGTTTTAACCAGCACGATTGAAATGATAGAACCCTATGAACTTTCTTTTAAATTAACCCATTTTTAAAAAATAATTGGAGTTGATGTAAATGAATTATATAAAATTCTTTAGATGTTAGATCAGCGATTAGTTTAGCCTGCTTTCGTCCGGGAGGAATCTTATTTTCAGGGCAAAATGGTGAGCTATTATGTTTATCATGTATACTATCAGGATAATCTAAATCAACTTCTAGTATATATCCTGTTTCACCATTAACATCGATATTATTAATGTCAAACGCGTTTATTTCATTTTGACTTAAAAATTTAAAGTTTGAATATGGGAGTTTTTGACTTATAGCCCAGCCATATAAATTATTTGCGTCAATATATGACAAATAATTGTTTGGACTTTTGCATTTAAAATTTTTCATATACTTATTATTTGCATTAGAAATTCTTTGAGTACATTGAGTTAAGCCACCACGTATTCCTCTTTTTAAAAAATTGTACATATTGGGATCACTAATTCTAATTCTACTTTTGTATACTTTAGCATTGCATCCCATGAAATAGATGGTGCAGAAACATAATTTACGGGGTCTAATTTATATATTTTGGAACAAATAGTTCTAAAATTTTCCAAGACATTAGCTAAAATTAAAACATCACTCTCCAAATAGAGTTTGAGATACTCCTTTATAGTACTACAATTAAATGAATTCCATATTTCCTGGGCAAAATTATATTGGCTAATACTACACTCTTCATCGTTTAAGGAATTAAAAAAATATTCTCTAGGGGGAAGCATAGTTTCATTAAATTTATTAAAACTATCTAAGTAATCATAAGGAAATACTCCTTTTCTCCTCATTTGCTTAAACTTTTCGCCACTAAATTTCGATTGCAATAATTTAAAATCCTTATCATCCATATTAGCTGCTAATTTTTCTAAACTAGAATTTAAAAATCTATTCGAGTCTATATATTTAATAACATAATTTGCCTTTCCTTTAATAAAATTTTTTGCGTTAATGCAATATATAATTCTTTTGTACAGGGTATAGGCTTTAATTCACCACCTAACTCATTTATAAATAAATGAACATCATATTTCGATAAATTATGAAAAACTACAGGAAAAGTTTCATAGTTTAATCTATAATTATTTTTACAATCTCCATGTATGGGTCCAACATATTTACCAGTAAACTAATTAAAATATTTCTCTCGTTCATTATGTTCTCCTCACAGGCAATACAGTTCCCAAGATCCTAATAATCCTCATCGCGAACATCGAATTCGTATATTGGATTCTTCGGATTTTTCCAGTATTTCTCGTAAAGCTTTGAAGTTTGGTTTTTTAAAGCCTCACAAAAATTTTTCATGCAATCCGAACCTTTAAGTGAAAAATAAAATAAAAATATAATAAGTTCGAAGTGCTACTTGCAATTTTTAAATTTTATTTAAATACCTTCATATGTCCATAGATTATTCAATTCAGGATGATACTTATGTAGGCAACTATTGTAGGCAATTTCTGCAAAAGTATCTTCCCGAATTAGATTTATTTATTTGAGACTTGCATAATGATTTCATGCTTGTAATATAAGCATAATGCATTAAATCGATTCTTTTATTTATTAGACCCAGCATGTCTATATGATGTTTTTTTATTTGCTTTATTCTAATAGTTGGTCCAACTATACGATCTTCAAATATTTCATAAATATTTATGCTAAATTTTTCATTATTTTTCACGAAAATATGTATTCCTTTCCTGGTAATAGGAAATTCAATACCCGAAAAATTAAGTCGATGATTTTTATAGGTTATTATGTTCTGACTTATAGACAAAACCTTATAGAATTGGGTTTTGTTAAGCCTTTCACGACAAGATTTTTTATTAGATGTAGAAGTAAAATTTTGATTAATATGATGCCCATACGCTATATGGGCTAAAATACACCACCTAAAACAAAAAATGCATTATTTCTAACATTTATGAGATCGTTTCTAGCTTTAATTGTTGATGGTGCTTCGACATATCCTGCACCAGGAAGATGTTCTAGTTTTAGTATTTCAACTCCAAAATAATTAAAATTCTTTATAGCCCAAACAGAATCCTTTTCTTGGAAATTATCTGTTTGTGTGACTAATTTGTCTACTGATTCAATTAATATAGCATGAATTTCATTATACTCATTCTCGTATGTATATTGAACAATACGGAATCGAAAAATTCTTTTGACATCATCAGTGGGCTTTATATAAGTTAAGTACACAATTGTCCAAATTCGTAATAACGCAACAAAGTGAATACAATGTATTGTATTCACATGAAATCAACCAAAGGGTCAATGTCCCATAAATTATAAATTAATTAAAAATAAAAATTGCTAACTAAAAATCGTTTACATCCGCCGCTGCAATAAATTCTAAGAATTTATCGCGGCACAGACCACCAGCGGCCAAAATAGCAATGTTGCAATTCTTGTTGACATTGCTGCCGCCTACGCCGACAGCGAAGCCAACTGCAACTCCCGGAAAACCACAGCTAGCTTAGGGTAGACTTAAGTTTGTAAAATCAGTCTTCGACCAACATCTAAATAAAACTGTTCTTATTCTGTTTTAAAAATACTGAGTATTAACTGGCGACCGTGACAGGACCAGCAAGTACGCATTGCTGGCAACTTTAAAGGACTTCCAACGTTGACTGTTCTATAACCATTAGGACGAAGCTCCTTTGAAACCAAAGGCTGACTAATTAAAACCTATCGGTGGACCACACGTTTTATCAGGTACGCCCGTAGAACATCCCCCAATGGTGTGTGAATCGCAGGGTCCCGAGTAGAATACCAAAAAGGAAAGCACCACATCAAATTATATAAGCTAGTGAATAAGTGAAAAATTTATAAACGAAATCAAACCAAAAATCAAAAATAAAATAAATTTTAAGCAAAGAAATTAATTAAGTGATTAAACGAGTTTAATGTTTTATAGAAAGTGAAATAAAATTACAGATTAAGTTAATACGAAATAAAAAAACGTAAAGCTATAACAAAATAGTACACTGTATTTGGCAAGTCTTTTTTAAATAAAACATATGCAAATATCAGTATAAAGAAAACCCAATTCTGCGAATCTCAAGAGGACCCTCCAGAATAGAAGGGCAAAATCAGCTTCTGGTTTTCAAAAAAAAAAAAAAAACAAAATAAATAAAGTAATAAATATTAATGAGTACAATTTGAATAATAAATACAAAAAATTTTAAGATAAATTTCTCTAATTAAATAGAAATTAAAACATTTAAATTCTTCTAATCACTTAAGTCAATTTTCAAAAAAAATTTCAATAATTTTCTACATATTAAAACTTTTTTATTCAGACAAATAATTAATTAATAATAAGTAATAAGTTGAATCAAAATCCATATCATACAAAATACTATCTATGAAAATAACAATACTGAAACAAATGTGCTAACAAATACATGGCAAATCGTAACAATCTAATATTTCCACAAACTTTACGAATAACACAATTAAATTTACACCGACAAAATCAGAGACAAGACGCATATCAACAGAACAGGAACACGACAAACGAAAACAACGCAATGAACGAGGTAGAGAATGAAGTAATTAACGCCACAATTCGGCGAATATTAGACGAGCAACTACCAGCCATACTAGAAAGGGCTAGAAACCCAACATTCGATTTTAAAAATGCAGAATATCAAGGAATTTTTCCGGACCATCAAAGAAATTTAACAGACCTAGATTGGGTACCAGACATAGTGAAAAGTTTACGTGAGTTTTCAGGCGATCCATCGGTATTCAGTTCATGAAACTAGGGGTACAGCAAAATTTTTCGGTATCTTACACACTATTCGTAATAAAATTACCGGTAATGCAGATATTGCCCTGGAGTCATATAATGTGCCTCTAAATTCGCAAGCCATTTCAAAATACTTGTCATTGCATTATGCAGATAAAAGAGATTTGAGCACCCTAGAATATCAGATGACCATTATAGTCCAAAGGCCAAATCAATCAGTCGAAGAATTTCACCAAGTCGTATACAGACATCTTCTGTTAATTTTGAACAAAATAAGTTCTATGGAAATGAGCCTAGAATCCCAACAACTTAAGACCAAATTATATAGAGACAAAGCCTTAGACCTTTATAAGAGGACTTCGTGGAGATTTGTCACGCCTGCTTGGTTTAAAAGAACCTACAGATCTTCCATCTGCGCTCCATTTATGCTTGAAATTAGAAAATCAGGCATTCCGGGCTAATCACGCTTTTGTCAAAGGACAACAACAACCACAGTTACAAACACAAAGAGAAGTTACACGCCAGGTTCAGAACCCCAATAACTTAAGGTTCTTAAATGCTTCAAACAACCTCGACCTTCCAACCTCGACCCCCATTCCTCCTAGAAATCCATATATAATGACCAGACCAACTGAAAACGGGTTTGGACAACAGCAGCCAAGACCATTTTTCAATAATCAGAATTCGCAAATGCCACAATACGTAGCAAGATCATTTTTTAATAACATGCCAGACCGACCTACAGGAGCCAAACCTCAACCTAGACCAGAATTAATGTACGTTGACAAAAGTATTCAAACCCGACAAATAAATTACACCAATAGACCACAATTTGAAGTCGGCAAAAGACCACCGTCAGGAACTCAACAACAACTCAAAAGACAAAGAACTTTCAATATTCAGACTATCTCAGAAGAACAGCCAGAGGAGGAACAGACAGACTCTACACTAGAAGAATACCAAAAGTTAATATCATCTCAAGAAGAACAAAACGACTATAAAGACACACTGGACGAATACACTGAAACAATAAATGACAACAATAGAGAGTACGAATACGATTACACTTACCTAAATTTTTTAGAGTAACGGACTCTTCATTGCCATACTTTGAGTGCAAGGTGAGGAGTGGACAAATATTGAAAATATTAATAGATACTGGCTCTAATAGAAATTACATCCAACCCAAATTAGTTGCAAACCCGATACCAAATCAAAATCCATTTCAAGCTGTCTCTGTTGGAGGCAACATAAAAATTACTTATTTAACGATCCAAATGTAACATTAAAGTTTTTCTTACTCCCAACTCTTAAAACGTTCTACGCAATATTAGGTAATGATAGCTTAAAAGCTTTAGGTACTGTAATCGACACAAACAAGAAAACCATGTCCTTAAGAAACGGAACAAGAGTTACCATCAAAGAAAGAAAGTTTGAAGCAATAAACATTATAATTCCTTGAATCGAGCATCTCACAACAACACAAAAATCCGAGTTAAACCTACTATTAAAAAAGTATCCGAAGCTTTTCTCAGAGCCTAATGAAAAATTAACATTTACTACAAACGTTAGAGCAGAAATTCGCACTAGAGATGATACGCCAGTATACTCCAAATTTTATCCATACCCAATGTCTTTAAAGAATGAAATTGATAAACAAATCGCTGAGCTTCTAGATAATAATATAATATGTCCATCAAGATCCCCATACAACTCACCTGTGTGGATTGTGCAGAAAAAGTAAGACACTTCAAATATAAAAAAATACAGAATGGTAATCGACTACAGAAAATTAAATAGTTTTACAATAGCTGACAGATACCCTATACCAGACATTAATGGAGTACTTGCACAATTAGGTAACAATAAATTATTTTCGGTGTTAGACCTCAAGAGTGGGTTTCACCAAATTCTCCTGAAAGAAAAAGACATTGAGAAAACAGCATTTTCAGTAAATAATGGAAAGTACTAGACTTTACTAGACTTCCATTTGGGCTGAAAAACGCCAACGTGCCTTAGATGACATTCTTAGAGAACACATAGGTAAAATTTGTTACATTTACATTGACGACATAATTGTGTTCAGTAAAGACGAAGAAACACATTGCAAAAATCTTGACCTACTATTCCAAACCTTAAATGCAGCCAATATCCAATGCCAATTAGACAAGTGTGAGTTTTTCAAAACCAAAGTAGAATTTCTAGGGTTCGTCATATCAGATAAAGGTATCGAGACAAATTCTGAAAAAGTAAAAGCCATAGCCAACTACCCGTGCCCTAAGACACTTAAGGAATTGAGATCATTCCTTGGGTTATCAGGATACTTGAGAAGTTTCATAAAAGACTATAAAGGGGCCTCAGCTAAAAAAGTTATACAAATCAATGAAGAAGGTTTGAAAGCCTTTGATCAGTTAAAAAATACTCTAATATCTGACGATGTTATTTTACAATATCCCGATTTTAATAAGGAATTCACACTGACCACTGATGCATCCGATCACGCAATAGGAGCAGTTCTTTCGCAATCCGACAGACCAATAGCCATTATATCCAGAACTTTATCAAAAACCGAAGAAAAATACGAGACCGCACGTAAAGAAATGCTAGCCATATATTGGGCAGTGAAATTTTTTAATGGATACCTATATGGTGGTTCCAAAGTTAAGATTTACACAGACCACGAACCCCTGACACACGATTGTAGCTGGAGAGGCAGCATAGCAGTAAGAAGATGGAAATTTTACCTGGACGAATATAATAAAGAATCAATTTACAAACGTGGGAAAAAAATGTAGTAGCCGATGCATTATCACGAATGCCTAAACAAAGCGAAGTAAATTCAATGACTGCAACACAACATAGTGCACAGAGCTCGAGTCATAATCTTATTCCAAGTATTGAAGCAACAATTAACGTATTCAAAAACCAAATTTTCATTCATAAAAAAGAGCCACCTGATTATAAGTTTATAATACCCTTTCCAACCTTCCATAGACACGTAATTTCCGAATTTTCCGATAGTGATCTAATTCAAATACTAAAGAAATATTTAAATCCGTCCGTTATAAATGGAATCTACACAACAGAAGATCTAATGGGACAAATACAAAGATTATACCCAGACAACTTCTCATCATTTAAAATTAGTTTTACGCAATCAAAGGTAGAGGACATAACAAAAGAAACTGAACAAGATGAAGTTATTTTACAAACACATAATAGAGCTCATAGGAATGCTGAAGAAAACAAATTGCAAATTTCAGAAAAATATTACTTTCCCAAAATGAAACAAAAAATAGTTACGATAGTAAAACAATGCCTCGTTTGTAAAGAAGTAACATACGATAGATAACCAACGAATCCACAACTACAAAAAACACCAATTCCAGAATACCTAGGACACACAATACACATTGACATATTCTCAACTGAAAAAAAATTAGTACTTACCGCAATAGACAAATTCTCAAAATTGGCAAAAATTATAGAATCAAAAGCAATGGAACATATTAAGAAACCGTTAAATGACATATTATTTTATTATGGTGTCCCGAAATTCATTGTAATGGACAATGAAAGGTCATTCAACTCAGCATGTATCAGTTTCATGATGAAAGATCAGTTAGGCATAGGAATATTTACAGTTCCCCCATATAAAAGTTCAGTTAATGGACAAATAGAAAGGTTTTATTCTACGCTATCTGAAATAATGAGATGTTTGAAAACAAAATAAGAATATAAAACATTTGAAGAATTACTACAGAGAGCTGTTTACGAATACAATTATACAATACACTCCGTAACTAAAAAGAGACCATTAGAGGTATTCTTCGGAAGAAATGTAACTAATCCGGAACAGTATGAGAAAAGTAGACAGGATAATATAGAGAAACTTAAACAAAAACAATTACAGGATCTAGAAAACCATAATAAAAAATGTAAAGAAATTAAAACATATGTACCGGGACAAGAAATATTCGTAAAACAGAATACTAGATTAGGGTCAAAGTTAACAAAGCGCTTCAAAAAAGAAATAGTAAAAGAAGACAGAAAAACAACTATTATCACAGATGCTGGTAGAATTGTGCATAAGAGTAATATAAAGAATGCATAGTTGCGAAAACCGCCTAGAATTAACTATGTCCTATCAGTTCGAAATTATATATATTAAATTCTCGTGTTACGTTTTCGTTACCATACTCCTCCGAAACGGCTTGACCGATTTTGATGAAATTTTTTCTTCTTATCCGGTATCTATGACAATTGGCCAACATCTATTCGGGCTTCTTTCTTTCGCACTCCCTACACAGTTGTCGGCCATCATTATTGTTAATGCGTCAAGTGTAGTAGTAACGTTGACAATTTTCATTTTGCTATCTCAATGTACAACGGATTTTGTGTTGTAAGTATACTTTTTTTTAAACATTTTTCATCATTAAATAATTTCATTAATTCTATTTATGTATGTTTTGTACAGAGAGCAATGCCAAGAAAACGCAAAGTAGCTGATTTGAGCCGCAGTACAAGTAGAGCTCGAAACTTGCGAAATAGCAGATCCGAAAGAACAGAAGAACTATTCCAGCAACAAAATACTGATGCACGTGTCAGAATGGCGCAATTGCATCAAGAAGAGCCAGAAGATACACAAGCTGAACGCAAAAAAGTCAGATTAGAACAACGACAATCACGCCGTTTTAAAGTCAATAGATGAAGAACAAATGACCGACAACAGGTACATCGAGCATTTATATCTGATTCATTCCTGCGTCTAGCATTCCAGTATGAGCCAGATATTGAATATTATGCTCATTCAAAAGTGGTAATTGGTGCTATGGACAAGGAATGTCCGCATTGTCATGCTCTGAAATTCAAAAATGAGCCAGCTGGGATGTGTTGCGCATCAGGAAAAGCGCAACTACCTGAAATTGAAACACCACCTGAACCATTCAACGGCTTACTTATCGGCACGGATCCAGATTCTAACGTGTTCCTGAAGTCAATTCGAAAATTCAATTCATGCTTTCAAATGACATCGTTCGGAGCAACAGAAATAGTTCGAAATACTAATGCAAATTATCAACAATTCAATTCTACATTCAAAATCAGAGGCCAAGTTTATCATAAAATAGGCTCACTGCTGCCAATGCCAAACGAACCACATACATTCTTACAAATCTACTTTATGGGTGGCGAGGATTCCGGAAGCGCACTTGCCAATCGCGTGAATGCACGTTGTGATTATAATAACCTTGATTTTCTTTATGCCAGGCGCATCGTCAGCGAGCTAGATGCTCTTTTAAACGAGCACAACGAGTTGTTGAAAATATTTAAAACACATATGCATCAATTACAAAGCGATAATCACGCTATCGTCATTAATCCTGATAAAACACCAGCTGGAGAGCATATTCGTAGATTCAATGCACCCGTTGTTGATGATGTTGCTGGAATCATGGTTGGCGATTGTACAGCTGCACGAGAAATTGTGATTCGTAGAAGAAATAATAATCTTCAGTTCATTGCTGACACACATCGTTCATATGACGCTCTCCAATATCCGCTAATATTCTGGAAGGGACAAGACGGATATTGCATAAACATAAATCAAAGAGATCCAGTATCAGGAACTTCATTGATTATTTATTTCATCATTAATAATTTAACAAAATAATTAAATTATTGAACGTAATAAATTTAAATTAATTTTTACAGGAGCTCAAACAAACAAGAATGTTAGCTCAAAGGATTATTACGCGTACCGATTAATGATTAGATGTGGCCTGGACAACGTCATTTTACGATGTCGTGAGCTTTGTCAACAATTCATGGTCGACATGTACGCGAAGATTGAGAGCGAACGACTACGATACTTACGATATAATCAACAAAAGCTGCGCGCGGAAGAGTACATTCATTTGCGAGACTCTATCAACAACAACGCCGACGTCGCCGAAATTGGTAACCATGTCATTTTACCATCATCGTACGTAGGCAGTCCACGTCATATGCAAGAATATATACAGGATGCTCTGACTTTCGTGCGTGAATATGGACGACCATGTTTATTTATCACGTTCACATGTAATACAAAATGGCCAGAGATTACATCTTTGCTACTGCCTGACCAAAATGCAATACATCGCCATGACATTACAGCACGTGTGTTTAGGCAAAATTTGAAGTCTTTAATAAGTTTCATTACTAAATCACATGTATTTGGTCCCACACGTTGCTGGATGTATTCGGTTGAGTGGCAAAAGCGAGGATTACCTCATGCACACATTTTGGTTTGATTCATCGTCAAAATCCGTCCTGAAGAAATCGATAGTATCATTTCTGCGGAAATTTCAGATCCATCCAATGACCAACTGCTGTTTGATATTGTTACAACAAACAAGATTCATGGTCCACTTGGTACTCTTAATAGTTCATTGCCTTGCATGGCTGATGGAAAATGTACTAAAAATTTCCCTAAAGATTTTACCAATGATATGGTCACAAATGTCGACGGATACCTAATATATCGTCGAAGAAATCCTGAACATGGCGGACAATCATTTATTAAAAATATCATCAACAGAGACATTGATATTGACAATCGTTGGGTGGTGCCATATTCGCCTCTGCTGAGCAAGACATATAATGCTCATATTAATGTTGAGTTCTGCATTTCTGTGAAGAGCATCAAATACATTTGCAAGTATGTCCATAAAGGCAGTAATATGGCTGTGTTTAGAGTGGAAAATACTAATGTGAATGCTCCTCGACTGAATAAAAACGATGAAATAACGCTCTACCAAATTGTTCGGTTTATCAGCTCCAATGAAGCTGCTTGGCGTATCTTTGGTTTTCCAATTCATGAACGGTATCCAGCCGTTGTTCAGTTAGCCATCCATCTTGAAAACGGTCAGCGTGTATTTTTCACGAACGAGACAGCGATTGAACGTGCAATAAATCCACCAGCAACTACACTCACTGCATTTTTTGAATTGTGTAATCGTGCGGATGATTTTGGTGCCTTTGACGAAAATTACTCTATTCACAAGTACCAGGCTATTTCACATGGAATCAATAAAAAAAATGGATGCCCCGCAAGCAAGGCTCACCAGTTGCTGCATGTCTCAATTTATTTAAGTCAAACGCCTTGGGGCGATTATTTACAGTCAATCCAAGACACACGGAGTGCTTTTATCTTCGACTGTTGTTGGTTAATGTTACTGGCCCATTATCATTTCAAGGTATACGTAAAGTGAATGGGCAACAATATCCAACGTATAAAGATGCATGCCTTGCATTCAGCTTGCTGGAAGACGACAACCAATGGGAATGCATGCTTGCTGAAGCAGCATTAAACTGTACAGCAATACAAATTCGTCTACTATTCGCTATAGTATTGACTACATGTTTCCCAGCCCGAGCACAGATATTATGGGAAAATCACAAAGATTCAATGACTGATGATATATTGCATCAACATCGTATACGGTGCCACAATCTAACCATAACATTCAGCCACGAAATGTACAATGAAGCATTGATTGCTATCGAGTATCTTTGCATTGTCATTGCCAACTAACCACTTAGTAATTTCGGTATGAATTCGCCAAATCGAACTGCATCTGATTTAATGAATACTGAAATGAATCGTGAACTGCAGTACAGTACTGTAGAAATGGCAGCGATTGTTACCTGCAATGTCCCACTAATGAATGAGAAACAAAGAACCATTTATGATCGCATTACGCTCGCAGTTTCAGCTGGACAAGGTGGGTTCTTCTTTTTGGATGCACCGGGTGGAACTGGCAAAACATTCGTTATTTCGCTAATTCTTGCTGAAATACGATCATATAATGGCATCGCATTGGCCGTTGCATCATCGGGCATTTCAGCAACTTTATTGAATGGAGGTAGAACAGCTCATTCAGTATTTAAGCTGCCACTAAATATTCAGAATAACCCTGACGCAGTATGCAACATTAAGAAACAATCGTCCATGGCCACTGTGCTGAAACGGTGTAAAATTATTATTTGGGATGAATGTACTATGACACACAAACATTCACTTGAGGCGTTGAACAGGACATTGAAAGATATTAAAAACAGTGACAAACTATTTGGTGGAACTCAGTTGGTCCTTTCAGGTGATTTCAGACAAACACTTCCAGTCATTCCACGTTCAACATACGCTGATGAGATCAACGTCAAACGATGAGGGATCGTTCACAGCGCTCTATGCTTTTTCCACGCATATACCACATTCTTACATACATACAATATACACATTCTAACATACATACATACTTACAATAAGTAAGCTGTTTTTTGTCTGCACTAGAAATTACTAGGAAATTATTTATATGGCAAAAAAACGTTTGCCGGGTCAGTCTAGTTATATTATAAAAAAAATAATAAAATATACTAATAAATAAATATCCGCTAAATCACATTTATTGTCCCTTTGCGGGTATCGATCCGAACGTGAGGGTTCGGCCCATACCCTTAAAGAACCTTTGCATATTAGTTTTAAAAAAAGAACATTTTTTCTTTCATTTCAGGCTTTTTTTAATGTTAATAATATCACCAATGGCATTGGCCAAAATGGAGATCACTAACTATACAGATGCTCATACAGTATCAATTCATAAAGGCATAGGGAAACTTCAAGTAAAAACAATAAGGCTAGTTCACTTAATTGACTTACAACAAATAGAAAACGAACTTTTAAAAATACAACACCATACAATGAACGAACTTTGGGACAGTTACCTTTTTCACATCCTGACACATGAAATAGTTCAAGCACTCTCAGCTTTAAGTACACTTACTTTCAAAGACAGAAAAGCCAGATCGATTAATTGAATCGGCTCTGTCTGAAGTATGTTGCTGGGAGTCCAGACCATGACGACTGAACAATGATAGGAAATAATCTTAACAATTTAATTTCCAACAATAACGACCAGATAAATATAAATAGACAGTTACAAGACAGAATAAATAACTTGACCTCAATATCAAACTTATTAACTAACTCAATTAACAAAAATGAATATTTAAGCAATGAAATATCTATAAGATTACAAAACCAGGTTAGATTAATTAAAGAGGAAATAAATAATGTTAATTATGCCATGCAATGGGCTAAATTAAACATAATAAAACAATATTGTTAAATCAGAAAGAAATAAATGAAGTACATAACATTTTTGAAAAAAGCAACATAATATCTTTATCTACCGAAGAGATGTTAGAATTAGTAGACGTGTCGGTATTGCATAACAAAACCGCACTGATCTACATCATAAAAATCCCAGAATTAGGTCAAACTAACTATGAGAACATGATAATAAAACCAGTAGTGAGAAATAATTCAATAGTTCACTTAGAAACCAATGAAATTTTCGTATCACAAAATGTAATAATTCAAATTCCAAAGAAAATTGTAAAAATATAAATCACATCCAAATTTGTCAAAAAGATAAAGCAATAAATTTAAGAGAAACACAATGCATTGTAAACCTAGTTCAGGGAAAGGAAGCGCTGTGTGTTTATAGCAACGCGGAGCACATACAACTAATAGAAAGAATCGACAACAGCTTGATTTTATTAAACGATTTTAGTGGCAATATAACTCACAATAATGAATTAATAAAATTAAAAAGTACTTACCTAATCCACTTTTGGAATGACACACTTAAAATAAACAACGATAAATTTAGAGAAACGACTATTTTGAAACCGGGAATACCAATTATTCAAATTACTCCCACAGAAGAAAAACTCTTACAATTACTCACCTTGGAATCCCTAGCAAAAATAAATATCAACAAGTAAGGAAGCAGCAGTCAAGTTTCATGTTTACAATTTGTTTATTTAGTATTTATAGTTTTATTTAGTAAAAGAAAATCAGTTTCGTGTGTCATAAAGCCATACACATTTCGCTGCCAACGTCGCAGTCGGAGTAGTATTTTGCTGCGTTTCTGCTTCCCTTGCCATAAATTTTGTATGTGGCATACCTTCCGTGTTTCTTATCCGATTTGGTTCAAATTAAAAAATTAGATAGCACCAACGCATATGACGAATTGCACAGCATTAGGTTAATAATTGTGGGCGTGGCAGTTTTTTGCGATTTGCGGGGTAGCGGGGGGTGATATCAAAATAAAACAACAAACTTGTACTGAGTATGTTAATTACCTATCCAACGATATATGGCACATGTCTGTAGCTCTTGTAGTTTCTGAGATCTAGGCGTTGATACGGACAGACAGACGGACAGACGGACGGACGGACAGACGGACGGACGGACAGACGGACATGGCTATATCGACTCGGCTGTTGATGCTGATAAAGAATATATATACTTTATGGGGTCGGAGATGCTTCCTTCTGCCTGTTACATACATTTGCACCATATTATGATACCCTTTTCACCCATTTTAAATGGGTACAGGGTATAAAAATATAAAACACATTGACGAATTAAAAACACATACTGTAGTAAATCATGTAGCCATATCCATGGTACTCATTTCTATAGTGATAACTATGATTTTATCAAGATACCTATGTAAACCAAAGGAAAACATAACGCTGCAGATCCAACCACCGCAAACCATCCAAACCATCCAAATTCGTAATAACGCACCAAAGTGAATACAATGTATTGTATTCACATGAAATCAACCAAAGGGTCAATGGCCCATAAATTATAAATTAATTAAAAATAAAAATTGCTAACTAAAAATCGTTTACATCCGCCGCTGCAATAAATTCTAAGAATTTATCGCGGCACAGACCACCAGCGGCCAAAATAGCAATGTTGCAATTCTTGTTGACATTGCTGCCGCCTACGCCGACAGCGAAGCCAACTGCAACACCCGGAAAACCACAGCTAGCTTAGGGTAGACTTAAGTTTGTAAAATCAGTCTTCGACCAACATCTAAATAAAACTGTTCTTATTCTGTTTTAAAATACTGAGTATTAACTTATATGTGCCATAAATCGTTAGATGCATTTTATGTGAGCGGAAATCGCTCAGCCCATATTGTAAGATTGTTAAAAAATTACTTTTACATGAATTATAAAATTCTTTTAAATCAATATTGGGATTTCCAAGTACTTTAAATTGTTTAACTAGCAAGAAAGTGTCTTCCCGAACTAATTTCTGCATTTCTTTTTTATGATTTACAGATATTATATGGGCTATTTCAAAATTTGCATTATATTTTTCCTTGCACAATAAGCAAACATGGTTATTGGGCTCACCAGGTGTCTCTGCTTGTCTTATATGACTCTCTTTATTTACCTCGGCCGAGTTTGTGCTCATCCGTAAGGGTTTGGAGGTTGTTGGCTGCTCGTCGTCGATCCTAGGTTGTTTTCTTAAAATTTCCAATTTTTTGCTTGTTCCTCCCGTCAAATTGGGAGATTCCTTAGTCTGTTGAAATTTGCGTTTAGCTGATGATGATAATGATGAAGGCGGGCACCGGGTGTCAGTTTTTGCTCGGTATAACCCATTCACCGCATTACACTTATTTTTCATTCAATTCAATTCAATGTACTACTGAAGGCATTTTTAGGACCTTCATATTCTTCATAATAAGTAAAAAACTCATTAAAAGTAATCTCCTTCATGCACAAATCACACATCACTTTTGATTCCATTTTTAAGTTCGTGAAAATATTAATTTTCTAACACACGCGAATAAAAAAATTCTTAAATTCGGAAATTCTTCAAATTGGCTTTCCAATGCGTTTGGAATAATACTGAAGATTTGCTTCTTAACATAAACCTATTTATCCTTGAAAACAGAAGACAGGTACTCGTGTTTGAATGTATTGTGTTCAATAAAACAAGGACTTATTAACTAAAAACCACCACAACATTCCATACGATTTCCCATGTAAAGAGAAGGGAGAACCAATCAAAATGTCTGAAAACCCTGATAACGCTTAGAGCCTAAAGTAGCTATTACATAGGCATATTACCTTTTTTCTTGCATCATACACTTGTAAGAATGTGTATGAGTGTGTGGGATCTCATAAGTATCAAAATATACAGGACTACCCATCCCCCTAACACACAATCCTGGAAAAGAAAAACACGAAAATTAGTTACACCCCAAAACCCACCCCGAACCTTTACCCAATAAATATTCCTACTTCAGCGAAGTGATAAAAAAAGGATCGGCTCAGGTAGAATGGTAAAGATTTTTTGTTCAGAGGACTTTAATTTCCCCACTTGACTATAATTTTGTTACCTAAAAAAATCCTCTAAACAAAATTAAAAATCTTTTACTATTTGACTTGAACTGATCCTAGGTTTTTTATACCTTACCTGCTGTATCCTCTAAAATAAATGTAATTTGTATAACAAATAATTAAATCAATATAATTAAATACTTGCATAACACGTATGTCAAAAAAATATAATTTTTATTTGACCGAAATTATAACAAGGGAAGAACACCGACCGATCTGGATTAGGTCTCAAACTGAACTCAACTTATTGATCTAGATTGATTCACGATCAAGCCTCGGTCTCGAACTCTCGAAGATGGACTTTGATTTTAAGAGAAATTGGGGGAAACTCTCTGGAGTTTCTGACAATTAATTTACTCTTGGATTCAAGTGCATTCGCTCTTGGATACAAGTGATCTTTGATTCTTGGTGGTCTGATCTTGTAATCTAACACTTTTGTTTTCGAGTTTTTTACGAGTCCGAACTTTGATCGTCTGTACTTGACAATAGGGGAACATAACCATGACTTTGGGATTTTTCCATTAGGATTCTAACATAGGGTGTTTTGTTTATTGGTGTGGGATTCGGATTACAATTGAATAGTGTGGGAAAGTGTGGGGTACTTATATGGTATATAGTAGGCTTGCGTAGGCATATCATAAGTACTTATGTACTGTGGATATGTCACTCCCCCAACCATTGAATTTAGCCTGTCCTCAGGCGGATAAGCTTGGGTACATCATTATGTTTGCTGACCGGACTTGATCATTTAAATTGGTATTTTGGTTCGGATGTTCTTCAGTTTGCTTAGAATATTTTACAATCAGTTTCTTAGGGATTTTTTAATTTCTTAAATTTATATGCTAGATACAATGTCAAGTTAATAATGGTAATTACAAATGTAGTTATGCTTATGATTTGAAATACACTGTAATATTTTACATGTGAATTTATTATTTCCTTGGTTTCCTTGTTACGTGGATTTCCTTTGTATCAGTTTTAAGCCAGGTTGATGTTTTTATTCTCAGAATCTTTTCCGAATTTACTTATTTTAAGTAGTCATGTTTTAGCAACTTTGGGTTAAAGATTCCCAGCCTTGTCAACTGCATTCCTAATTCGATGTCCTCTATGTACTCAGCGAATTGTTGTATGTTGAAGATTAATATTGCTATTTGTTGGTCTCTCTCTGCTGTTCTCTAATTCATCTTTGTCGTTTTGGTCAAGGGTACCGAACAAATATTTGTATGCTGTTCCTACTACATTTAAAAGACCTCTTTTATGTCTTCCAACAGTTCGTAAACCGTTAATTTCTCGTTTTAATTTTTCTGCTAGGTAAGGTTTTGAATGTTATCATGGTCTTTGTTATGTTTATAGTGAAAGAATGATAATCATAAGTTGTGGGTATCTCTACTGTTCCTGTTTGGAATATAAGATAACCGTTCTTTGCACTGAGCGGGCTTACTTCAATGTTACTGCCTTGGACCGTATTGATAAGAGAGATTATACAAATAAGCAATAATGGGATGAAGCCTGTACTCCTCTTATTCTTCCTCGACTTGTTTATGCTACCGGGATACTGTGTGTCTTCTAGTTGTTTCATCAGTGTTACGTAGGGTCTATGGTCCTTGAATGATGTGGCTAATGCTGCTCTCATGTCCATCCATGTTGTTGCGTTCGCCTGGATGACCGCTTCCAATGCTGAGTCCACCAGTACTCGTCGTACTGCTCCATATATTACGTGGGCTTGTCTAGCATCTTGGGTTGGGTACAAGCTAAGCAGTTGCTCAACTTGACTGATGAATCCCGATAATTTTCCTGGTGTTCCATCGTAGTAGTGTAGTTCCTTAATTTGTGCCAATACCTGGTTCAGGTGCATTTCCGATAGTTGTGGGGTTGCCATTGTTGTTGTGGTTTTGTTTTTTTTTGTTTGATGTATTGAATGTTAATAAGTTTTTGTTGGTTTTTGTTGGTTTTTGTTGAGTCTCGATAAGACTCCGGAATTAAAAATTTTATTTAATTTTATTTCCGACCGCAGGGGATTTTTTTTGTTTTTAGAATTCTACTTGCACGTAGATTCTTTTGCGGATCACTAAGTTTCGAATCACTGATTTTAATTCGCTGATTTCGGATAGCTAGTCGTATAGCTTATCCTTTAGGTTATCAGTACCGTATTAAAAAGGACTCTTTTTTATTTAGTTGATCCTACTGACTGCGCCAATTAAATACTTGCATAACACGTATGTCAAAAAAATATAATTTTTATTTGACCGAAATTATAACAAGGGAAGAACACCGATCGATCTGGATTAGGTCTCAAACTGAACTCAACTTATTGATCTAGATTGATTCACGATCAAGCCTCGGTCTCGAACTCTCGAAGATGGACTTTGATTTTAAGAGAAATTGGGGGAAACTCTCTGGAGTTTCTGACAATTAATTTACTCTTGGATTCAAGTGCATTCGCTCTTGGATACAAGTGATCTTTGATTCTTGGTGGTCCGATCTTGTAATCTAACACTTTTGTTTTCGAGTTTTTTACGAGTCCGAACTTTGATCGTCTGTACTTGACAATAGGAGAACATAAACATCCTGTGTTAGGATTTGGGGTTTTTCCATTAGGAGTGTCTGGAGGATTCGTATTACAATTGACTTTGGGATTTTTCCATTAGGATTCTAACATAGGGTGTTTTGTTTATTGGTGTGGGATTCGGATTACAATTGAATAGTGTGGGAAAGTGTGGGGTACTTATATGGTATATAGTAGGCTTACGTAGGCATATCATAAGTACTTATGTACTGTGGATATGTCACTATATATATGTTGTTCCTTATCATTTAAAATGATTTTTTAATCAGAATCCATTACATTGGAAAAAAAATATTAAATGGTATCATTTAAAATTTTTATTTATTAAAACCCAATCCAAACAATTCAATGTAATTACATCCCCTACCAAAAAAAAAATGTTACAAGGAAAGTGAAATCTTTGTCAACAAAAACCGGTTACCATTCTACCTGACCCGATCCTTTTTTATCACTTCGCTGAAGTAGGAATATTTATTGGGTAAAGGTTGGAGGTGGATTTTGGGGTGTAACTAATTTTCGTGTTTTTCTTTTCCAGGATTGTGTGTTAGGGGGATTGGTAATCCTGTATATTTTGATACCTATGAGATCCCACACACTCATACACATTCCCTCAAGTGTATGATGCAAGAATAAAGGTGATATGCCTATGTAATAGCTACTGACGTCATAATTTTTTTTTCCGAAAATGAAAAATACCGTTTTAGGCACAAATGTAGATTGGGTTTTAAAATGACTATGCGATGCCAACATGAAGTTGACCAACGAAAAAACACACTTTTTCAAGCAAAGTGTAGAATATCTGGCATTTATTATAACCAATGGTGGTGCAAAAACCAACCCACAAAAAGTAAAAGCCATAAAGAAGTACCCAAGACCGACAAATGTTTATGAGCTTAGGTCATTTTTAGGTCTGGTCAGTTACTATCGAAGCTTCGTTAAAAACTTTGCGGCAATCGCGAGGCCGTGCTGAAAGGAGAAAATGGCTCTGTCAGCAAACACATGTCTAAGAAAACTCCTATTGGCTTCGATGACTTGCAGAGAGATGCATTCGAGAGGCTAAGAAATGTCTTGGCTTCCGAAGATGTAATTCTTAGATACTCTGATTTCAGGATCGGCGCCATTCTATCGCAAGAAAAAATACCTATTACAATGATCTGTAGGACCCTCAAGGAAAGCGAGTCACACTATGCCACGAATGAAAGATAGTTATTGGTCATAGTGTGGGCTTTAGGAAATTTACAGCATTATCTGTATGGCACTGGGGATAACAACATTTATACAGACCACCAGCCTTTGACATTCGCGGTGAATGTCGCGAAAATCCATTACAAGCCGCGTAAAGAAAATCATGTGGCCGATTCTCTCTCCAGGCAGAATATTTACGCCTTACAGAATGATACTCAGTCAGACACTGCGACTATTCACAGCGAACTTTCACTGACCTACACGGTCAACACGACAGTTTAGTAACTGCTTCAGAAATCAAATCATTATAGAAGGAGTATGTTTCCAACTAAAACGAAGCTTAGTGTTAATTCGTAGCAAAACTCGCCGCTTAATCAGTTTCGCCGATAAAAGCAGCATTTAAAAATGCTCAAAGAAGTCGTTAGCCCCGACGTCCTAAATGCGATACACTGGGACCTACCCACTGTGGCAAGCTTTCAGAATGAATTAATTGGTAATTTCCCGGCTACACAGTTTCGCTATTGCAAGAAGGTAAAAATGGACATTACCAATAGAAACGAACAGTTAGAAATTATCACGGCAGAACACAATCGTGCACACAGAGCGGCTCAGGAAAATACGAAGCAAGTCCTCCGCGATTACTATTTCCGAAAAATGAGCAGCCTAGTAAAAGAAGTGGTTCCAAATTGCAGAGTATGTACCATAACGAAATATGATAGGCACCCAAAAAAGCAAGAGCTCGGGAAAACACACACAACCAAGTTACACCGATGAAATGTTGCACATTGACATTTTCTCAACCGATAGAAAGCAATTCCTCACATGACAAGTTCTCGAAGTATGCGGTGTTACGACCAGTGCAGTCCAAAACAATAGTGGACATCACAGGGCCCTCATTTTAACTCGTAAACTTATTCCCTAAGTTCAGAACAATTTATTGCGACAACGAGGCCGCTTTCAATTTTGAAACTATCAGCTCTTTACTGAAAAATAGCTACAGCATCGACATTATGAACGCGGCCCCGCTACATGACTCGTCAAACGGTCAAATGGATCGGTTTCAAAGCACCTTGACAGAAATCGCCAGGTGATCCCATTATGCACGGAAAAAAAGTACAAGTAGACCTGGGAACGTCTATTTTTAATAAAGGGGAGGGTAGTCCATAAAGACAACATCAAATAGGTCCCCTCACTTATAATTTGCTAATAAGCTATATATTTAAATAGTAAGCCAGATTTAAGTTAAATCACCGTGGTCTCACTCTACGTTTGGATTGCAGGTTCGCCCTCACAACGCCCTCACTCTAGCAGTGGCAAATGCACGGATTACTGACTTTTCTCACGCCAACTACATCCCAGTTGTAGACGGAGATGTACTTCTTTTGAAAAACGTAACTACTTGAGGCACGTGAGCAACCTTTCCGAATTCTGTAGCATTTTACGTAGAAAAAAACTGCTCAGTGTAAGTTTGTAATAGAAATATCGCCTAATCACTTACCCCGTTTTACGCTGTCCATCGACGAAAGCGCTTTCAGCCAAGAAGCTGTCAAAGAGAAGTGCTGCCTCAGTAACGCTTGGACAGTGGATCAAACCATGCCTTTTTTGCACACTTTATGTTTAACCTTACACTTTAGTTGCTTATGTGTTTACGGTTGATTTAGTTTTTGTTTTCGTACATTATTTCGTAAAATTTTTACTATGTGTTTTTTTTGATTAATCGAAGCGGAGAGCAGTGTAATGCAAAATCTTGCAGAAGACAGCTGCTTGCAAACTCAGCAACTTGCGCTAGGTATAAAGAAAAGAAGAGGGGTAAAATAAGAAAACCTCTACTTTTCATAAGATTGCTTGCCTTGATTGGAAACAGGAAAAGCTCCTATAGATATTTAACCTGATATATATATATCTTATATATAAAATTCTCGTGTCACATTTTCGTTACCATACTCCTCCGAAACGGCTTGACCGATTTTGATGAAATTTTTTCTTCTTATCCGGTATCTATGACAATTGGCCAACATCTATTCGGTCTTCTTTCTTTCTCACTCCTTACACAGTTGTCGGCCATCATTATTGTTAATCCGTCAAGTGTAGTAGTAACGTTGACAATTTTTATTTTGCTATCTCAGTGTACAACGGATTTTGTGTTGTAAGTATAATTTTTTTTAAACATTTTTCATCATTTAATAATTTTATTAATTCTATTTATGTATGTTTTGTACAGAGAGCAATGCCAAGAAAACGCAAAGTAGCTGATTTGAGCCGCAGTACAAGTAGAGCTCGAAACTTGCGAAATAGCAGATCCGAAAGAACAGAAGAACTATTCCAGCAACAAAATACTGATGCACGTGTCAGAATGGCGCAATTGCATCAAGAAGAGCCAGAAGATACACAAGCTGAACGCAATAAAGTCAGAAGATTAGAACAACGACAATCACGCCGTTTCAAAGTCAATAGACGAAGAACAAATGACCGACAACAGGTACATCGAGCATTTATATCTGATTCATTCCTGCGTCTGGCATTCCAGTATGAGCCAGATATTGAATATTATGCTCATTCAAAAGTGGTAATTGGTGCTATGGACAAGGAATGTCCGCATTGTCATGCTCTGAAATTCAAAAATGAGCCAGCTGGGATGTGTTGCGCGTCAGGAAAAGTGCAACTACCTGAAATTGAAACACCACCTGAACCATTCAACGGCTTACTTATCGGCACGGATCCAGATTCTAACGTGTTCCTGAAGTCAATTCGAAAATTCAATTCATGCTTTCAAATGACATCGTTCGGAGCAACAGAAATAGTTCGAAATACTAATGCAAATTATCAACAATTCAATTCTACATTCAAAATCAGAGGCCAAGTTTATCATAAAATAGGCTCACTGCTGCCAATGCCAAACGAACCACATAAATTCTTACAAATCTACTTCATGGGCGGCGAGGATTCCGGAAGCGCACTTGCCAATCGCGTGAATGCACGTTGTGATTATAATAACCTTGATTCACTTTATGCCAGGCGCATCGTCAGCGAGCTAGATGCTCTTTTAAACGAGCACAACGAGTTGTTGAAAATATTCAAATCATATATGCACCAATTACAAAGCGATAATCACGCTATCGTCATTAATCCTGATAAAACATCAGCTGGAGAGCATATTCGTAGATTCAATGCGCCCGTTGTTGATGATGTTGCTGGAATCATGGTTGGCGATTGTACAGCTGCACGAGAAATTGTGATTCGTAGAAGAAATAATAATCTTCAGTTCATTGCTGGCACACATCGTTCATATGACGCTCTCCAATATCCGCTATTGCATAAACATAAAACAAAGAGATCCCGTATCAGGTACTTCATTGATTATTTATTTGATAATTAATAATTTAACAAAATAATTAAATTATTGAACGTAATAAAATTAAATTAATTTTTACAGGAGCTCAAACAAACAAGAACTTTAGCTCAAAGGATTATTACGCGTACCGATTAATGATTAGACGTGGCCTGGACAACGTTATTTTTCGATGTCGTGAGCTTTATCAACAATTCATGGTCGACATGTACGCGAAGATTGAGAGCGAACGACTACGATACTTACGATATAATCAACAAAAGCTGCGCGCGGAAGAGTACATTCATTTGCGAGACGCTATCAACAACAACGCCGACGTCGCCGAAATTGGTAACCATGTCATTTTACATGTAATACACATGTAATACAAAATGGCCAGAGATTACATCTTTGCTACTGCCTGACCAAAATGCAATACATCGCCATGACATTACAGCACGTGTGTTGCTGAGCAAGACATATAATGCTCATATTAATGTTGAGTTCTGCATTTCTGTGAAGAGCATCAAATACATTTGCAAGTATGTCCATAAAGGCAGTAATATGGCTGTGTTTAGAGTGGAAAATACTAATGTGAATGCTCCTCGACTGAATAAAAACGATGAAATAACGCTCTACCAAATTGTTCGGTTTATCAGCTCCAATGAAGCTGCTTGGCGTATCTTTGGTTTTCCAATTCATGAACGGGATCCAGCAGTTGTTCATTTAGCCATCCATCTTGAAAACGGTCAGCGTGTATTTTTCACGAACGACACAGCGATTGAACGTGCAATAAATCCACCAACAACTACACTCACTGCATTTTTTTAATTATTATTTCCCGATTTTAGCGGCAATAAATCCACCAGCAACTACACTCACTGCATTTTTTGAATTGTGTAATCGTGCGCATGATTTCACATGGACTCAATCAAAAAAATGGATGCCCCGCAAGCAAGGCTCACCAGTTGCTGCATGTCTCAATTTATTTAAGTCAAACGCCTTGGGGCGATTATTTACAGTCAATCCAAGACACACGGAGTGCTTTTATCTTCGACTGTTGTTGGTTAATGTTACTGGCCCATTATCATTTCAAGATATACGTAAAGTGAATGGGCAACAATATCCAACGTATAAAGATGCATGCCTTGCACTCAGCTTGCTGGAAGACGACAACCAGTGGGAATGCATGCTCGCTGAAGCAGTTTTGAACTGTACAGCAATACAAATTCGTCTACTATTCGCTATAGTATTGACTACATGTTTCCCAGCCCGAGCACAGATATTATGGGAAAATCACAAAGATTCAATGACTGATGATATATTGCATCAACATCGTATACGGTGCCACGATCTAACCATAACATTCAGCCACGAAATGTACAAGGATCTTTGCATTGTCATTGCAAACTTACCACTTAGTAATTTCGGTATGAATTCGCCAAATCGAACTGCATCTGATTTAATGAATACTGAAATGAATCGTGAACTGCAGTACAGTACTGTAGAAATGGCAGCGATTGTTGCCTGCAATGTCCCACTAATGAATGAGGAACAAAGAACCATTTATGATCGCATTATGCTCGCAGTTTCAGCTGGACAAGGTAGGTTCTTCTTTTTGGATGCACCGGGTGGAACTGGCAAAACATTCGTTATTTCGCTAATTCTTGCTGATATGCGAGCAAATAATGGCATCACATTGGCCGTTGCATCATCGGGCATTGCAGCAACTTTATTGGATGGAGGTAGAACAGCTCATTCAGTATTTAAGCTGCCTCTAAATATTCAGAATAACCCTGACGCAGTATGCAACATTAAGAAACAATCGTCCATGGCCACTGTGCTGAAACGGTGTAATATTATTATTTGGGATGAATGTACTATGACACACAAACATTCACTTGAGGCGTTGAACAGGACATTGAAAGATATTAAAAACAGTGACAAACTATTTGGTGGAACTCTGTTGGTCCTTTCAGGCGATTTCAGACAAACACTTCCAGTCATTCCACGTTCAACAGACGCTGATGAGATCAACGCTTGCTTAAAATCATCTCCATTGTGGCGTAATGTTGAAAAATTACAGCTAAAAATAATAGACAATATGCGCGTTCAAATGCTTCAAGATCCATCCGCTGAAACATTTTCAAAACAACTCTTAGATATCGGCGATGGAAAAGTTGCTATAGATGAAACTGGATACGTAAAATTACCGACCGATTTCTGCACAATCGCTGATTCGCAAGATACTTTCATTGAACAAATATTTCCCGATGTACACACAGTACATAAATCATGAGTGGCTTGCAGAAAGAGCGATTTTAGCGGCAAAAAATTTAGACGTTGACAATTTAAATCTGAAGATACAAAAGTTGTTGCCAGGGAACTTGGTATCATATAAATCTATTGATACAGTTTGCGACGACAGCGAAGCAGTAAATTTTCCACAGAGTTTTTGAACTCACTGGATTTGCCAGGCATGCCACCGCATATTTTACAATTAAAGGTTGGATCTCCAATTATCTTGCCTCGTAATTTGAACCAGCCCCGACTGTGCAACGGTACGCGATTAGTCATTCAAAAATTAATGAAAAACGTGATCGAAGCCAGTATTTTAAATGTCAAGTTCAGAGGTGAAAACATACTCATACCACGGATTCCTATTACAAGTATACCTACAGATGTGCCAATTCAATTCAAACGTATTCAGTTTCCGATTAGATTGGCATTTGCAATGACTATCAACAAATCCCAAGGTCAAACGATGTCTGTTTGTGGATTAGATTTGAGAACACCCTGTTTTTCACACGACAATTATACGTGGCATGCTCTCGAGTGGGTAAACCATCCAGTTTGTTTGTGTTAGCTAAAGATGGACTAACAAAAAATATTGTTCACGCTATAGCATTAAGAGATTGATATTGCTTAATAGTATTACTGTCGTAATTGTTTAATTAGTGATAAATAATTTTAAGGAATAAATTATAATAACTTAAAAATAATGTTTGGCTTTTGTTATTTTAATATTCCCTCATCGTTCACAGCGCTCTATGCTTATTCCACGCATATACCACATTCTTACATACATACATACTTACAATAAGTAAGCTGTTTTTTGTCTGCACTAGAAATTACTAGAAAATTATTTATATGGCAAAACAACGTTTGCCGGGTCAGTCTTGTATATGTATATATATATAATATATATATATAATATATATATATAAATATATATATATATATATATATATAATTAAATACTTGTATTATCCGTAAGTCAAAAAAATATAATTTTATTTTGACCGAATTTATTACAAGGAAGAACACCGATCGATTTTGATTAGGTCTCAAACTGAACTCAACTCATTGATCTAGATTGATTCACGATCAAGCCTCGGTCTCGAGCTCTCGAATATGGACTTTGGTTTTAAGAGAATTTGGAGGAAACTCTCTGGAGTTTCTTAACTTTTAATTTACTCTTGGATTCAATTGCATTCGCTCTTGGATACAAGTGATCTTTGATTTTTGGTGGTCCGATCTTGTAATCTAACACTTTTGTTTTCGAGTTTTTTACGAGTCCGAACTTTGATCGACTGAACGTGACAGTGGGGGAATATTTACATCCTTTGTTAGAATTTGGGGTTTTTCCATTAGCCTTGTCTGGAGGATTCATATTACCGAGATTTTGGGATTTTTCCATTAGGATCTAACATAGCGTGTGTTGGTTTTATTGGTGTAGGATTACAATTGAATAGTGTGGGGTAGTGTGGGGTACTTATATAGTAGGCTTATTTATATAGTAGGCTTATGTAGGCATATCTTAAGTACTTATGTACTGTGGATATGTCACTGCCCCAACCATTGAATTTAGCCTGTCCTCAGGCGGATAAGTTTGGGTACATAATAATGTTATTTGCTGACTGAATTTGATCATTTAAATTGGTATTTTGGTTCGGATGTTCTTCATTTTGCTTAGAATATTTTACAATTAGTTTCTTAGGGATATTCTTAAATTTATACGCCAGATACAGTGTCAAGCTAATAATGGTAATGACAAATGTAGTTATGCTTATAATTTGGAATACACTCTAATATTTCACGTGTGAGTTTATTATTTCTTTGGTTTGCAAATACGCCATAGGTTCTAATTTTGTGACGTTATTTGTGATATAAACAGTTTGTGTAAAATCTGCTAAACTATTTGAAATTATAAATTCATTAATTTGGGTTGTACAATTTTTAATTTTTATAATGTTATTCCCTGATACTATAATCTTGTTTTTTGTGCAATCTTGATTTACAATTGTTTCTGGTAAATTCCAAGTAATTAGAATATTTGGTTCTATATAATTTATTTGAAAGTTTTTATGAGTTTTTGTGTATTTACACTGAGTTGGTTCCTGTTTGATAATTCCAACTTTACATTTATCAAACATTTATCAAATATTAATTTTTCTGTATCTTTTTGATACACTTGATTCTTATGAATGTAGAACTTATCGAAAGTATGCTCAGTTAGAATATAACCATGCTCGCTGGGTAAGGTACTGTTTGGAAAATCGGAATTTGTGCGATTTCGCTGGGGACGTGAGAAATAATGAGGATTTCCTTTGTATCTGTTTTAAGCCATGTTGATGTTTTTATTCTCAGAATCTTTTCCGAATTTACTTGTTTTAAGTAATCGTGTTGTAGCAACTTTGGGCTAAAGATTCCCAGCCTTGTTAATTGCATTCCTAATTCGATGTCCTCTATGTATTCGGCAAATTGTTGTAAGTTGAAAATTAGTATTGCTATTTGTTGATCTCTTTCTCTCTTTACTCCGAGTTTATTAATAACTTCGATGCCACTGTTAATTACATCTATTACCATGTCTAAATCGTGCTTTTGTACGGTATTTTCTGATAAGTTACTAATTCGTTCTTCTAACTCATCTTTATCGTTTTGGTCTAGGGTGCCGAACAAATATTTATATGCCGATCCTACTACATTTAAAAGACCTCTTTTATGTCTTCCAACAATTCGTAAACCATTAATTTCTCGTTTTAATTTTTCTGCTAGGTACTGCACCTGTGGTACACTGGAGAAATTCTTTGCTTCTTCTATTAAGGTTTTGAATGTTATCATTGTCTTTGTTATGTTTATAGTAAAGGAATGGTAATCATAAGTTGTGGGTATCTCCACTGTTCCTGTTTGGAATATAAGATATCCGTTCTTCGCACTGAGCGGGCTTACTTCGATGTTACTGCCTTGGACCGTGTTGATAAGAGAGATTATACAAATTAACAATATTGGGATGTAGCCTGTACTCCCCTTACTCCTCCTCGACTTGTCTGGAATTATCATATTTACTCTTATTAAACTTCTTTTTCTTTTTATATTTAGACTTATAATGTACGATTTTTCTCCCTCTTTTGATTCTCCAAAATGTTTATTATCCACTTGTTCAATCCTGCCTGTTTTCTTAAATGGATTGATAATTTTACTTTTTACAAGTGGAGCTTGCTTGTATTTTAAATCAACCTCAAAATCATGTCTCTTTTTATTGAGCTGCTCAATTTTGTCGATTTTGTTTTGTTGAACATTTAAATCTGGAGTTCCTGCATATAGAAAGATATCTGCTGGACATCTTTTGGTAGTGTTATGTTTTGTTTTATGATTATAGATGTATAAGATTGTTTCAAATCTTGTGCATCTATTTTCAATATTTTGTTCGCTGCCAATGATTCTCAATTTTTAGTTTACAGTCTTATGAAACCTTTCAATATCCGAAATGCCATTTTTAATTGTAGTTACAGAGATATTTACGCCTTCAGATTTTAACCAATTGTTTAAGGCTACGCACATAAATGCTGAATCTTTATCTGCTTTTATTTCTTGGGGTTTTCCCATATCGTTGAATATCTTCATAATGGCTCTTTTTGCTTCTAGCCAATCTCTACTTTTTACTTCAATTAATGATGCAAATTTCGAATAGATATCAATACAAGATAAGAAGATCTGATTCCCCGTGAGATAAAAATCTATTACATATCTTTCTCTGGCATTCATTATTTCGGGTGTAGTTTCATAGGTTAATTTTGTGTCTCTTTGTTTACAGAGCTCACATTCATTGATAATCTTTTGAATTAACTTTTGAGTATCCGGGTAATAGTATTTTTCTTTAAACCAATTAATAGTTTTTTCTATACCTGGATGTAAAACTTCTTTGTGCCTCTTTAGGATTAAATCCTTAAATTCAGCATAAGTCAGTATGTCAATTCGTTTTTCTGTACATCTCAACAATTTTGTGAAATTGTTCGGGCTTATGATTTCTGTGAAAGCCTTTTGGAAAATCAGAAAGTCAATGTCATTAGGGAAGAATATTGCGCTTTTCTTGGTGCACACATATTCTTTAATAATATTTTTAGCAAGTTCAAGTGTCATTTCTTTGTAAGTAATTTTGATTTTTAGTTTCTGGAAGAAATGATTAACACTTGTTGTATCACTGTCGCCCTTTTCTATGTCTATTTGTCTGGAGAAGAAATTGATTGGTCGTTCAGTTATTGATATATAGTTTAAATTATCTTCGGTTGCACTATGTACTGTTGCATTTGCGCTATCGGCAACCTTATTAACCATGGCTTCTTCTATTTTTGTGCGGGGAAGAGCATCCGCTACGTGATTTTCTTTGCCAGGGATATATTTGATTTTATAGTCAAATTCGTTTAGTTTTATTTTCCATCTTTGTAATTTCATATTTGGTTCTTTAATATTATTAAGCCAAACCAAAGGTTTGTGATCACTTAATATTCCAAATGGCCTTCCAAATAGGTATGACCTGAAATATTTTGTTGCCCAAACTATAGCTAATAGTTCCTTTTCAATAGTAGCATAATTAGTTTCATGTTCATTCAGCGTTCTGCTGGCATAACAAATGGGCTTTTGGTTCTGTGATAACACTGCACCAATGGCTACGTTACTCCCGTCAGTTGTTAAAGAAAAAGACTTTGAAAAATTCGGGTAGATTAAAATCGGATCTGATGTTATCAAAACCTTTAGTCTTTCAAATGACTCGATGTAATCTTTGCATTTTGTATCTAGTATTGCACCTTTCTTTAGTTTAAGGGTCATGGGTTTAACTATTTTCGCAAAATTAGGAATGAATTTGCGATAGAATCCACATAAACCCAAAAATGATTTTATTTGCTTAGGTGTCTTAGGTAGTGGAAAATTCGTAATTGCTTTTGTTTCATAGGATTAGGTTTTATGCCGTCAGTAGTTACAATGTGTCCTAAAAATTCAGCCTCCTTTTTCATGAACTCGCATTTATCTAACTGCAATTTTAAGTTTTCGTCCCTGAGCTTTCCAAAGACTTTACTTAAAGACAAAATGTGTTCTTCCAATGAAGTAAATTATGATGTCATCTAAGTATACTAAACAATCTTTATAAATTAAATCTTCTAAAAGATTGTTCATGCATCTTTGAAATGTTGCCGGGGCAACCAAACGGCATACGTGTGTATTCGCAGTGTCCATGTTTAGTAGAAAATGCAGTTTTAGCAATGGAGTTTTCATCCATTTGAATCTGATGGAAACCCTTGGCCAGATCAATTGTAGTAAAATATTGACATCTGCCGAGTTTGTCCAATATTTCGTCCATTCGGGGAATGGGGAATTTATCGTTGACTGTAATTTCATTGAGGTTTCTGTAATCTACTACTAACCTAAATTTTTGTTTCCCAGAAGCGTCTGCTTTCTATGGGGATTTCGATTTGCGAATTATCTCTTGCTCTATCATTTCTTTAATTTGTTTGTTGACTTCTAAGTCAAAACTTTGAGCATATTTCTAGGTTTTGCCATAGACTGGATCTTCGTGGTGAGTCTGAATGACATATTTAATTGTACTTGTGAAAGTCAAATTTTTACCTTCTTTGTACTGAATGTCTCTATAATTATATAGGACCTTCTTTAAACATTCAGCTTCCTCCGCATTTAGATGCTCAAGTCTATATTTGTTACATTCGCGTAATTCATTATTAATCGCGAAGTTAATTATATCGTCTCTAATAGACGTGGGATCAAGATGTGTTTCATCATTGTCCACTTTTGTATGCTAACTTTTGGAGTGAGGCATTTGATTGATGCGGTCTCCTCCTTTTGTTGCTTTTGTGAAAGCTTTGGTTTAAGGCACTTTGGTGCGGTCTTAACCGTTTGCTTTTTTGTGTTGATCTGCTCTACTGTAGCTGAATCAACTTTTGGTTTTGGGTCAAGGCATTTTTTGGATGCGGTCTCGCCCTTCTTTTCTTCATATTTGAACTTATAGGTTCTTGAACCTAAAGTCACCGTGTCATTTTCGTAATCACATTTCGCTTTTGAATCTTCTAAATACTTTCGACCTAACAGGAAATCATAATTATCGGAAAAATTATGGACATAGAATTTTTGTTCGGATGGACATATTAGGCTAGATTTCATCATGATACTTTTCTTTAATTTTGTTGGCCCATTGATTGTATATACTGTCAAATCTTCTTTTATTTCGTCTACTCCAGCATAATTTTCTTTTATGATGTTGATGGAGGATCCTGTGTCGATCATTCCCTTATAAATATTATTGTGATAATTTACTCTAATAAAGGGGTTGACTCTTCGCCCCCCGATTCCTGAATTTCCGAGGCAGTTTGATGAAAATTGTCTTTTTACTGGTCTCTTATTGTTCGCATTATTCGAGCTTGAAGGTAATTGATGATTGATAGGGTTATTCTGTCTCTCTTGATTTAAAGAGTTTCTGAGTGTATGATAGTCTCCCCTTTGATTAGGAGGAATAGGACGAATCGAGTTTTGCATTTGATTAGTATTTAAGTTCGGATTTGCATTTAGGTTTGGACGGTTTGGATTGTTGAAATTTTGGTTTGTTGAAGGATAATAGTTACTATAATTATGGTGTCTATTATTATAGTATCTCTGATTATTTCTTGGTGGATTTCCTCTATTATTTCTATTTTGCCCTTCCGATCTTCTAAAATACTGATCTTCTGGATTTGAGTCGTAAAGTCCAAGCTCTATTGTAGCTTGTTTTACTTTTGGGATCGTATCAATGTCCTTACGGGCTAACGACATGTACATTCTATCTGGCAATTTCCTATCTATTGTTGTTTTAATTGTACTTTTGAGGATTTCTGTATAATTGGACTTATTAATAGGTTCTATTTCTAACTCAAGTTTATCGTAAATATTTCTATATTGTACTTAAAGTTTTTCTATGAACTTACTTATACTACCGGGATATTGTGTTTCCTCTAGCTGTTTCATCAGTGTTACGTATGGTCTGTGGTCCTTGAACGATGTGGCTAATGCTGCTCTTATGTCCATCCACGTTGTTGCGTTCGCCTGGATGACCGCTTCCAACGCTGAGTCCACCAATACTCGTCTTACTGCTCGGTATATGACGTGGGCTTGTCGGACATCTTAGGTTGGGTACAAGCTAAGCAGTTGCTCAACTTGGCTGATAAATCCCGATAATTTTCCTGGTGTTCCATCGTAGTAATGTAGTTCCTTAATTTGTGCCAATACTTGGTTTAGGTGCATTTCCGATAGTTGTGGAGTTGCCATTGTTGTGGTTTTGTTTTTGTTTGATGTTAATGGGTTTTTGTTAGTTTTTGGTGAGTCTCGATAAGACTCCGGAATTAAAAATTTTATTTAATTTTGTTTCCGACCGCACGGGATTTTTTTTTTTTTTGTTTTTAGAATTCTACTTGCACGTAGATTCTTTTGCGGATCACTAATTTTCGAATCACTGATTTTAATTCGCTGATTTCGGATAGCTAGTCATATAGCTTATTCTTTAGTTAATCAGTACCGTATTAAAAAGGACTCTTTTGTTTAGATGATCCTACCGACTGCGCCAATTAAATACTTGTATAAGCCGTATGTCAAAAAAATATAATTTTTATTTTGACCGAAATTATAACAAGGAAGAACACCGACCGATTTTGATAAGGTCTCAAACTGAACTCAACTTATTGATCTAGATTGATTCACGATCAAGCCTCGGTCTCGAGCTCTCGAATATGGACTTTGGTTTTAAGAGAATTTGGAGGAAACTCTCTCGAGTTTCTGACTTTTAATTACTCTTGGATTCAAGTGCATTCGCTCTTGGATACAAGTGATCTTTGATTTTTGATGGTCCGATCTTGTAATCTAACACTTTTGTTTTCGAGTTTTTTACGAGTCCGAACTTTGATCGTCTGAACTTGACAATAGGGGAATATTTACATCCTGTGTTAGAATTTGGGGTTTTTCCATTAGGAGTGTCTGGAGGATTCATATTACTTTTAACTTTGGGATTTTTCCATTAGGATCTAATAAGAAAATAGGGTGTGTTGGTTTTATTGGTGTAGGATTCGTATTACAATTGAATAGTGTGGAGTAGTGTGGGGTACTTATATAGTAGGCTTATTTATATAGTAGGCTTATGTAGGCATATCTTAAGTACTTATGTACTGTGGATATGTCACTATATATATATATTATATATATTATATATATTATATATATTATATAAGTTATGAACCCTCTCTGAATATCTTCCCTCTTCTCCCGCCCCGCTGTCCTTACGGCAATTAAAACAACGACCCGCTACCGGAGGACGCCACGTCGTCCATGCCGAGCGCAAGAGTTGTACGATACCTATAACGTAATTAAAACATAATCAACCCACTGCGGCGGTACGGCTTGTGGAAAAATTTTTTTTCCCTTGCCAATTCGCGAGTGCAAAAGATTGTGTGGAATAAACCAATAATTAACCATTGCAGCAGTTTACCTGCGGCAATACGAGTAATATGAGCGCCCAGCGTGATAAAGTGGTGTGTGGCAGCTTGTTGGATACGTTAAGTGGTGTGGAATGCACCCAAAAAAAACCG
This sequence comes from Drosophila vallismaia, assembly GCA_035047325.1. NCBI lineage: Eukaryota > Metazoa > Arthropoda > Insecta > Diptera > Drosophilidae > Drosophila > Drosophila vallismaia. Next base: position 171,917 of record JAWNPU010000059.1, read on the forward strand.
CCCAAAAAGTTGTGTGGCGGCCGTACCTTAGTAGGCAAACAGCCAAAAGGGATACTACGGAACCACCGTGCCCAGTGCCGAAGTAAATTAGAGGTCATCAATAAAAACCTGTAACAGCACGCACGCAATAAAAAAATATTACAAAATGCGTAGCGCACATGCAATCAAAATACACAAAAAAAAAAAAAAAAAAAAAAAAAAAATTGTACAAACACATGCACAACACCACTATTCAAAAGAAAACAAATATAGTACAATTTCCCCAATTTCCCGAAATGGAACGAATAAAATACAAATTCTCTACAATACACTAAGTCACCTTTTTTTTTACTTATCCCAATAGAATATTCATGCTGTAAGGGTACAACCTATAACGACAAGTAACGAATGGCAGTGATGTGATAGTGGAACTATGAAAGTAAAAAAACGACCACCCGCCGCGGTGAGAATGCCGCTACAACCTGTAACGGGAGAAACATTCTGCACGGGCGCAAAAAGTCGTATGTAACAAAACAAAAGACCACCCGCCGCAGCGTTAACGCCGTCTCCGTCCAGGAGCGGGGCATATATAACGCGGGCGCAAAGTGTCTACCTAAAATATTAAAAAATGACCTATGTAACAACCCACTGCGGCGATCTGTCTACAGCCCCTGTAGCCCATTCGCGAGTGCAAAAGTTCATAGCGTCAAACTGATACCTAAATGAAACAAGAAGAATAACTTCGTCAATAATAAAATAACCTGTGAATTGTGATTAAAGCGTGTGGTAATCTGCTGGATAGGCTGAGCGGTGTGGAGGCACCCAAAAAAGCTGCCCAGTAGATTGTGTGGCAACCGTACCTTAGTAGGCCAAGGCCAAAAAGGGAAAATACGGACCACCGTGCCCAGTGCTAGGCTTCACTCGTCCGTCACTACCGTAATACAATACAAAGAAAAAATACGAATACAAATGCTAACATAAAAAATACTAAATACCATACCATAAACCATTGCCTATTACAAAAATTAAAAAAAAAAAAAAAAAAAAAAACAATTCTCTTTTTCTCCCTTTAGATACTAAGAAAGACACGACACACACATTTTTCCTCAACACACTCACACAAGGACCAACACAAATTGTCAAGGTATCATTGTCACCCATATGGTGGGGGCTGCAGACGTCTTCAAGTACGAGGCTCCGCTCGTCCCGCTACAAGAGGGCACCGTTTGGCGCGTCAATGGACATTTCAAACTGGCGCATGTCATCGACTTGAGAAGGTTCGAGTCGCTGGTCCAGGAAACTCGGCGCGAGGCTGTGCAACTGACGGATCCCAGGATTGCGGCGTTGGTGGCACATTATCTGGAGGAATCGCAAGAGGGCCTATCTAGACTGACGGGCACTCGGCGCGGACGTCGATCACTGGACTGGATTGGGTCCGCGTGGAAGTGGATTGCGGGATCACCTGATGCGTCGGACTGGGACGCCATTCTTCACGCCCAGGAAAGCATCGTGAAATCGGCCGACCAGCAGGTACGGATAAACGCTGGATTGTTGTCACACGACTCCCTGAGGCAGCTGAACGAAGTTACCGCTAGGGTTAACGCAATCGACGGGGATATTCACACGGCTACAACCCTATTGCATAAGGCCTTAATCATCAATAGCCAGGTCGCCGAGCTGACACAGGCGTGCCAACTAGCCAAGTCAGGGATCGTCAACTCTCGCCTGTTGGATCACGAAGAAGTGCAGGCTATTCTGACTGAGGTTAGGAATTTGCCTTAACAAAATGCAGTAGAGGCATTGGTAGTCCTGATTGTCGGGGCGCTCCTCTACACCATATGGAGGAAGCTGACATCAACCAAGGGTATTCCTGTCGTGGCAAACTGTGCCTCGGACCCTGAGACGCTAGGCGCTGGCGGGGCACCTAAAGCCCAATAATCTGCGGGACGCAGATCCTGAAGGGGGAGGAGTTATGAACCCTCTCTGAATATCTTCCCTCTTCTGCCGCCCCGCTGTTTTTATATACGCTTCCCCCGTTAGACCACTCTACACCACACAGTGGTCTCTCACATACCCCAAGAAACGCTGACTTCCAGCAATGATTAACGGACCTGCAAGCGAGCAAGCGAGGGAGCGTTGGTGAGGGATCCGGAAAGGAGAGAGCGTCGGATACAATTGGATCAATGGGAAGAGGAGTTGGTTAGACAGAGAGAGCAGATGCCTGTGAGAGCGGGTACCGAATGAGAGAGGATTCTAACAGGGCCAGATTCGAATGAGAGCGGATTATATGCAGATTTAACTGTTAATTGAAAGAGCAGCCACGCCGGCCACTGTGTGCTGCGTTCGCAGAAGGGAGTCTTGGACTAACACCCGAAACCTCAACCAGGCGAGCTGCCGCGAACTATTAAATTAATTTGTAAAACCTCAAAGCTAAGTAGAATTTAATAAAATTATAAAGTGAGCAGTAGACTCACTTAACTTATATATTATATATATATTATATATATATTATATATATATATATATAATTAAATACTTGTATTATCCGTAAGTCAAAAAAACATAATTTTATTTTTACCGAATTTATTATTACAAGGAAGAACACCGACCTCGGTCTCGAGCTCTCGAATATGGACTTTTGTTTAAGAGAATTTGGGGGAAACTCTTTGGAGTTTCTTGACTTTTGATTTACTCTTGGATTCAAGTGCATTCGCTCTTGGATACAAGTGATCTTTGATTTTGGTGGTCCGATCTTGTAATCTAACACTTTTGTTTTCGAGTTTTACGAGTCTGAGCTTTGATCGTCTGAACGTGACAATGGGGAGATATTTACATCCTTTGTTAGAATTTGGGGTTTTTCCATTAGCCTTGTCTGAAGGATTCATATGACAGAGATTTTGGGATTTTTCCATTAGGATCTAACATAGGGTGTGTTGGTTGTATTGGTGTAGGATTCGTATTACAATTGAATAGTGTGGGGTAGTGTGGGGTACTTATATAGTAGACTTATGTAGGCATGCCTTAAGTACTTATGTACTGTGGATATGTCACTCCCGCAACCATTGAATTTGGCCTGTCCTCAGGCGGATAAGTTTGGGTACATCATTATGTTAATTTCTGATTGAATTTGTTCATTTACATTGGTATTTTGGTTCGTATGTTCTTCATTTTGCTTACAATATTTTACAATTAGTTTCTAAGGTATATTCTTAAATTTATACGCTAGATACAGTGTCAAGCTAATAAAGTAATGACAAATGTGGTTATGCTTATGATTTGGAATACACTGTAATATTTATCAATATCAATATCAATATTTATTAATATGAGTTAATTATCTCTTTGGTTTGCAAATACGCCATAGGCTCTAATTTTGTGACGTTATTTGTGATATAAACTGTTTGTGTAAAACTGTTTGTGCGACTTCGCTAGGGACGTGAGAAATAATGAGGATTTCTTTTGTATAAGGTGCCGGTCTAAGGTGCCGAACAAATATTTATATGCTGTTCCTACCACATTTAAAAGACCTCTTTTATGTCTTCCGACAATTCGTAAACCATTGATTTCTCGTTTTAATTTTTCAGCTAGGTACTGCACCTGTGGTACGCTGGAGAAATTCTTTGCTTCTTCTATTAAGGTTTTTAATGTTGTCATTGTCTTTGTGATATTTATAGTGAAGGAATGGTAATCATAGGTTGTAGGTATTTCCACTGTTCCTGTTTGGAATATATTCGTAAGATATCCGTTTTTCGCACTGAGTGGCCTTTCTTCGATATTACTGCCTTGGACCATGTTGATAAGAGAGATCATACAAATGAGCAATATTGGGATGTAGCCTTTACTCCTCTTACTCCTCCTCGACTGGTCTGGAATTATCGTATTTACTCTTATTAAACTTCTTTTTCTTTTTAAACTTAGATTTATAATGTACAATTTTCCTGCCTCTATTTCTCTCTTCAAAATGTTTATTATCCACTTGTACAATCCTGCCTGTTTTCTTAAATGGATTGATAATTTTACTTTTTACAAGTGGAGCTTGCCTGTATTTTAAGTCAACCTCAAAATCATGTCTCCTTTTATTGAGCTGCTCAATTTTGTCGATTTTGTTTTGTTGAACATTAAAATCTGGAGTTCCTGCATATAGAAAGATATCTGCTGGACATCTTTTGGTAGTGTTATGTTTTGTTTTATGATTATAGATGTATAAGATTGTTTCAAATCTTGTGCATCTATTTTCAATATTTTGTTCGCTGCCAATGATTCTCAATTTTTCGTTTACAGTCTTATGAAACCTTTCAATATCCGAAATGCCATTTTTACTTGTAGTAACAGAGATATTTACGCCTTCAGATTTTAACCAATTGTGTAAGGCTACGCACATAAATGCTGAATCTTAATCTGCTTTTATCTCTTGGGGTTTTCCCATATCGTTGAATATCTTCATGATGGCTCTTTTTGCTTCTAGCCAATCTCTACTTTTTACTTCAACTAATGATGCGAATTTCGAACAGATATCAATACAGGATAAGAAGATCTGATTCCCTGTGATATAAAAATCTATTACATATCTTTCTCTGGCATTCATTATTTCGGGTGTAGTTTCATAGGTTAATTTTGTGTCTCTATGTTCTGTTTTCGCTATGTTAGGGACCTCACATTCATTGATAATATTTTGGATTAACTTTTGACTATCCGGGTAATAGTATTTTTCTTTAAACCAATTAATAGTTTTTTCTATACCTGGATGTAAAACTTCTTTGTGCCTCTTTAGGATTAAATCCTTAAATTCAGCATAAGTCAGTATGTCAATTCGTTTTTCTGTACATCTCAACAATTTTGTGAAATTGTTGGGGCTTATGACTTCTGTGAAAGTCTTTTGGAAAATCAGAAAGTCAATGTCATTAGGGAAGAATATTGCGCTTTTCTTGGTGCACACATATTCTTTAATAATATTTTTAGCAAGTTCAAGTGTCATTTCTTTGTAAGTAATTTTGATTTTTAGTTTCTGGAAGAAATGATTAACACTTGTTGTATCACTGTCGCCCTTTTCTATGTCTATTTGTCTGGAGAAGAAATTGATTGGTCGTTCAGTTATTGATATATAGTTTAAATTATCTTCGGTTGCACTATGTACTGTTGCATTTGCGCTATTGGCAACCTCATTAACCATAGCTTCTTCGATTTTTGTGCGGGAAAGAGCATCCGCTACATGATTTTCTTTGCCAGGAATATATTTGATTTTATAATCCAATTCGTTTAGTTTTATTTTCCATCTTTGCAATTTCATATTTGGTTCTTTAATATTATTAAGCCAAACCAAAGGTTTGTGATCACTTAGTATTTCAAATGGCCTTCCAAATAGGTATGACCTGAAATATTTTGTTGCCCAAACTATAGCTAATAATTCTTTTTCAATAGTAGCATAATTAGTTTCATGTTCATTCAGCGTTCTGCTGGCATAACAAATGGGCTTTTGGTTCTGTGATAACACTGCACCAATGGCTACATTACTCGCGTCAGTTGTTAAAGAAAAGGACTTTGAAAAATCAGGGTAGATTAACATCGGATCTCATGTTATCAAAACCTTTAGTCTTTCAAATGACTCGATGTAATCTTTGCATTTTGTATCTAGTATTGCACCTTTCTTTAGTTTAAGGGTCATGGGTTTAACTGTTTTCGCAAAATTAGGAATGAATTTGCGATAGCATCCACATAAACCCAAAAATGATTTTATTTGCTTAGGTGTCTTAGGTAGTGGAAAATTCGTAATTGCTTTTGTTTTATTAGGATTAGGTTTTATTCCGTCAGTAGTTACAATGTGTCCTAGAAATTCAGTCTCCTTTCTCATGAACTCGCATTTATCTAACTGCAATTTTAAGTTTGCGTCCCTGAGCTTTCCAAAGACTTTACTTAAAGACAAAATATGTTCTTCCAATGAAGTGGAATAAATTATGATGTCATCTAAGTATACTAAACAATCTTTATAAATTAAATCTTCTAAAAGATTGTTCATACATCTTTGAAATGTTGCCGGGGCATTTTTCAAACCAAACGGCATACGTGTGTATTCGTAGTGTCCATGTTTAGTAGAAAATGCAGTTTTAGCAATGGAGTTTTCATCCATTTGAATCTGATGGAAACCCGTGGCCAGATCAATTGTAGTAAAATATTGACATCTGCCGAGTTTGTCCAATACTTCGTCCATTCGAGGAATGGGAAATTTATCGTTGACTGTAATTTCATTGAGGTTTCTGTAATCTACTTCTAACCTAAACTTTTGTTTCCCAGAGGCGTCTGCTTTCTTGGGGACCACCCAAATGGGGGAAAAATATGGGGATTTCGATTTGCGAATTATCCCATGCTCGATCATTTCTTTAACTTGTTTGTTGACTTCTAGGTCAAAACTTTGAGCATATTTAAGGGTTTGCGATAGACTGGATCTTCGTGGTGAGTCTGAATGACATGTTTAATTGTACTTGTGAAAGTCAAATTTTCACCTTCTTTAAACATTCAACTTCCTCCGCATTTAGATGCTCAAGTCTATATTTGTTACATTCGCGTAATTCATTATTAATCACGAAGTTAATTATATCGTCTTTAATAGACGTGGGATCAAGATTTGTTTCATCATTGTCCACTTTTGTATGCTAACTTTTGGAGTGAGGCATTTGATTGATGCGGTCTCCTCCTTTTGTTGCTTTTGTGAAAGCTTTGGTTTAAGGCACTTTGGTGCGGTCTTAACCGTTTGCTTTTTTGTGTTGATCTGCTCTACTGTAGCTGAATCAACTTTTGGTTTTGGGTCAAGGCATTTTTTGGATGCGGTCTCGCCCTTCTTTTCTTCATATTTAAACTTATAGGTTCTTGAACCTAAAGTCACCGTTTTCCATTTTCGTAATCAATTTTCGCTTTCGAGTCTTCTAAATATTTTCGACCTAACAGGAAATCATAATTATCGGAAAAATTATGGACATACAATTTTTGTTCGGATGAACATATTAGGCTAGATTTCATCATGATACTTTTATTTAATTTTGTTGGCCCATTGATTGTATATACTGTCAAATCTTCTTTTATTTCGTCTACTCCAGCATAATTTTCTTTTTTGATGTTGATGGAGGATCCTGTGTCGATCATTCCCTTATAAATATTATTGTGATAAGTTACGCTAATAAAGGGGTTGACTCTTCGCCCCCCGATTCCTGAATTTCCGAGGCAGTTTGATGAAAATTTACATCCATTCTGCTCTGATCACTCTGAATCTCTCGTTGTCTTTTTACTGGTCTCTTATTGTTCGCATTATTCGAGCTTGAAGGTAGTTGATGGGGTAATTGATGATTGAGAGGATTATTCTGTCTCCCTTGATTTAAATAGTTTCTGAATGTATGATAGTCTCCCCTTTGATTAGGAGGAATGGGACGAATCGAGTTTTGCATATGATGAGTATTTAGGTTCGGACTTACATTTGGGTTCGGACGGTTTGGATTGTTGGAATTTTGGTTTGTTGAGGGATAGTAATTACTATAATTATGATGTCTATTATTATAGTATCTCTGATTATTTCTTGGTGGATTTCCTCTTCCCCCGATTATTTCTATTTTGCCCTTCCGATCTTCTAAAATACTGATCTTCTGGATTTGAGTCGTAAAGTCCAAGCTCCATGGTGGCTTGTTGTAGTTTTGGAATCGTATCAATGTCATTACGTGCTAACGACATGTACATTCTATCTAATATTTCTATATTGTACTTCAAGTATTTCTATGAACTTACTTATACTACCGGGATATTGTGTTTCCTCTAGCTGTTTCATCAGTGTTACGTATGGTCTGTGGTCCTTCAACGATGTGGCTAGTGCTGCTCTCATGTCCATCCATGTTGTTGCATTTGCCAGGATGACTGCATCCAACGCTGAGTCCACCAATACTCGTCTTACTGCTCCGTAAATGACGTGGGCTTGTCGAGCATCCTGGGTCGGGTACAAGCTAAGCAGTTGCTCAAGTTGGCTGATAAATCCAGATAATTTCCCTGGTGTCCCATCGTAGTAATGTAGTTCTTTAATCTGTGCCAATACTTGGTTTAGATGGATCTCTGATAGTTGTGAAGTTGCCATTATTGCGTTTTTTGTTTTTGTTTGATGTATTAAATTGAATGTCAATGGGTCTTTGTTAATTTTTGTTAAGTCTCGTAGACTCCGGAATTAAAAAATTTTATTTAATTTTTGTTTCCGACCGCACGGGATTTTTGTTTTAAATTTTCAGAATGTTTCTGACCACACGGGATTTTTAGAATTCTACTTGCACGTAGATTCTTTTGCGGATCACTATTTAGAATCACTGATGTTAATTCGCTGATTTAGGATAGCCAGTCATATAGAGTATCCTTTATCAGTACCGTATTAAAAGGACTCTTTTGATTAGATGATCCTACCGACTGCGCCAATTAAATACTTGTATTATCCTTAAGTCAAAAAAATATAATTTTATTTTGACCGAATTTATTATTACAAGGAAGAACACCGACCGAATTAGATTAGGTCTCAAACTGAACTCAACTTATTGATCTAGATTGATTCACGATCTAGCCTCGGTCTCGTGCTCTCGAATATGGACTTTGGTTTAAGAGAATTTGGAGGAAACTCTTTGGAGTTTCTTGACTTTTGATTTACTTTTGGGTTCAAGTGCATTCGCTCTTGGATACAAGTGATCTTTGATTTTGGTGGTCCGATCTTGTAATCTAACACTTTTGTTTTCGAGTTTTACGAGTCTGAGCTTTGATCGTCTGAACGTGACAATGGGGAGATATTTACATCCTTTGCTAGAATTTGGGGTTTTTCCATTAGCCTTGTCTGGAGGATTCATATGACAGAGATTTTGGGATTTTTCCATTGGGATCTAACATAGGGTGTGTTGGTTTTATTGGTGTAGGATTCGTATTACAATTGAATAGTGTGGGGTACTTATATAGTAGGCTTATGTAGGCATGTCTTAAGTACTTATGTACTGTGGATATGTCACTATATATATATATATATACTAGACTGACCCGGCAAACGTTGTTTTGCCATATAAATAATTTCCTAGTAATTTCTAGTGCAGACAAAAAACAGCTTACTTATTGTAAGTATGTAAATTAAGATGATTATGATGGAAGGGGGACTACCCTTCTTAACTGCTGGCCTAGGGACTCAGTCAGTTTTATTTTAATAAAAGAATAACGGCTATTGCCGGAGTTGTTCTCAAATGAGCTTGTGCTCTTTATTCCATGAGGCTTCAAAACGAACTAAAATATAAAATGATTCTTAAAGCTAACAAAAGAATCGCAGCGGCCACGCAAATATGCTGTGATTGCCGTCCGCGCACAAGTTTCCGGCCCAATGCCGGGTCAGCACTTTTGACGTTTTTATATCATACTTCGCACACTGAACCAACTGTTCTAGTACGTTGGCTTGTGTTAACTACTCCCCCTTCAAGATTCCGGCCGTCCTCGGTTGGTCTTAACTCAGCGATCATCCCGTTTAGTTGGATTGCGGATCTACGCGCTCCGATGAACCGTAGACAGGTGATGCCGATACAAATCATTGCACAACAAATCGCTGCTGCGATAAGTATTATGCGATGTGAATGGTTAGCATCGATTTCTTCCCCGAATTCTTTGATGAACTCCAAGTTACGTTCACTCAGCTGGTGAAGGTAGGGGAGACTCGGAATATCTCTGTTGGCGGTGATATTCAATGATGGGAAATTCGCTACCCCTGGAGCTCTTGTTTGGGCCTTGTCGTGATTTATGAAAGTGGTTTATCACGACACGATCGTTGAAGGTGATGAGATGTGTGCCACGTAGGTAGACTTCTGTTCCGTTGTCCACCGTGACCCTGGCTGGCCGGTCATTGATGATGATGATTCCCTCACCCACGCGGGTAAGCGGGTGTAGGTCGCTTGGTTGCGACTCACAATGCGCTAGGACGCCTGCGTGTAGTTCCCTGGCGCATGAGCTTTCCGTTGATAATTGGCAAAAGGTAGCCCCCGGTGTTGGGGTGCAATCTTTGATTGTATGGACCTCTTCTCCACACTTTGCCACCATGTTGTCAGTTATCCGCAGCATAACTCCTTTGCAAGTGACCGGGAAAATAGTGACCTTCTTACAGGATAATTTTATTTTGGGAAATTTAATAATAAAGTGTATCATGTTAGAGGATTGTAGTATTTTAACGGACGATGCGGACATAAGATCCCCTATAGGGGTATCTGTGGGCTCTTTCAGCCAAACTGATTTTAAGTCTGCATGATCTAGGATATTTGGACTGACGATATTGATTTTCGCCAGTGTTACAGCCAACATTAAATTCTGTAACTCCATCATTAGTATTCTATTCCTAGCCAGCAGTGTCTCGTATAAATGGCCGGTGTCAATTTGGGTATTTTTATGAGTTTGTAGGATTTGATTTACAGTTGTTGTTAATTGGTTAATTCGATTTTGTATTCTAGTATTAATTTTGATTTGCCTATTGTTTGATTGTGTCAACTGCCACTCTGTGAATCTAATTCTTTCTAGATCGCCAGCATCCGGCGTCCCCGCTACTACCTTTAGCATTGAGCCTAGAAAATCTAAACTCCTTGCGATTCTATGGTGGATTTTCAACGAATCCAGCGTATCTCGAAGGTGCGAGGTATCCACTTCTAGCAATCTCCTCATATGAGACTGTGGAAACATCTCGTTCATGCTGCTTGTTTCTTCTATTATGCGCATGTATTCTGAAAGATTTGCCGAGTGGGTCACATACGCGAGCTCCTCCCACACCAGGATCTCTCCATCTATGATGGGGATATACCTTGTCTGTGAGTAGTCAGTGATGTGCGCTGACACCAATGCCAGTGAGAGGAGGATGAAAACTCTGCACCTGTGGAAATGTATTTTTTTTAGTCGCTTTTTCTTGTTCGCTGAGGTTTATCCCATCACCAATTACTTTTATCTTAAAACTAAAACATCGCGCCTTTGGCAACGGACTTAATGTCTACTAAATGGAAGTTTGCCAAATGGCTGGTGATAATAAAAAAAAATTAAAATTAAGCGAGAGAGTCATTTTAAGTTGTCCTTGTGGACCACCCTCCCTTCAATGAGGACCGTGGTCCCCAGGTCTGCTTGTATGGTTTTTTCCTCACACAAGGGAGTGAGTTTATTGCCAAGCCTTCTGTTGGTTTTGACCAAAACCTTTTCGCCCACTTCGAAGACTTTGTTTTGTCGAGAAGCATTCTCCCTAGACCTTAGCGCGTCCTGGGCCCTCTTAATTTTGTCAGCAATCCGTTCTTGTGTGCCGTCCGTGAATTCTTGTATTACGTCGACTGGCCTCTTATCGGTGACCGAATGGATTGATTTGTTATATCTGGTAGTGGCTACCAAGATTATTTCCACGGTATCACTTAAGCCCTTGTCAATTTTTAGGCACCTGGCGAGCTCTAGTAGAGTGCTGTGAAAACGCTCCACTTGCCCGTTTGATACACTGTGAAGGGGTGGCGCATTGGTGATGCTGACGCTGAAATGGTTGTCTAGCATGGCCGTGATCGTGTGCGATTTTAACGATGGTTCGTTGTCGCAGTAGATCACTTTGGCCTTTGGGAAGAAATTCATGACCTGTAACAAGGCCGGTTTCAAATCCTCAATTGTTCTTGACGGCACGTGCTGTACGACGGCGAATTTCGAAAACTTGTCAATGCAAGTGAGAAAATATTTTTTATCCGTCGAGAAAATGTCTATGTGTAGCATCTCTCCTATATGAGAGGGAATCGGTGACTCACCAATCTCTTGTTTCTTCGGATGCCTATCATACTTGGCTTTCGCGCATGTTTTGCAGTTTTGGACAATTTCGTTGGCCAGTTTGGCCATTTTTGGGAAGTTTCACATTTTCCTGGGCCGACCGGTGGGCCCTATTGTGTTCTGCTAATGTGATTTCCCTTCTTTCCTCGACCCCAAAAATGTCTGTAACACGGTTTTTGCAGTGCCAGAATTTTGTAGTCGGGAATCTCCGGACTAATTCGTCCTGTACCGTTGCTAGCGTGTGCAAATCGCAATGGAGGGCGTTTACGCCCCTGGGGACTATTGTATCCGCAAGGTCATTGAGCAATGACTCCCTATCGGTGAAGTTGATCAAATGTCGTTTCTTGTCTTTAAAGAGAACGAAAGAGCGTTTCAGCGGAAAGCGAGCCTCTTCAAGAACTAGTTGGTTCTGGAAGCAGTTTAGGGGCTTATCCGTTGTTTCTATGGTGTGAGTGAGGGAAATCTCACTGTGAATGGTCGCAACGCATGATTCCGCGTCCTGTTCTTCTATGGCATTAATTTGCTGCCTAGATAGGGCATCAGCAACTAAATTTTCTTTTCCCGGTTTATAGACTACCTTCGCACCCGTTTCCTCGATGCGACCCTTCCACCTTTTAATTTTCGCGTTAGGGTTAGAATCTGATACCGAGAATGACAATGGCTGATGATCGGTGAAGATAGTTATATCTTTCACCGCATATAAATAGTGTCGCAGCTTGGCCAACGCCCAAACGATGGCTAATAATTCCCTTTCGTTTGTGGCGTAGTTCATTTCCCTATCCTTCAATGTCCTCGAGATCATTGTAATAGGACGGTTCTCTTGTGAAAGAACTGCGCCAATACCGTAGGCTGAAGCATCCGTCGTTAGATGGAATGGCTTCTTGTAATCCGGGTATCTAAGCATAACATCTTCGGATGCCAAAATGTTCCGCAGTTTTTCAAAAGAATTTTTTGCGCCTCATCGAATTGTACTTGGATGTGTCGGGACCTATGCCTGCTTACACTTCCATTTTCGCCCTTTAAGATATCGGAAATAGGCCTTGCTATGGCCGCAAAGTCCTTAATGAAGCGTCTGTAATAGCTCGCGAGACCTAGGACCGACCTAACCTCAAATACTGTTTTTGGTTCAGGGAACTCTTTTATGGCCCTGACCTTCTCTGGGTCGGTGGTAGTGCCATCGCTGGTGACTATAAAGCCGAGAAAGTTAACGCTTTTTTTAAAAAAACTTGACTTTTTTACTGAGACTCTCATATTTGCATCGCTTATGGTCTTTAAAACCCAATCCACGTGCTTGACATGAGCATTCTCATTTTCTGAGAAGATTATTACATCGTCGACGTAGACATAGCAAGTCTTGCCGATTTGTTCTCTGAGAATGTCATCAATGGCTCTCTGGAGATGCTGGCAGCATTTCTCAAGCCAAGGGAAGTCTCTTGAATTCGTACTTCCCTCCGTTTACGGAGAAGGAAGTTTTTTCGCGGTCATTCTCCGCTAAGACGATCTGGTGATACCCGGACTTGAGGTCCAGTGTCGTAAAGAATTTGGCCTTGCCCAAGTTGCCCAGTATCATGGAGATATCTGGCATCGGGTATTTGTCTGGGATAGTTCTTTCGTTTAGTTTACGAAAGTCTATGACCAATCGTCTATTCTGATTGCCGGCCTCGTCGGTTCCTTTTTTATCAACCACCCATATTGGGTTGTTATAGGGAGACACCGACTTTTGAATTATGCCATTTTTAAGCAGGTCTTGGATTTCGTTGTTGACGAAATCTGCTGCCCCCATTGGGTATGGATATAATTTTGCGTAAATGGGCTCTTCACTAGTCGTCCTTATCGTGGCCACTACCGATGTGTTATATGGCAGGGCCTCGTTGGGATCTGCGAAGGCGTTTTTTCGGTTCCTTAACATCCCGAGAAATGCCTTCTTCGCAAAGGGTGGTGCATCTGTGCACTCCACGTTAGTGAAGTTGACGTCGGTGCATTTATGGAATGAAATCTTTTCAACTTCCTTACCCCACTTGAGTTGGGCGGAAGCAAGGCGAAGTGATGCACCGGCCTGTGTTAACAGATCGGCCCCGATTATCCCGTCGAATGTTGTAAGGTCTGGTAGAATGAAAAAGGTCGCTTTTAAACCAAAAATTGAGACGAAGCATTTTTTTGTAACGGTGGTGGTGCCGTGGATTGAGTGAATTTTGAAAGGGGAGTTCACCGGGCGGATATTCTTTAGCTCTTTGCGAGGTCGGATGAAATTTTTTGACGCGCCGGTGTCTAAAAGGAAATTCATTAGCACCCCCGCTACTCGTCGTCTGATGACGGGTAACAGGGATTTTCCCTAAAAAATTGACGTAGTCAGAATCATACTCGGCAATGGCATCGTCGTCTATTTTCGATGCCGCTTTGGAGGCGGCGGCGACATATGCTCCTGCGTTTTCTTCTGCATTCTGCATAGTGAAGTTAATTTTTTGTTGTTTCCTCACAGCGCCTGTGCGCTCAGAGGTGGCTGGTCTTCTGTTCTGGTAGGCATTCGCCTGGGTCGTCTGCAGCAATTTAGAAAATGATGGATTGACCTCCATAGGCTCTGTTGTGTCGTTGCCTTTGTAATTTTTTGAACTTTGCGGGTCGGCGTGCACCTGTGCCTTATGTTGCCTACTAAAATATGGGTTTTTGGTGTTATAATGTTGTAGGTCACGGTGGTCGTACCTGTCAAGTTGACGACCCTGCGTTTTTGCAGCAGGTTTGCGATCTTTGTCTTCTTGACTTTTTGCAAAACTGGCTGCAAAAACGTACCTCTCGTGGTTAGATTCTACTTCTTGTGCTAAGGCCAAAGCTGACGGCATGTCTTTCGGCTTTGCCGCGAAAAGCACATCAGTGAGGTTACGTTTAAGTCCCGAGATGAAGATACGCAAGGCGTCCTCTCGGAACTTTTCGCACAATATTTTTGCCACCGATGGCTCGTGGGACATATGAGCTTTATCTGTGAGTAGGGTGAGTTTTCTCTCGACCTAATCATAATATTGTAACAGGGTCATGTTGTTCCCCTGTCTTAAAGTACTCATGTCCTGTTCAATGACATGCATTGGACGCTTGTCACTATAAGTGAAATCGAGCCGATTTATAATAGCATCGAAATTCAGTACAGTGCCAAACGAGGATAAAACGTTATTGGCCGCGTCCCTAACTTTGTTCCTAATAATTGTCACAGCCTCGTAATGGCGAGAGGTGCCGTTGAAATCTTTGAATATGCGATACGCAGCAATCGCCGCTTGTCGCCACGAAACATACGATTCCTGTGATCCCGAGAATTCAGGCAAATATTTAACTGCATCTAAAGTCATGCTACATGGGGAATTATCAGTTATGTCTATGGGCTCGTATGTTCTAATAACGGGGGCCCCTGCTGAGGTGGACGCGACATGTGTTGTTGCCAACTGGCTGGCCAGCTCTTGAATTTTCTGACGCATTTCATTTCGCGCGAGTTCATTTCTGGCAGCTTCGTCCGCCAAAGTATTGGCCCCAACTGCTTGTATTACAGCTTTGAGCTGTTCTGGGTCGATCGCCATTTCAGGGGGATTCGCGGTTACGTATCTTAGAGAGGAAGTTTGATTTTCGTTATCAGACTCTGAGTCTGTGGAGTACGGTCTACTATTCCTATACTGTGAGAATGTGGGCTGCATGAGCAATCCAATTCACTTGGGTATGCCAAAGCTGCCTGTGTGGGTAGCAGTTGACCAAAGACAAACAAAAACAAAAAAATAAAGACAAAGACTGCAGCGTCGAATGTCGCGCTTACATCGAACGGAAACAAAAAACAACAATAACAAATGAACGTATGCGCTGTTATGAAGAATAATTATATTATTTTACTTTTATTCCCATTGACACGAGACCATGTTTCAGAGTGCCTGCTGGTTATTGATTTATTTTGTTAGTATGTTTTGTTTAAATTAATGTTTTATTTTATTTAAAAAATTCTGTGCAGACTTAAAATGCATTTAGCATCGGTTCCCACTCACATGATTTTTGTGGTGTATGTCTGATCACTAATTCCCTTCACTTTTCCCGCGCCGCTGTCGTAAATTTCGTCAATTCCTCGCTGTGTGGGCGGTGTTTGTGATGGTGGTGGTGGTGGTGGGTGGTGGTTCCTACCACTAGTTGAGCGCCAATTAAGATGATTATGATGGAAGGGGGACTACCCTTCTTAACTGCTGGCCTAGGGACTCAGTCAGTTTTATTTTAATAAAAGAATAACGGCTATTGCCGGAGTTGTTCTCAAATGAGCTTGTGCTCTTTATTCCATGAGGCTTCAAAACGAACTAAAATATAAAATGATTCTTAAAGCTAACAAAAGAATCGCAGCGGCCACGCAAATATGCTGTGATTGCCGTCCGCGCACAAGTTTCCGGCCCAATGCCGGGTCAGCACTTTTGACGTTTTTATATCATACTTCGCACACTGAGCCAACTGTTCTAGTACGTTGGCTTGTGTTAACTTGTATGTATGTTAGAATGTGTATATTGCATGTATGTAAGAATGTGGTATATGCATGGAATAAGCATAGAGCGCTGTGAACGATGAGGGAATATAAAAATAACAAAAGGCAAACATTATTTTTAACTTATTATAATTTATTCCTTAAAATTATTTATCACTAATTAAACAATTACGACAGTAACACTATTAAACAATATCAATCTCTTAATGCTATAGCGTGAACAATATTTTTTGTTAGTCCATCTTTAGCTAACACAAACAAACTGGATGGTTTACCCACTCGAGAGCATGCCACGCATAATTGTCCGTGTGAAAAACATGGTGTTCTCAAATCTAATCCACAAACAGACATCGTTTGACCTTGGGATTGGTTGATAGTCATTGCAAATGCCAATCTAATCGGAAACTGAATACGTTTGAATTGAATTGGCACATCTGTAGGTATACTTGTAATAGGAATCCGTGGTATGAGTATATTTTCACCTCTGAACTTGACATTTAAAATCCTGGCTTCGATCACGTTTTTCATTAATTTTTGAATGACTAATCGCGTACTGTTGCACAGTCGGGGCGGATTCAAATTACGAAGCAAGATAATGGGAGATCCAACCTTTAATTTTAAAATATGCGGTGGCATGCCTGGCAAATCCAGTGAGTTCAAAAACTCTGTGGGAAAATTTACTGCTTCGCTGTCGTCGCAAACTGTATCAATAGATTTATATGATACCAAGTTCCCTGGCAACAACTTTTGTATCTTCAGATTTAAATTGTCAACGTCTAAATTTTTTGCCGCTAAAATCGCTCTTTCTGCAAGCCACTCATGATTTATGTACTGTGTGTGTACATCGAGAAATATTTGTTCAATGAGAGTATCTTGTGAATCAGCGATTGTGCAGAAATCGGTCGGTAATTTTACGTATCCAGTTTCATCTATAGCAACTTTTCCATCACCGATATATAAGAGTTGTTTTGAAAATGTTTCAGCGGATGGATCTTGAAGCATTTGAACGCGCATATTTATTTTTAGATGTAATTTTTCAACATTACGCCACAATGGAGATGATTTTAAGCAAGCGTTGATCTCATCAGCGTATGTTGAACGTGGAATGACTGGAAGTGTTTGTCTGAAATCACCTGAAAGGACCAACAGAGTTCCACCAAATAGTTTGTCACTGTTTTTAATATCTTTCAATGTCCTGTTCAACGCCTCAAGTGAATGTTTGTGTGTCATAGTACATTCATCCCAAATAATAATTTTACACCGTTTCAGCACAGTGGCCATGGACGATTGTTTCTTAATGTTGCATACTGCGTCAGGGTTATTCTGAATATTTAGTGGCAGCTTAAATACTGAATAAGCTGTTCTACCTCCATCCAATAAAGTTGCTGCAATGCCCGATGATGCAACGGCCAATGCAATGCCATTATATGATCGTATTTCAGCAAGAATTAGCGAAATATCGAATGTTTTGCCAGTTCCACCCGGTGCATCCAAAAAGAAGAACCCACCTTGTCCAGCTGAAACTGCGAGCATAATGCGTTCATAAATAGTTCATTGTTCCATTCATTAGTGGGACATTGGAGGCAACAATCGCTGCCATTTCTACAGTACTGTAGTGCAGTTCACGATTCATTTCAGTATTCATTAAATCAGATGCAGTTCGATTTGGCGAATTCATACCGAAATTACTAAGTGGTAAGTTTGCAATGACAATGCAAAGATCCTCGATAGCAATCAATGCTTCATTGTACATTTCGTGGCTGAATGTTATGGTTAGATCGTGGCACCCTATACGATGTTGATGCATCGTAATTATCAGTTATGATGCAATTATGCAATTATGATTATCATGCATCATGATGCAATTATCAGTTATGTCTATGGGCTCGTATGTTCTAATAACGGGGGCCCCTGCTGAGGTGGACGCGACATGTGTTGTTGCCAACTGGCTGGCCAGCTCTTGAATTTTCTGACGCATTTCATTTCGCGCGAGTTCATTTCTGGCAGCTTCGTCCGCCAAAGTATTGGCCACAACTGCTTGTATTACAGCTTTGAGCTGTTCTGGGTCGATCGCCATTTCAGGGGGATTCGCGGTTACGTATCTTAGAGAGGAAGTTTGATTTTCGTTATCAGACTCTGAGTCTGTGGAGTACGGTCTACTATTCCTATACTGTGAGATTGTGGGCTGCATGAGCAATCCTATTCACTTGGGTATGCCAAAGCTGCCTGTGTGGGTAGCAGTTGACCAAAGACAAACAAAAACAAAAAAATAAAGACAAAGACTGCAGCGTCGAATGTCGCGCTTACATCGAACGGAAACAAAAAACAACAATAACAAATGAACGTATGCGCTGTTATGAAGAATAATTATATTATTTTACTTTTATTCCCATTGACACGAGACCATGTTTCAGAGTGCCTGCTGGTTATTGATTTATTTTGTTAGTATGTTTTGTTTAAATTAATGTTTTATTTTATTTAAAAAATTCTGTGCAGACTTAAAATGCATTTAGCATCGGTTCCCACTCACATGATTTTTGTGGTGTATGTCTGATCACTAATTCCCTTCACTTTTCCCGCGCCGCTGTCGTAAATTTCGTCAATTCCTCGCTGTGTGGGCGGTGTTTGTGATGGTGGTGGTGGTGGTGGGTGGTGGTTCCTACCACTAGTTGAGCGCCAATTAAGATGATTATGATGGAAGGGGGACTACCCTTCTTAACTGCTGGCCTAGGGACTCAGTCAGTTTTATTTTAATAAAAGAATAACGGCTATTGCCGGAGTTGTTCTCAAATGAGCTTGTGCTCTTTATTCCATGAGGCTTCAAAACGAACTAAAATATAAAATGATTCTTAAAGCTAACAAAAGAATCGCAGCGGCCACGCAAATATGCTGTGATTGCCGTCCGCGCACAAGTTTCCGGCCCAATGCCGGGTCAGCACTTTTGACGTTTTTATATCATACTTCGCACACTGAGCCAACTGTTCTAGTACGTTGGCTTGTGTTAACTTGTATGTATGTTAGAATGTGTATATTGCATGTATGTAAGAATGTGGTATATGCATGGAATAAGCATAGAGCGCTGTGAACGATGAGGGAATATAAAAATAACAAAAGGCAAACATTATTTTTAACTTATTATAATTTATTCCTTAAAATTATTTATCACTAATTAAACAATTACGACAGTAACACTATTAAACAATATCAATCTCTTAATGCTATAGCGTGAACAATATTTTTTGTTAGTCCATCTTTAGCTAACACAAACAAACTGGATGGTTTACCCACTCGAGAGCATGCCACGCATAATTGTCCG
The DNA here is from genome assembly GCA_035047325.1 of Drosophila vallismaia. Taxonomy (NCBI): domain Eukaryota; kingdom Metazoa; phylum Arthropoda; class Insecta; order Diptera; family Drosophilidae; genus Drosophila; species Drosophila vallismaia. The sequence goes on from JAWNPU010000059.1 coordinate 191,512, forward strand.
TGTGAAAAACATGGTGTTCTCAAATCTAATCCACAAACAGACATCGTTTGACCTTGGGATTGGTTGATAGTCATTGCAAATGCCAATCTAATCGGAAACTGAATACGTTTGAATTGAATTGGCACATCTGTAGGTATACTTGTAATAGGAATCCGTGGTATGAGTATATTTTCACCTCTGAACTTGACATTTAAAATCCTGGCTTCGATCACGTTTTTCATTAATTTTTGAATGACTAATCGCGTACTGTTGCACAGTCGGGGCGGATTCAAATTACGAAGCAAGATAATGGGAGATCCAACCTTTAATTTTAAAATATGCGGTGGCATGCCTGGCAAATCCAGTGAGTTCAAAAACTCTGTGGGAAAATTTACTGCTTCGCTGTCGTCGCAAACTGTATCAATAGATTTATATGATACCAAGTTCCCTGGCAACAACTTTTGTATCTTCAGATTTAAATTGTCAACGTCTAAATTTTTTGCCGCTAAAATCGCTCTTTCTGCAAGCCACTCATGATTTATGTACTGTGTGTGTACATCGAGAAATATTTGTTCAATGAGAGTATCTTGTGAATCAGCGATTGTGCAGAAATCGGTCGGTAATTTTACGTATCCAGTTTCATCTATAGCAACTTTTCCATCACCGATATATAAGAGTTGTTTTGAAAATGTTTCAGCGGATGGATCTTGAAGCATTTGAACGCGCATATTTATTTTTAGATGTAATTTTTCAACATTACGCCACAATGGAGATGATTTTAAGCAAGCGTTGATCTCATCAGCGTATGTTGAACGTGGAATGACTGGAAGTGTTTGTCTGAAATCACCTGAAAGGACCAACAGAGTTCCACCAAATAGTTTGTCACTGTTTTTAATATCTTTCAATGTCCTGTTCAACGCCTCAAGTGAATGTTTGTGTGTCATAGTACATTCATCCCAAATAATAATTTTACACCGTTTCAGCACAGTGGCCATGGACGATTGTTTCTTAATGTTCCATACTGCGTCAGGGTTATTCTGAATATTTAGTGGCAGCTTAAATACTGAATAAGCTGTTCTACCTCCATCCAATAAAGTTGCTGCAATGCCCGATGATGCAACGGCCAATGCAATGCCATTATATGATCGTATTTCAGCAAGAATTAGCGAAATATCGAATGTTTTGCCAGTTCCACCCGGTGCATCCAAAAAGAAGAACCCACCTTGTCCAGCTGAAACTGCGAGCATAATGCGTTCATAAATAGTTCATTGTTCCATTCATTAGTGGGACATTGGAGGCAACAATCGCTGCCATTTCTACAGTACTGTAGTGCAGTTCACGATTCATTTCAGTATTCATTAAATCAGATGCAGTTCGATTTGGCGAATTCATACCGAAATTACTAAGTGGTAAGTTTGCAATGACAATGCAAAGATCCTCGATAGCAATCAATGCTTCATTGTACATTTCGTGGCTGAATGTTATGGTTAGATCGTGGCACCCTATACGATGTTGATGCAATGTATCATCAGTCATTGAATCTTTGTGATTTTCCCATAATATCTGTGCTCGGGCTGGGAAACATGGAGTCAATACTATAGCGAATAGTAGACGAATTTGTATTGCTGTACAGTTCAATGCTGCTTCAGCAAGCATGCATTCCCACTGGTCATCGTCTTCCAGCAAGCTGAGTGCAAGGCATGCATCTTTTTACGTTGGATATTGTTGCCCATTCACTTTACGTATATCTTGAAATGATAATGGGCCAGTAACATTAACCAACAAGAGTCGAAGATAAAAGCACTCCGTGTGTCTTGGATTGACTGTAAATAATCGCCCCAAGGCGTTTGACTTAAATAAATTGAGACATGCAGCAACTGGTGAGACTTGCTTGCGGGGCATCCATGTTTTTGATTGAGTCCATGTGAAATAGCCTGGTACTTGTGAATAGAGTAATGTTCGTGCAAAGGCACCAAAATCATCCGCACGATTACACAATTCAAAAAATGCAGTGAGTATAGTTTTAGGTGGATTTATTGCACGTTCAATCGCTGTCTCGTTCGTGAAAAATACACGCTGACCGTTTTCAAGATGGATGGCTAACTGAACAACTGCTGGATCCCGTTCATGAATTGGAAAACCAAAGATACGCCAACCAGCTTCATTGGAGCTGATGTACCGACCAATTTGGTAGAGCGTTATTTCATCGCTTTTATTCAGTCGAGGAGCATTCACATTAGTATTTTACACTCTAAAAACAGCCATATCACTGCCTTTATGGATATACTTGCAAATGTATTCGATGCTCTTCACAGAACTGCATTAATATGAGCATTATATGTCTTGCTCAGCAGAGGCGAATATGGCACCACCCAACGATTGTCAATATCAATGTCTCTGTTGATGCTATTTTTAATAAATGATTGTCCGCCATTTTCAGGATTTCTTTGACGATTGGGTATATTGGGTATCCGTCGACATTTGTGACCGTATCATTGGTAAAATCTTTAGGGAAATTTTTAGTACATTTTCCATCAGCCAAGCAATGCAATGAACTATTAAGAGTACCACATGGACCATGAATCATGTTTGTTGTAACAATATCAAACAGCAGTTCGTCAACGCTCTCAATCTTCGCGTACATGTCGACCATGAACTGTTGACAAAGCTCACGACATCGTAAAATAACGTTGTCCAGGCCACGTCTAATCATTAATCGGTACGCGTAATAATCCTTTGAGCTAAAGTTCTTGTTTGTTTGAGCTCCAGTAAAAATTAATTTAAATTTATTACGGTTAATAATTTAATTATTTTGTTAAATTATTAATGATCAAATAAATAATCAATGAAGTACCTGATACGGGATCTCTTTGTTTTATGTTTATCCGTCTTGTCCCTTCCAGAATATTAGCGGATATTGGAGAGCGTCATATGAACGATGTGTGTCAGCAATGAACTGAAGATTATTATTTCTTCTACGAATCACAATTTCTCGTGCAGCTGTACAATCGCCAACCATGATTCCAGCAACATCATCAACAACGGGTGCATTGAATCTACGAATATGCTCTCCAGCTGGTGTTTTATCAGGATTAATGACGATAGCGTGATTATCGCTTAGTAATTGATGCATATGTGATTTTAATATTTTCAGCAACTCGTTGTGCTCGTTTAAAAGAGCATCTAGCTCGCTGACGATGCGCCTGGCATAAAGTGAATCAAGGTTATTATAATCACAACGTGCATTCACGCGATTGGCAAGTGCGCTTCCGGAATCCTCGCCGCCCATAAAGTAGATTTGTAAGAATGTATGTGGTTCGTTTGGCATTGGCAGCAATGAACCTATTTTATGATAAACTTGGCCTCTGATTTTGAATGTAGAATTGAATTGTTGATAATTTGCATTAGTATTTCGAACTATATCTGTTGCTCCGAACGATGTCATTTGAAAGCATGAATTGAATCTTCGAATTGACTTCAGGAACACGTTAGAATCTGGATCCGTGCCGATAAGTAAGCCGTTCAATGGTTCAGGTGGTGTTTCAATTTCAGGTAGTTGCACTTTTCCTGACGCGCAACACATCCCAGCTGGCTCATTTTTGAATTTCAGAGCATGAGCATAATATTCAATATCTGGCTCATACTGGAATGCTAGACGCAGGAATGAATCAGATATAAATGCTCGATGTACCTGTTGTCGGTCATTTGTTCTTCGTCTATTGACTTTGAAACGACGTGATTGTCGTTGTTCTAATCTTCTGGCTTTATTGCGTTCAGCTCTTGTATCTTCTGGCTCTTCTTGATGCAATTGCGCCATTCTGACACGTGCATCAGTATTTTGTTGCTGGAATAGTTCTTCTGTGTTTTCGGATCTGCTATTTCGAAAGTTTCGAGCTCTACTTGTACTGCGGCTCAAATCAGGTCCTTTGCCTTTTCTTGGCATTGCTCTCTGTACAAAACATACATAAATAGAATTAATGAAATTATTTAATGATGAAAAATGTTTAAAAAAAAAGTATACTTACAACACAAAATCCGTTGTACACTGAGATAGCAAAATAAAAATTGTCAACGTTACTACTACACTTGACGCATTAACAATAATGATGGCCGACAACTATGTAGGGAGTGAGAAATAAAGAAGACCGAATAGATGTTGGCCAATTGTCATAGATACCGGATAAGGAAAAAAAATTTCATCAAAATCGGTCAAGCCGTTTCGGAGGAGTATGGTAACGAAAACGTGACACAAGAATTTTATATATAAGATATATATATGTGTACCATATGAAGGTGCCTCAGGCTTGCACGTATTGTTTTTCCCCTCGCAGAATGATCTGTCCGGTATAAGGATTGAGCGGCTAATAAGCACAGCCAAGGCTTGACCTATCCAGGAAACCTTTTTGGCGCCTTTTTCCTACAAGCCTAAAATGACGCGGTAACTTTGCCTAATCATCCTTCCACGGAAAAGCCATTCACCCCTACTATGTTGGCAATGAGACGATTCTTTATCGATACCAACTAAAATGTAATTAATTTTTTTTTTGCTAAAACAACCAGGGGTAAGTCGTTTTTATACCCTGTACCCATTAAAAATTGGTGAAAAGGGTATCATAATATGGTGCAAATGTATGTAACAGGCAGAAGAAAGCATCTCCGACCGCATAAAGTATATATATTCTTGATCAGCATCAACAGCCGAGTCGATATAGCCATGTCCGTCTGTCCGTCCGTCCGTCTGTCCGTCCGTCCGTCTGTCCGTCTGTCCGTCTGTCTGTCCGTATCAACGCCTAGCTCTCAGAAACTACAAGAGCTACAGACATGTGCCATATATCGTTGGATAGGTAATTAACATACGCAGTACAAGTTTGTTGTTTTATTTTGATATCACCCCCCGCTACCCCGCAAATCGCAAAAAACTGCCGCGCCTACAATTATTAACCTAATGCTGTGCAATTCGGCATATGCGTTGGTGCTATCTAATTTTTTAATTTGAAACAAATCGGATAAGAAACACGGAAGGCAAAATCTATGGCAAGGGAAGCAGAAGCGCAGCAATCATCGCAGTCTATTACTAAAACTAAAACCAACGTACTGCCTCCTACGGTTGCCTACTTTTAGGTGTAGCTCAGAATTATTTGGAGCGACAAGCGCTCCTACAAACCCTCCCACCAACATCACGCTTTAGAGGGGAAACATTTAAATGCGGGATCCACGCTTGGAGCGAAGTGAAAAATAAGTACAATAGTTTTGTCTATTGTTCAAGATCTTTAGCATGAAATTTTCCTTGGTAATGGCCATTCAGGTCTTCTACATCGTAATAGCTGTTTCCCAATTTACGCTTTATTTGACTGTTAATAAAATTAGGTGCTAGTTTCTCGCTATATCCCTTTGCAAAGTTACTTTGCGTGAAGTTTCTCCGATATACTTCCTGACCTACGGTGAATGAAACTTCGCGGGGTCGCAAATTGTAAGCATTTCTTTCATTTCTTTGGTGATGTTTCCGCATTGATGTTATTGCTTTGTCTCGTTGTAAGTCAAAACTGTCATCCCTTTCAAAACACACAGAGCGATCTTCTAACAGGTTCAACGTTTTGAACAGTTTGTATGTTGATCCGTTTGTGATCATGTTCTGACCAAAGGTTAGTCAATACGGTGTAGTGTTAATTGCTGTGTGCCAGCTCGAACGAAGAGAACAACATATTTTGCTAAGCTGCTCATCCCAATTGTTTTGACTCGGATGTATATAGGCTTTGATCCATGCTCTTCTATTAACTCTTTCTGACGCGTTGCCTTGAGGAGAGTATACGGCGGTGTACGAGTGAGCTATTTTATATTTTTCTAATAGGATATTGAAGGCATGGGATTTGAACTGCACAGGCTACCAGTTACTCCTGCTGCTGGTGTGGGTGTACCTTCTGTTGGTGTTTTAATCAATTTTCTAAAATAAGACGATCGACTGTTCTCCTTCGAGGGCCAAACTGAAATGATTTTATTTCTCAAACCAAAGCTTAAGCTAAAAGTGTTCACAAGAATTCCTGTTGTTTTATTATATTCCGCGAAAATGATGTTGCGGCCGTTATAGTTTTTCGTTGAACTGTTGCATCGAACTTGTAGAGGGTAGAGATCGCTTGGGATCACTGGAACTATGAACTCCTCCTAGGTGGCTTGACGGGTTGTACCGAATTGTGTATACTCTGTATAGTCGATTCGGTAACTCCTCCTCCCCTGGAATAGAGTGACGGCCACATTGATGGAATAGCCGGAGCGTAATTTAACGGAAGCTCTGTCAAGGCAAAATGATGCTCCTTTTGCATGTCGGGATACATGCTGCACATATGGTTAATAACACAAACCAAATGTCGCTTGAGTAACGGTGATTTGTTGCTGAAGTCTTCATGACAATTAGGTCGTATTATTTTTGGAGCCTTTTCTTCGAAGTACGTAACTTGGTCTTTTTGGTTATATAAACTATAATTAGGTGTGATTAAGATCTTAGTTTGATGTAGTGGCAGAGGAACCACGTGTGCTAATTGGAAAGTTTGTGTCTTAAATATAGATATTTTCACAGAGAATATTATGTATGATTTATCAATATACGCTTCTAAGGTTAGCAATCTATATGCATGTTAGTAGCTATAGTATTACATAAGCATATCGCCTTTTCTCTTGCATCATACACTTGTAAGAATGTGTATGAGTATCATAAGTATCAAAATATACAGGACTACCCACCCCCCTAACACACAATCCTGGAAAAGAAAAACACGAAAATTGGTTACACCCCAAAACCCACCCCGAACCGTTACACAATAAATATTCCTACTTCAGCGAAGTGATAAAAAAGGATCGGGTCAGGTAACCGGTTTTTGTTGAGAAAGATTTCACTTTCCTTGTAACATTTTTTTTGGTAGGGGATGTAATTACCTTCAATTGTTTGGATTAGGTTTTAATAAATAAAAATTTTAAATGATAGCATTTAATATTTTTTTATCCATTGCAATAGATTCTGATTAAAAAATCATTTTAAATGATAAGGAACAACATATATACAGGTATTGATTTAATTATTTGTTATACAAATTACATTTATTTTAGAGGATACAGCAGGTAAGGTATAAAAAACCGAGGATCAGTTCAGGTCAAATAGTAAAAGATTTTTAATTTTGTTTAGAGGATTTTTTTTTAGGTAACAATGATTTTTAATTTTGTTCAGAGGATTTTTAAAGGTAACAAAATTATAGTCAAGTGGGGAAATTTAACAAAATATACCATTTTAACGCTATTTTTCTTTTTGTATCATTCTTATTTTGTATTTAAAATCTGTCCGAATTGACAATCATTTAATGATTTGGGGGTGACATTGACTTAAGGGAGGTACATGGAATGTTTCCTTTTCAGGCGTCTTAGGGATTGGCTGTTATCTAGGAGCTTGATGGCCAGGTGGTTGGGGTGGTTGTCCAGTCTTTTTGTATATTTTTCACTGAGTCGGGTGATCTCCTCTGCTACCGAAGGAATTTCAAGCTCTTTGTGGATTATTGAGTTTTCATGGTACGGATGGGCGTTAGAAAATGTTCTCAGACATTTATTCTGAAACTGCTGTATTCTGATGTGGTTGGAACAGCTTGCCGTGCCCCACAACTGAATCCCATTTGTCCAGATTGGCTTCAGCACTACTTTGTAAATAAGCAGTTTGAGTTTTTCTTTGAGCTTGGACCTTCTCCCTAGGAGCCAGTGCAGTTACTTCAGTCGTAGGTTGGCCTGGTTGCGCTTGTTGATCAGGTGAGGGCGCCATGTGAGCCTGCGGTCCAGGGTCAGCCCTAGATATTTGGGAGTGTTATTCATAGGGATGATTTCCCCGTTGAGTGTGACGGGGGGGCAATCCCCCCTGCGTAATGCGAAGGTTGTGTGGGAGGATTTCTCCGCGTTGACCACGATGTTCCATCGTTTCAGCCATGGATCTAGAGCATCCAGTTGTCTCTGTATGATGGCTGATTCTTCCTGCGGATCTGTGGCGGGGGCTAGGAAAGCGGTGTCGTCCGCATATGTAGCTACTGTGAGGTTCCGAGAGGGGGTGATGAGAAGGTCCGCTGTGTAGAGTGTGTATAAGATGGGTCCAAGAACACTGCCTTGAGGTACTCCTGCTCTTATAGGCCTAGGCGTGCTGATTGATGATCCGCATCTCACTCGGAATTCTCTTTCCTCTGTGTACGACTTGAGGAAGGTGAAGTGAGAACTTGGAAGGTGGGATTTAATTTTGAAAAGGAGTCCAGGGTGTCTGTCAAACGCCTGTTTGACATCCAGCATAACGGCGCAGTAGTACTTCTTCTTTTTGAAGGCCTCTAGTATGCTCTCAACAAGCCGGTGGCAATGGTCTGGTGCGTCGGCCTCGTCCAAAACTGGCAGTACTCTACGTAAAAATACTCTTTGAAGTATTTTAGATAGGATTGCCAGCAAACTAATCGGACGATACGATGCTAGATTGGCTTCAAGTTTTTCAGGCTTGAGGAGGACAATTATTTCAGCACGCTTCCACACTTTCGGGAAGTACCCTAGATGGAGGCAGCTATTAAAGATGTTAGCCAGCCTTTGGGAACAGATTAGGGGCAACATTTTCAGTGCTGTTGCATCAAATCGGTCAGGACCTGGTAACTTGCCATTTTTTAAGGAGGTGATCTCCTGCACAATCTCCTCTGGTTCGACGGGCTGTATTGGCGTGCCAGGAGCACTTGGGCTCTCTACGATACTTATGATGGCAGCTCTCTCTTCGGCAGTGCATCTATCGAAAGGTGAGAAAGCACTATGTAAATGGTCGGCAAAGGCTTCTGCTCTTTCGATCTCAGACCGACACCACGACCCGTCCACTTTGCGCACGGGTGATATCTTCTTCGCAGGTCTTTTAATGTGCCTCGTGACATTCCACAGATTGTGCTGCGGGTCTCCAGGTTCCAGCTCCTTGAGGAATCTATGGAAGGAGTCCTGCCGTAGGATGGTTAGCTTGTCCTTCAGTTCCTTGGTGGCACGATTAAGTGCTGTCTTGTCCCTGGGATTGCGCGAGGAAAACCAGACTCTTCTGAGGCGCCTTTTTTCGGCCACAAGGGCCGCGATTTCAGGAGACCACAAGTGCACGTCTCTTTCAGGTGTTCTCGGGGTAGTCGGAGGAGGTCGGTTCGCAAACGCAGCAGCATTGTGCATCTCTTTGGTTAGTTTTTCGATGGCCGCATCTATGTTGCTTGGTGTGGAAAAAGGGGGATCTGAGTACAGGGAGGAAAGCATCCATAACGTAAACGTGGGGGCATTGGTGTGTTTCCCGGTGAGTCTTCTAGGCGGGGTTTTTACTGCGCTGTGGTCGGTTAGCAGTTTATCATAGCTTGAGCATGTTATCTTAGAGTGTCCTATGCTCTTGGAGACGGCGAAGTCCAGAAGATCCGGCTGCTTTGAAGGGTCGGAAGGCCAGTATGTGGGTTCTCCATTGGAATGTCAGTCCAGACTCTTCCGCTGCAGGTACTTGTAGAGGTTTATGCCTTTGGGGTTGTTTGTGCGGGGCCCCCACCAGGAGTGTTTGGCGTTAAAGTCTCCGGCTGCTATAAAACGAGGTCCAAGGGACTCGAAGAAGTCCTGAAGGTGGGTCTCAGTCATCGAGTGTCTGGGTGGGAAGTAAACCGCACCAATGGTGATATCTCCCTGTGGGCTAGAAGTCCTGGTCACGGCGCACTGTGCCCATTCCTCCTGAAACGCGGGAAGTTCCGTGTACTGAATGCCACTCCTGATGAGCATAGCTGCTCCTCCGCGTGCTCTGCCAGATGGATGGTTGGCATGTAATCGTATCGTATCCGCTAATGTTAAAGTAGGATCTGGGACAAAAGTGGGATTCCGAAACTACACGAGAACATCTGCGAGAACATCTGTGAGTGATCTCACTTTTCCATCATCCTCTCAATCGTTCCTTCCATGCGGGCAAACATCGTTTCAAGCTGGTTGAGATTTGGGGCTTCGGGAGTGGTTTGAGGGGTTTGTTGGGGATTCCTTGGCTGTGTTGCATGGTTTCCAAGAAGTACGTCCCTGTAACTCGTACCATTGATGATAGTTGGTATTTGGATGAGAGCTGGTTTGTTGCTTTAGGAGATAGCTGCGCCTTTGCCTTTTTGTAGGCAGGACATCCTCTGAACGACGCAGGGTGATCAGCTTGACAATGTAAACAGCATGCTTTCTCGGCATCTTTTTTCGAGAGAGAATATGGTCAGTACAATGTCGATGGCCCCTGAAATTTACTAGCGCCACCTGTTGGTCAAATTTTGGCGTTTATGGTAAATTATTATGGTAAAAATTATAGCATCTAGGTAAAAAATGCATGTCAGATGAATGTAAAATGTAAGACATATGTAAAATACATGCAAGTCACATGTAGAACAAACTTTGCTAGCGCACGATCGCTAGTAAATAAACTTTCTAGATGTACTGACTACATTCTCTCTCGAAAAATTTTGCATTTTTATAGCGTTAAAATGCTATATTTTGTTAAATTTCCCCACTTAATTATAATTTTGTTACCTACAAAAATTCTTTGTCAACAAAAACCGGTTACTATTCTACCCGACCCGATCCTTTTTTATCACTTCGCTGAAGTAGGAATATTTATTGGGTAAAGGTTCGGGGTGGGTTTTGGGGTGTAACTAATTTTCGTGTTTTTCTTTTCCAGGATTGTGTGTTAGGGGGATGGGTAGTCCTGTATATTTTGATACTTATGAGATCCTACACAGTCATACACATTCTTACAAGTGTATGATGCAAGAAAAGAGGTGATATGCCTATGTAAGAGCTATTTTAAGCCCTTTGATCAGGGTTTTCAGGCCTTTTGATTGGTTCTCCCTTCTATTTACATGGAAAATCGTATGGTTGGGGTGCTTTTTAGTTAATAAGTCCCTGTTTTATTGAACACAATACATTCAAACACGAGTACCTGTCTTCTGTTTTCAAGGATAAATAGGTTTATGTTAAGAAGCAAATCTTCAGTGTTATTCCAAACGCATTGGAAAGCCAATTTGAAGAATTTCCGAATTTAAGAATTTTTTATTCACGTGTGTTAGAAAATTAATATTTTCACGAGCTTAAAAATGGAATCAAAAGTAATGTGTGATTTGTGCATGAAGGAGATTGCTTTTAATGAGTTTATTACTCATTATGAAGAATGTGAAGGTCCTAAAAATGCCTTCAGTAGTACATTGAATTGAATTGAATGAAAAATAAGTGTAGTGCGGTGAATGGGTTATACCGAGCAAAAACTGACACCCGGTGCCCGCCTTCATCATTATCATCATCAGCTAAACGGAAATTTCAACAGACTAAGGAATCTACCAATTTGACGGGAGGAACAAGCAAAAAATTGGAAATTTTAAGAAAACAACCTAGGATTGACGACGAGCAGCCAACAACCTCCAAACCCTTACGGATGAGCACAAACTCGGCCGAGGTAAATAAAGAGAGTCATATAAGACAAGCAGAGACACCTGGTGAGCCCAATAACCATGTTTGCTTATTGTGCAAGGGAAAATATAATGCAAATTTTGAAATAGCCCATATAATATCTGTAAATCATAAAAAAGAAATGCAAAAATTAGTTCTTTCTTGCTAGTTAAACAATTTAAAGTACTTGGAAATCCGAATATTGATTTAAAAGAATTTTATAATTCATGTAAAAGTAATTTTTTAACAATCTTACAATATGGGCTGAGCGATTTCCGCCCACATAAAATGCATCTAACGATTTATGGCACATATATAAAGCCGACCGATGAAGAGGACAGATTTATTGAATGTCAAAAGAATTTTTCGATTTCGTATTGTTCAATATACATACGAGAATGAGTATAATGAAATTCATGACATATTAAATGAATCAGTAGACAAATTAGTCACACAAACAGATAAGTTCCAAGAAAAGGATTCTGTTTGGGCTATAAAGAATTTTAATTATTTTGGAGTTGAAATACTAAAACTACAACATCTTCCTGGTGCAGGATATGTCGAAGCACCATCAACAATTAAAGCTAGAAACGCTCTCATAAATGTTAGAAATAATGACATTTTTTGTTTTAGGTGGTGTATTTTAGCCCATATAGCGTATGGGCATCATATTAATCAAAATTTTACTTCTACATCTAATAAAAAATCTTGCCGTGGAAGGCTTAACAAAACCCAATTCGATAAGGTTTTGTCTATAAGTCAGAACATAATAACCTATAAAAATCATCGACTTTTTTTTCGGACCATACGGTCTTTTTGCCGTATGGTCGCTGACGTGTGAAGACGTGTTTTCAACGAGCTCCGGATAAAATCGGTTGCTTTTAGTGAAGTGAATAGATATTAATATAATACAAACAAAAAAATCGAAAGCGAAAGAGACGCTCTGTGCGATGCACCATCGCTCGAATACATATTCTGTGTTTGAAATAGCATAAGCAAGTAGTTTTACACTATGAGCCAGAACGACACTCGCGTTCAGCGACAACGCGAGCAAGACGATCGCCGGCTCTCATTGCAACGAAACAACGCGTACTTCTCTTACGTCTCCGCGACTTCTGCAGAAAGCGAGCGGTCAATCACCTATAACCCGACAAGTTTACCATTGCCAACAACTCACGAAAGAGCGCGTTCTTGCTCTCCCTCAATACTGTCACAAAACCCCCAATCTCCAAACACTTGCGAAATTTCTTTACGCTTACCTACGGTGACTAGTACTGTGACAACAACAACCACTGCAACTGCAACCACAACAACAACTGGAACGGTATCGTCAGCTCGCTCAATTTCGTCGACGCAAGCATTTGCTCCTACTGAGCCAGCGATCAAAACAAAAACACAATTTAAAGGTTCTGCTGCGCTATCAGCAAGCCAAAACGTAAACAAGAACGCCGGGTCCACCATACAGACTGGAATGGATCGCTACATAACAATAAAAAGAAAACTTAGCCCTCAAAATTACAAAAGTCAACAAACAGAAAACAAAGCAAAAATTACACGCTACAATGCTAACATGCTCACCAACAAAACGCCAGAAAACACCAACAGATTTGAGCTGCTGGCAAATTCTACTGATGAAAGTATACAACCGGCAAAGTCACCTAAGAAGGTCAAGCCTCCTCCAATATACATTCGCGAAAAAAGCTCAAGTGCATTAGTGAACAAAATAGCCACACTTATAGGAGAAAACTCATTTTACGTAATACCCTTAAGAAAAGGGAACATAAATGAAACAAAGGTTGAAACTGAAACCGAGGATAGCCATCGTCAACTAACCAAATTCTTGGATGAAGCAGGAAAAAACTTTTATACATACCAACTAAAAAGCGCAAGGGGCCTACAAGTTGTTCTCAAAGGGATTGAGGCAACTGTTTCGACCACTGAAATCGTAGAAGCGCTCAAGGAAAAAAACTTTAATGCAAAAATGGTCATGAACATATTAAACAAAAATAAGGAACCACAACCAATGTTCAAAATCGAGTTGGAGCCAGAACGCCAGATACTGAAAAAAAATGAAGTTCATCCAATCTACAAGTTACAGCTCCTACTGCATCGGCGTATCACAGTGGAAGAGCCACACAAGCGCAATCGCCCAGTGCACTAACTGTCAAGAATATGGCCACACTAAGGCGTATTGTACGCTGAAATCTATTTGCGTAGTCTGTAGTGAAGCTCATAGCACAGCGAACTGCCATAAGAACAAGGAAGACATCTCTGTTAAAATGTGCAGCAACTGCGGTGAAAGTCACACAGCGAACTGGCGTGGCTGTGTAGTATACAAGGAACTAAAGAACCGCCTTAACAAACGCGGAGAATCAATACGCGCTCAGACCACCCACATCGCTCACACTCCACCACAATCGGGCCCGTCCTACACTGCACCCCCCTACACATCGTACCAGTCCTAGCGTTTCCTTCGCTAGTGCCTTAAAATCGGGAATTAAATCCGTGAATCCGCTAACACAAAAATCGACTTCTACTCAAGAAGAACAGAAAATAACTACCTTGAACGAACAAACGCAGCATATACCAACTGGCATTGAAACGATGATGATCTCACTCCAGCAAACCCTAAAAGAGTTTATGACATTCATGCAAACCACAATGCAAGAGCTTATGCGAAACCAAAATACGCTGATACAGCTTCTTCTGTCATCCAAATCAATATAATGTCTCCACTTCAAATATCTATGTGGAACGCAAATGGCGTTTCACGGCATAAAAATGAACTTGCCCAGTTCTTACTCGAAAAAAATATTGACGTCATGCTCCTCTCCGAGACACATCTAACAGACAAGCACAACTTCCATATCCCAGGATACTTATTCTACGCCACAAACCATCCGGACGGCAAAGCCCATGGGGGCACTGGTATACTTATCAGAAGTCGCATCAAACACCACCTTTATAACAGAACCGAAATGGACTACCTGCAATCCACTTCCTTAAGCATGCAATCCAGCAGCGGCCCCGTCACTCTGGCCGCAGTCTACTGCCCACCTCGTTTTGTAGTTTCTGAGGACCAATTCTCGGAATTTTTCAACTCACTCGGTGAGCGATTCATAGCGGCCGGTGACTACAATGCCAAGCATACGCACTGGGGATCACGTCTTCTGACCCCAAAGGGCAAACAACTTTACAACGCGCTCATTAAGCCGCGAAACAAGCTCGATTATGTGACTCCGGGTAGGCCTACCTACTGGCCAGCAGATCCAAATAAGCTACCGGATCTCATTGACTTTGCAATAACAAGAAAGATTCCAAGAAATAATATTACGGCCGAGTCACTTGCAGAACTATCATCTGATCACTCCCCAGTTCTACTTACTCTCTGGCACCGACCACATATAACTGAGCGCCCCTACAGGCTGACAGGCAACAGGACCAACTGGGCAAGGTACGCGAATATTATAGCATAAATATTTATGAAATATTTGAATAAAGCAAATAAAAAACATCATATAGACATGCTGGGTCTAATAAATAAAAGAATCGATTTAATGCATTATGCTTATATTACAAGCATGAAATCATTATGCAAGTCTCAAATAAATAAATCTAATTCGGGAAGATACTTTTGCAGAAATTGCCTACAATTTTATTGCACCACAAATACAACCCATAATATTAAGGAGTGTGGGCAAGTTGCAGCGCTATACCCCGAGCCAAATACAAAAACGCAATTTAAAGCGTTTTCCAGGAAGTTATCACCTCCTGTAGTCATTTATGCGGATATAGAAGCTGTGCTGGAAAATTTTGAAGCACCTATCGATAATCCAAATGTTTCTTCGACAACTAAGATACAAAAACATACGGCATGTGCGGTTTCATTTTATGTCGTCCATAAGTATCATCCTGAATTGAATAATCTATGGACATTTGAAGGTATTTAAATAAAATTTCAAATTGCAAGTAGTTAGTATATTTTTATTTTATTTTTCACTTAAAGGTTCGGATTGCATGAAAAAATTTTGTGAAGCTTTAAAAAACCAAACTTCAAAGCTTTACGAGAAATACTGGAGGAACCCGAAGAAGCCGATATATGAATTAGATGTTTTCAACGAATATTTTCAGGATCAGGGGAACTGTATCGCATGCGAGAAGAAAATCGAATACAATGAACGAGAGAAATATTTTAATCAGTTTACTGGTAATTATGTTGGACCCATACATGTAGATGGTAAAAATAATTATAGATTAAAGTACCCAACTTTTCCAGTAGTTTTTCATAATTTATCGAAATATGATATTCATTTATTTATAAATGAGTTACGTGGTGATTTGAAGCCTTTACCCTGTACAAAAGAATTATATATTGCATTAACGCAAAAAATTTTTACTAAAGGAATGGGAAATTATGTTATTAAATATATAGACTCGAATAGATTTTTAAATTCTAGTTTAGAAAAATTAGCAGCCAATATGGATGATAAGGATTTTAAATTATTGTAATCGAAATTTAGTGGCGAAAAGTTTATGCAAATGAGGAGAAAAGGAGTATTTCCTTATGATTACTTAGATAGTTTTAATAAATTTAATGAAACTATGCTTCCCCCTAGAGAATATTCTTATAATTCATTAAACGATGAAGAGTGTAGTATTAGCCAATATAATTTTGCCCAGGAAATATGGAATTCATTTAATTGTAGTACTATGAAGGACTATCTCAAACTCTATTTGGAGAGTGATGTTTTAATTTTAGCTGATATCTTGGAAAACTTTAGAACTATTTGTTCTAAAATATATAAATTAGACCCAGTAAATTATGTTTCGGCACCATCTATTTCATGGGATGCAATGCTAAAGTATACAAAAGTAGAATTAGAATTAATTAGTGATCCCAATATGTACAATTTTTTAAAAAGAGGAATACGTGGTGGCCTAACTCAATGTACTCAAAGAATTTCTAATGCAAATAATAAGTATATAAAAAATTTTAATAGCAAAAGTCCAAACAATTATTTGTCATATATAGACGCAAATAATTTATATGGCTGCGCTATGAGTCAAAAACTCCCATATTCAAACTTTAAATTTTTAAGTCAAAATGAAATAAACGCGTTTGACATTAATAATATCGATGTTAATGGTGAAACAGGATATATACTAGAAGTTGATTTAGATTATCCTGATAGTATATATGATAAACATAATAGCTTACCATTTTTCCCTGAAAATAAGATTCCTCCCGGAGGAAAGCAGGCTAAACTAATCGCTGATCTAACATCTAAAGAATTTTATATAATTCATTTACATCAACTCCAATTATTTTTTCAAAATGGGTTAATTTTAAAGAAAGTTCATAGGGTTCTATCGTTTCAATCGTGCTGGTTAAAACCTTATATAGATTTAACTACTAAACACAGGAAATATTCTAAAAACGAATTCGAAAAAAATTTCTTTAAACTGAGGAATAATGCAGTCGTGATGTGGCTCTAGTTACATTTCTAAACAAAACTCGCTAGGGTTTAGGCAACGCATTGCAATGCACAATTTTCATAGCTTAGAAGTTTTTAGTAAAAATCCAGCAGCAATTGAATCTACGAGAACTAGAATTCTTCATGACAAACCCATTTACATAGGTTTTACAGTTTTGGAATTATCAAAATGGTTGATGTATGATTATTATTATAATTTTCTTTTAGTAAAATGTCCCTCGGCAAAAATAATATATATGGATACTGATTCATTTATAGTTTCATGCGAAGAAGATATTTCTAAAGTAATAAAAGAAAACTAAGACTAAAAAAGAAAACTAAAAAAGAAAAGTAGATTAAATACTTCTATTTATGATAGAGAAAATCTATTTAATATATTTCAAGCAAAAAATAAGGAATAAGGATTGTTCAAGGAAGAAAATGCCGGCAAAATTAAGCCTTTATTATAAGGATGATAAACGATTCATATTACCTGATAATATTAATTTGTTAGCATATGGTCATTATTTATTAAGAGAAAGAACAAATACAACTTGAATTAATTTAAGTTTATGTGTTTAAATAATATTAACAAATATTCTAAATGCTTTAAAATAAAAAAAAAACAAGTAAGGGAGCAGCAGTCGAGTTTCCCGCAAAATACCCTGTTCCCTTAGACATGCTTACAATTTATTTATTTAGTATCAATAAATAAATGAAACAATATTCTATTAAAAAAGAAAATAAGTTTCGTGTGTCATAAAGCCATACACATTTCGCTGCCAACGTTGCAGTCGGCGTCGCGCAATGCGTATTTTGCTGCGCTTCTGCTTCCCTTGCCATAGATTTTGCATGTGGCATACCTTCCGTGTTTCTTATCCTATTTGGTTCAAATTAAAAAATTAGATAGCTTTTATAAGCACCAACGCATATGCCGAATTGCACAGCATTAGGTTAATAATTGTGGGCGTGGCAGTTTTTTGCGGGGTAGCGGGGGGTGATATCAAAATAAAACAACAAACTTGTACTGCGTATGTTAATTACGTATCCAACGATATATGGCACATGTCTGTAGCTCTTGTAGTTTCTGAGATCTAGGCGTTGATACGGACAGACAGATGGACAGACGGACGGACGGACAGACGGACGGACGGACAGACGGACATAGCTATATCGACTCGGCTGTTGATGCTGATCAAGAATATATATACTTTATGGGGTCGGAGATGCTTCCTTCTGCCTGTTACACACATTTGCACCATATTATGATACCCTTTTCACCCATTTTTAATGGGTACAGGGTATATTTAAAATAAAAGATTCTAATGCCTAATTATTTTATTAAATTTTTTTCTTTATCCATCAGTTATGTGAATCATCAAATCCCAACCATTTTACAAATACCTGATCTTTTTTTCTTCTTATTATTTTTTCTAATAGGAATGCGCTTTTGTCTTGAACTTTTTGTAGTTCAGCTTCATAAAATGAGCCCTTTATAGATTCACCTTTATAATCGTTGAGTTCGTAAGTAACTGGATATGTTGCCTTAATTTTAGAAATTTTAAATATTTCAGGTGTCCACTTAGGTTCATAACCCTTCACAAGTATACCTTTTTGTGTGCTTATTCTGACATGATCGCCTACTAAATATTTATGCTTTGGCAATACCTTTACAATGTTATAAACAGTTTTTAAAATAAACTCATCATTTTTTTCGCAAACATCTACTGGTCGCATTTTATTAGTTCGGTGATATTGTATTGATCTACAAGCATTTAGAAATGATTAACCCATTTATAATTTCCATTAAAGCTAAACATTTTCCACATCTTATTTTTTAAAGTTCGATTAAATCGTTCACAGATAGATGCCTTAAGATGTGTAAAAGTGTGATAATGATTTATAGAATTTTTCTTCATCAGATCTTTTAAAAGGGTAAATATTTATAGCATCCATTCTGGTTAGAAAATGGAATCATTTCAACCAAATCAATTTGCCAAGTATCATGATACCCTTTTTGTACACATTTTCTACGTACAAAATTTTTCCTACGAGCTTTATGAATTTCATTAACAACTTGTTTCTTGCTCATTTTTATTTATTATTTATTTTTATTATTAACTGTAGCGTGCTTATAGATTAATGATTTCTTATATTGAAGTACATCCTCTTTTATTTCTTTAGTCATTTTTTTGGAAATTTCAAACCATAATCTGGTTAAATCGATTTGAACATTTTTTAGTTACCTTCTAAATCAGGTAATTGAATATCGAATCTTTGTAAAGAAGCACACTTAGGAATTATATGATTATAGTATAAATATGTTATTTGTTGTTTTAATATTGTATTCCAGCATAAAAATGTTGTAAAAAATATTCCTAAACGTATTAACGATCTCCAAGAGTCATTATCGAATTCAATTTTATTACCAAATTGATTTAGAACCAGAACATACTGCTTTTCTGATTTTCTAAATCTAAAACTACATTTAATAGTTGATAAAATCGGATGATCCAAAATTGTGTCAGCCATTAAGAAGTCATACTGCTCAAACTTCAGCTGTATAAATTCCTTATACGTAAGAAGCTGCATCCATTCGTCTTTATCAATGCCAACAAAATTGTTTTTGGACTGCTGCATCCAGATCATTGAGGTAAATTTTTTAGATGTTGAAAATCCGCACATGATCTTTAAGTTTGATGACACAAAATATTCGAAACCAAATATAACTTCATATCTTGTAGTCTTATCTCTCTTAGCTTGGACTGTATCCATTTTAGCATACTAAAATTGGGTTCTGAAATGTTTCGTATATAAAGGACTGAGAGGCTGTATAAACATTCGGTATATCTTTCTTATATATAAAATTCTCGTGTCACGTTTTCAATACCATACTCCTCCGAAACGGCTTGACCGATTTTGATGAAATTTTTTGCCCTTATCCAGTATCTATGACAATTGGCCAACATCTATTCGGTGTTCTTTCTTTCTCACTCCCTACATAGTTGTCGGCCATCATTATTGTTAATGCGTCAAGTGTAGTAACGTTGACAATTTTTATTTTGCTATCTCAGTGTACAACGGATTTTGTGTTGTAAGTATACTTTTTTTTTAAACATTTTTCATCATTAAATAATTTCATTAATTCTATTTATGTATGTTTTGTACAGAGAGCAATGCCAAGAAAACGCAAAGGAGCTGATTTGAGCCGCAGTACAAGTAGAGCTCGAAACTTGCGAAAGAGAAGATCCGAAAGAACAGAAGAACAAATCCAGCAACAAAATACTGATGCACGTGTCAGAATGGCGCAATTGCATCAAGAAGAGCCAGAAGATACACGAGCTGAACGCAATAAAGTCAGAAGATTAGAACAACGACAATCACGTCGTTTCAAAGTCAATAGACGAAGAACAAATGACCGACAACAGGTATATCGAGCATTTATATCTGATTCATTCCTGCGTCTAGCATTCCAGTATGAGCCAGATATTGAATATTATGCTCATTCAAAAGTGGTAATTGGTGCTATGGAATGTCCGCATTGTCATGCTCTGAAATTCAATAATGAGCCAGCTGGGATGTGTTGCGCGTCAGGAAAAGTGCAACTACCTGAAATTGAAACACCACCTGAACCATTGAACGGCTTACTTATCGGCACGGATCCAGATTCTAACGTGTTCCTGAAGTCAATTCGAAGATTCAATTCATGCTTTCAAATGACATCGTTCGGAGCAACAGAAATAGTTCGAAATACTAATGCAAATTATCAACAATTCAATTCTACATTCAAAATCAGAGGCCAAGTTTATCATAAAATAGGCTCATTGCTGCCAATGCCAAACGAACCACATACATTCTTACAAATCTACTTTATGGGCGGCGAGGATTCCGGAAGCGCACTTGCCAATCGCGTGAATGCACGTTGTGATTATAATAACCTTGATTCACTTTATGCCAGGCGCATCGTCAGCGAGCTAGATGCTCTTTTAAACGAGCACAACGAGTTGCTGAAAATATTAAAATCACATATGCATCAATTACAAAGCGATAATCACGCTATCGTCATTAATCCTGATAAAACACCAGCTGGAGAGCATATTCGTAGATTCAATGCACCCGTTGTTGATGATGTTGCTGGAATCATGGTTGGCGATTGTACAGCTGCACGAGAAATTGTGATTCGTAGAAGAAATAATAATCTTCAGTTCATTGCTGACACACATCGTTCATATGACGCTCTCCAATATCCGCTAATATTCTGGAAGGGACAAGACGGATATTGCATAAACATAAAACAAAGAGATCCCGTATCTGGTACTTCATTGATTATTTATTTGATAATTAATAATTTAACAAAATAATTAAATTATTGAACGTAATAAATTTAAATTAATTTTAACAGGACCTCAAACAAACAAGAACGTTAGCTCAAAGGATTATTACGCGTACCGATTAATGATTAGACGTGACCTGGACAACGTCATTTTACGATGTCGTGAGCTTTGTCAACAATTCATGGTCGACATGTACGCGAAGATTGAGAGCGAACGACTACGATACTTACGATATAATCAACAAAAGCTGCGCGCGGAAGAGTACATTCATTTGCGAGACTCTATCAACAACAACGCCGACGTCGCCGAAATTGGTAACCATGTCATTTTACCATCATCGTACGTAGGCAGTCCACGTCATATGCAAGAATATATACAGGATGCTCTGACTTTCGTGCGTGAATATGGACGACCATGTTTATTTATCACGTTCACATGTAATACAAAATGGCCAGAGATTACATCTTTGCTACTGCCTGACCAAAATGCAATACATCGCCATGACATTACAGCACGTGTGTTTAGGCAAAATTTGAAGTCTTTAATAAGTTTCATTACTAAATCACATGTATTTGGTCCCACACGTTGCTGGATGTATTCGGTTGAGTGGCAAAAGCGAGGATTACCTCATGCACACATTTTGGTTTGATTCATCGACAAAATCCGTCCTGAAGAAATCGATAGTATCATTTCTGCGGAAATTTCAGATCCATCCAATGACCAACTGCTGTTTGATATTGTTACAACAAACAAGACTCATGGTCCACTTGGTACTCTTAATAGTTCATTGCCTTGCATGGCTGATGGAAAATGTACTAAAAATTTCCCTAAATATTTTACCAATGATATGGTCACAAATGTCGACGGATACCCAATATATCGTCGAAGAAATCCTGAACATGGCGGACAATCATTTATTAAAAATATCATCAACAGAGACATTGATATTGACAATCGTTGGGTGGTGCCATATTCGCCTCTGCTGAGCAAGACATATAATGCTCATATTAATGTTGAGTTCTGCAGTTCTGTGAAGAGCATCGAATACATTTGCAAGTATGTCCATAAAGGCAGTGATATGGCTGTTTTTAGAGTGTAAAATACTAATGTGAATGCTCCTCGACTGAATAAAAGCGATGAAATAACGCTCTACCAAATTGGTCGGTACATCAGCTCCAATGAAGCTGTTTGGGGTATCTTTGGTTTTCCAATTCATGAACGGTATCCAGCCGTTGTTCAGTTAGCCATCCATCTTGAAAACGGTCAGCGTGTATTTTTCACGAACGAGACAGCGATTGAACGTGCAATAAATCCACCAGCAACTACACTCACTGCATTTTTTGAATTGTGTAATCGTGCGGATGATTTTGGTGCCTTTGACGAAAATTACTCTATTCACAAGTACCAGGCTATTTCACATGGAATCAATCAAAAAAATGGATGCCCCGCAAGCAAGGCTCACCAGTTGCTGCATGTCTCAATTTATTTAAGTCAAACGCCTTGGGGCGATTATTTACAGTCAATCCAAGACACACGGAGTGCTTTTATCTTCGACTGTTGTTGGTTAATGTTACTGGCCCATTATCATTTCAAGATATACGTAAAGTGAATGGGCAACAATATCCAACGTGTAAAGATGCATGCCTTGCACTCAGCTTGCTGGAAGACGATAACCAGTGGGAATGCATGCTTGCTGAAGCAGCATTGAACTGTACAGCAATACAAATTCGTCTACTATTCGCTATAGTATTGACTACATGTTTCCCAGCCCGAGCACAGATATTATGGGAAAATCACAAAGATTCAATGACTGATGATATATTGCATCAACATCTTATAGGGTGCCACGATCTAACCATAACATTCAGTCACGAAATGTACAATGAAGCATTGATTGCTATCGAGGATCTTTGCATTGTCATTGCAAACTTACCACTTAGTAATTTCGGTATGAATTCGCCAAATCGAACTGCATCTGATTTAATGAATACTGAAATTAATCGTGAACTGCACTACAGTACTGTAGAAATGGCAGCGATTGTTGCCTCCAATGTCCCACTAATGAATGGAACAATGAACTATTTATGATCGCATTATGCTCGCAGTTTCAGCTGGACAAGGTGGGTTCTTCTTTTTGGATGCACCGGGTGGAACTGGCAAAACATTCGTTATTTCGCTAATTCTTGCTGAAATACGATCAAATAATGGCATCGCATTGGCTGTTGCATCATCGGGCATTGCAGCAACTTTATTGGATGGAGGTAGAACAGCTTATTCAGTATTTAAGCTGCCACTAAATATTCAGAATAACCCTGACGCAGTATGCAACATTAAGAAACAATCGTCCATGGCCACTGTGCTGAAACGGTGTAAAATTATTATTTGGGATGAATGTACTATGGCACACAAACATTCACTTGAGGCGTTGAACAGGACATTGAAAGATATTAAAAACAGTGACAAACTTTTTGGTGGAAATCTGTTGGTCCTTTCAGGGGATTTCAGACAAACACTTCCAGTCATTCCACGTTCAACATACGCTGATGAGATCAACGCTTGCTTAAAATCATCTTCATTGTGGCGTAATGTTGAAAAATTACAGCTAAAAATATTAGACAATATGCGCGTTCAAATGCTTCAAGATCCATCCGCTGAAACATTTTCAAAACAACTCTTAGATATCGGTGATGGAAAAGTTGCTATAGATGAAACTGGATACGTAAAATTACCGACCGATTTCTGCACAATCGCTGATTCACACGATACTCTCATTGAACAAATATTTCCCGATGTACACACACACAGTACATAAATCATGAGTGGCTTGCAGAAAGAGCGATTTTAGCGGCAAAAAATTTAGACGTTGAAAATTTAAATCTGAAGATACAAAAGTTGTTGCTAGGGAACTTGGTATCATATAAATCTATTGATACAGTTTGCGACGACAGCGAAGCAGTAAATTTTCCCACTGAGTTTTTGAACTCACTGGATTTGCCAGGCATGCCACGCCATATTTTATAATTAAAGGTTGGATCTCCAATTATCTTGCTTCGTAATTTGAACCCGCCCCGACTGTGCAACGGTACGCGATTAGTCATTCAAAAATTAATGAAAAAACTTGATCGAAGCCAGGATTTTAAATATACTCATACCACGGATTCCTATTACAAGTATACCTACAGATGTGCCAATTCAATTCAAACGTATTCAGTTTCCGATTAGATTGGCATTTGCAATGACTATCAACAAATCACAAGGCCAAACGATATCTGTTTGTGGATTAGATTTGAGAACACCATGTTTTTCACACGGACAATTATACGTGGCATGCTCTCGAGTGGGTAAACCATCCAGTTTGTTTGTGTTAGCTAAAGATGGACTAACAAAAAATATTGTTCACGCTATAGCATTAAGAGATTGATATTGTTTAATAGTGTTACTGTCGTAATTGTTTAATTAGTGATAAATAATTTTAAGGAATAAATTATAATATCTTAAAAATAATGTTTGCCTTTTGTTATTTTTATATTCCCTAATCGTTCACAGCGCTCTATGCTTATTCCACGCCTATACCACATTCTTACATATATACAATATACACATTCTAACATACATACATACTTACAATAAGTAATCTGTTTTTTGTCTGCACTAGAAATTACTAGGAAATTATTTATATGGCAAAACAACGTTTGCCGGGTCAGTCTAGTATATATATATGTAACGATGTTTATCGATATGCGACGATCGATTGTCATCGCAAGGGGTGCCGTCGTGAGCGTGGGCAGAGGAGGAGGAGTCAGTCGAGGAAGAAAAGAGCGAGTTGAAAGTTGGGAAGTAAGAAAAAGATCGTCAAGCCGAAAAGTCGTCGTGTCCGGAGTAAGGCAAAGTTGTGTAGTCGTCGTATGTCCGGAGATCAAAAAGTGTTGGCACGAGTCATCTTTTTATTAAACACTAAATAGAATAACCAAACTATTATAACCAAATATTATAAAGATAAACAATTGCGTAATCAATAAATATCATACATTTGGGGGCTCGTCCCTATAAACAATAAAAAGTTGACCCATTTGTAAAGTGAAGAAAGGTGAACAGTTGTGGAATTACGTCAAAAGTGCCAAATATAAAGTTGTAAATAAAAAGTTGTGAAATTTCGCAAGTTGGTTGGCGTCGGTTAGAAACTCCTAGAATCGTGGTGAATAAATTTGAGTTGATGTCAAGCAGCGAATACGAAAGCATGAGTGAGGAGGGGAAAAAGGGACAGCGATATGGTGCCGTCACAAGGTCGGGGGCAAAGCGAGGAGACGAAAGTGAAAATGCAGAAGAGCAGCGTCTATCAGAAGTGTGTGCAGACCAAATAAAAGAGATGCAAGCAGAAAGTAACAAAAATCTACAACAAATAATTCAGCTGCTTACTCTTAAGATTCAAGCTGATGAAATTACCCAGAAAGAGTCGAAAGTAACTGCAGACAATTTTGCAAAAATTGTACCCGACTTCGATGGCGTCAGCATCCCAGTGGAGATTTGGCTTGAAAATTTTGAGCAGAATGCAGATGCATATGAGCTTACGGAAAAACAACGATATGTGCAGGCACGAGGAAAAATGGTTAAGATGGCCAAGTTGTTTCTGGAGTCAGAGTTGGTGAGCACATATGAGCAACTTAAAAATGCCCTAATTGGCGAATTTAAGCGCGCCTCGAAAAGTGCCGATGTACATGCAAAGTTGACGCACAGGAAGAAGAAGAGCGACGAAAGCATGCACGAATACATGCTAATAATGAAAAAAATTGCAGCACTTGGACAAGTCGATGTTAAGTCTATTATCGCTTATATAGTTGATAGGCTGGATCTTAAAAGCGAATTCAAATTTGCATTGTACGGCTGCAAGTCATTCAGCGAACTTTTTGGAAAAATATGAGTTGTACGAGAGCAAGTGTGTTATCGAAAAACCGCAAAAGCAATACAGTGGTGGCATAAAAAATTTAACCGATGGAAAAAGTATTCGTTGCTACAACTGCGGATCTAATGAACACATGAGAAAAGACTGCAAGGCAGAAACAAAATGTTTTAAATGTGCAGGCAGCGGTCATATTTCTTCAAATTGTCCACTAGCTGTAAAAAGTGTTCTAGTCGTAAAAGATACTAAGCTCTTGAAAGTAGTCTTGCTGAACGGTACAGAGGTCGCCTGCCTTGTGGACACAGGATCCGATGTGTCAATCGTATGTCAGTCTTTGTACAATAAACTTCAAAGTACTGTGATGCAGAAGTGTGATTCCGTTATACGAGGCCTTGGAAACGTTAAGACGCAGCCGCTAGGTTCATTTATGGGCAGAGTACACGTTGACGGGATCGAAGCCATACAAAAGTTTGTTGTGATACCAAACAATCACATCGAGAACGACGTAATACTTGGCTTTGACTTTGCATCGCAGTTCTGCGTGACTTTGAATGACGGAGAATTCATCTTTACAAAGGCGTCAGCGCGGCCGGAATGCGCTGAATCAAAAGAGCTAAGTATTTACAATATTGTTGAGACTGGTAGTAACATAGATGCTTCTCCACAGTACAATCCGATGATCGAATCAATGATAGCAGAGTACAAGCCAGCCGAAAACAACGCTGAATGCCCGGTGTCGATGAAGATCGTGCTAGAGGAGCAAACAAAGCACCAGGAAGATAATCAAGAGCAAGTGGAGCAACTGCAGCAGCAGGTGGTCAAGCTGAACGAGGAAATCAAGGCCGAGATACATGCAAACATTGAGAATCGTAACAACCTAAAGCAGCTGAAGCATCAGTTGCAGGAGGAGGAACTGGTCAACAAAGAGCTGCGTCGCGAACGCCAGGAAGCGGATGAGGAGATCTTCCAAATGGGCCAGGAGAGTAGCCAGCGCAAAGAGGAGAACGCCAAGCTCAAGCCGGACGTCGCGAGGCTACAACAGGAGCTTGACCAAAGGCAGCAAGAGTTGTCCCAGCTGAAAGAGAAGTTAGTGGGCCAACAGCCCTCTCTGGAGGATTTGCGGCGCCAACTGGAGTCGAAATCCACCAAATTCGAAAAGTCCAAGGAACTGATCAATCACCGGGATACCACAATTCAATCTCTCCAAAAGGAACTGCAGCAGCTACGACAGAATCCGCCTGACCAGGAAGAGCGAATCAAGCACTTGGAGCAGCTTTGTGAGGAGAAGGATAAGGAGATTGCCGATATCCAGCAACAGAAGGCGCGAGAGCTCCGGAGGAAGCTCAAGAAGTATGCCCTCAATTTGAAGAAGCGCGGTCAGGAGAACGCGGAACTGGAGCAGCAGCTTCAGGAGCTGCGCAAACAGCTGGAGGAGAAGCAACGCGGAGCGGATCATGAAGTTATAGCGGATGCACACAGTGTTGGCCATTTTGCATTGCAAAAAACAATTCACACATTAGCTAGCAGTTTTCTCGGGCCATATGAAATAACTAAGGTAAAAAGAAACGGCCGTTACGATGTACGGAAAGCAGCTCAGGTGGAAGGTCCTACAATAACTGCAACATGTTCAGAGAATATGAAGCTATGGAAATACGCGTCTACAAGTGAGGATCTATGGTCGTCTGGGTCAGACGACAGTGATCAGGATGGCCGAATGTAACGATGGTTATCGATATGCGACGATCGATGGTCATCGCAAGGAGTGGCGTCGTGAGCGTGGATAGAGGAGGAGTGAGTCGAGAAAGAAAAGACCGAGTTGAAAGTTGAAAAGTAAGAAAAAGATCGTCAAGCCGAAAAGTCGTCGTGTCCGGAGTAAGGCAAAGTTATGTAGGCGTCGTATGTCCGGAGATCAAGAAGTGTTGGCACGAGTCATCTTTTTATTAAAGACTAACTATTATAGCCAAACTATTATAACCAAATATTATTAAGATAAACAATTGTGTAATCAATATATATATATATATAGTGACGTATTCACGCCAACTCATCACGCTCAGTTAATTGAATATTCGCGCCACCCAAACTGGGCCGCTCTTGTAAACGGATTCCCAAGCCTGACCTAGCAGTTTCGTCTGCTCTCTCTGAAGCTCTCCTTTACGTAAACATCCAAGAACATCACATGATTTTACCGTTTAAAGCTATAAGCTCTCCTTAACGTAAACATCCAAGAACATCACATGATTTTACCGTTTAAAGCTATTTTCTGCTTTATCTGCGTGTCGATCGTCTATTACTTCACTTCCCTATTCTTTATTTCTGTAACCCATAGAGGCCCCTCCTAAATCTCACTCACATTAGAAATCAGTCTTAAGTTGAAAGTTATACCGTAAAGTTCAATAAGTCTTAAACCGATATTTAATAAAAACCAAAACCGAATTTATTCAGTGTTTAATTTATTTCGGAGTTGATCCTAGTTTAAATACGGATCATTTGTTCGACTTGAAAAATAAAAACTATTTAACTTTCAGCGTTGATCTTAGTTAAATACGGATCATTTGTTTGGCTCAATAAAAAACTATTTAACTGGCGCAGTCGGTAGGATAACTCAAAGATTGCTTGATGCGAAAATATAAATTTTTTTAATTCCTGTAATCTGTGTTATCCGCCAAAGAACTTACGTAGTGTTACTGTGAAAGTGAAGTGTTGGCCATTAATACGCCTACACTTAAAAGAACAGTGAGACACATCTGTTTAAACAACAGTGAACTTCCAACATTTACCGGAGCTATAAATCCAGAAATTTTTTTTGGTTACTCCGAACAAGTGAATTGCTGGAAAATAAAAAATAAAAAAAAAAAAAGAGAACCTAAACTAAATATATTAAGGAATTACCAAATAAGTGAAAAATTAAAATCTAAGTGAAACAAAAGATAAGGAAGTAAGCCCAAATCAATCAGTTAAAAAAAAAAAAATCTTTAATACGAACTATTAAATAAGTGCATATAAAACAAAACTATATACACTCAAAGAAAATATATATCTAAATAAACTCTATCTAAGCTCAACGGAAAATAACAAAAGAAATAAATCTTAACTTGTTTTCAAGAGAGTAGAGTGATAGACTTCAAACGTAACATAAGTGAAAAATCAATAAGAGTGAATAAAATTTAAATGAAGACAAACAAAAAACTGAAGATATAAAGTTTGAATAAATTAAAAATAAACTAAAACTATACAATACAAAAATAAAAATAACAATAATAAAATTATGAAATAACCGCTACTCACGAAACATCAGCAACTATAAACATTTAAAAACAAAAAAAAAAAGAAACCAACAATTTTGGTAGTCTAATAAAAAAAAAATAAAAAAAAAAATGGCAGTAGCAGCACCAAGCCCAATAATGCTGTCCGACTCGAACATGATTCAAGTTGAACGACAAATAAATGGAGTCGAACACTTCAACGGGGACCCACAGACCCTGTATACGTTCATCAGCCGCATCGATTTCATCCTGGCACTATATCAAACGACCGACGAACGGCAGAAGCTCACCATCTTCGGACACATTGAGCGCAACATCGCGGGAGAGGTCATCCGCACACTAGGAGTTACGAACCTCACCACCTGGACGGAACTCAGGACTCATCTGATCCTAAACTACAAACCCCAGAGACCAAATCATCTACTATTGGAGGACTTCCGGAATACCCAATTCCGAGGTAACGTTCGTGAATTTTTAGAAGAAGCCGAACGTAGACGGCAGATATTAACAAATAAGTTAGACTTAGAAAGCGACACTGCAGAAACTACCCTGTATAACCAACTAATACGAACCAGTATAGAAACATTAATTCTAAGATTACCAACTCACATACAGTTAAGAATAGTTAAATGCGAAATTCCGAATTTAAGATCATTAATAAATATATTGCAAGAAAAGGGAATTTATGAAATAGCAACTACATACAAGAACAATACAAAGCCAGTCTCAAATCCCATTAAATCACCTAACAATGCAACTCACAGACAAACAACTAACTACTATAATCATACAACACCATTCCAACCATCATACAACGCCATGTATCAACCAATTCGCCAACCAATTTCATATATACCACCTCAATTACCCAGAACTAACCCTAATCCGTTTTCCCAATACCAATACCGTCAACTTCACCCTCAACCTAACGTATCTGTTATAGCTCAACCTAGACCATTGAATCGTCAACATACATTTGACCAGAACCGACCAGGACTTAGTTATTCAAACGCACTAAATACAAGAGAAAATATAACGACCGGTGGACCAGCACTAAAGAGACAACGACCGTCTGACAGTGGACAATCACGTATGAGTTTTGATGAGGCTCGTTACCAAGAAGAATTAGACCAAACTCATCAACAGTTCAATCCTTACATGCATTACGGGAATCATCCCCAATATCCTTTCGATCTTTACATGCCTTACGGGCCGCCCCCCAACAACATCCCGATTTATTACATGCCTTACGACCCCCCACAACAACGTCCGGTTGGCATACAAGAGATGGCAGAGGCACGAGAAGAGCCAACTGAACCTCCTATGGAATTAATAACAGAAGCTGAAACGGCTGAGAATTTTCGGCCCCAAGCCTCGGAACAAGCCAATTCATAATTATTAAACACAAAGGACTCAATTTAAAATGCTTAATAGACACAGGCTCAACAGTAAATATGGCCACTCAAAATTTTTTCAAATTACCAATCCAAGAGATAGCAAAGAAAATAAACTCAAGTAATGGCCAGTTCATTGCACAAAAGAAAGTAACGTTACCCAAAAATAATCTTTTCCCTAAACCATACGATTTTTTGATATATCCTTTTTCAGCTAAATACGACTTGATTTTAGGACGACAATTACTTGACGAGGGAACTACATCAGTAAATTACGGACCCCGTACAGTTACAATTTACGGACACGTGCACGAAATGATCGATGCCTTCCTTCCTTCAGAAGAAATACATATTCAAGATACACAGAATAATTCCTTTAGGCTAGACCACTTAAATTCCGAAGAAAACGCAAAATTGATAACCCTCCTAAAAGAATTCCAGGACCTTCAATATAAGAAGGGAGACCAGCTCACATTCACTATTAACGTAAAACACACTATTAGAACATCCCATAATGACCCAGTATACAGAAAGCCTTACGGATACGCACCCGGACTAGATACGGAAGTAGAAAACCAAATAAAAGAAATGTTAGATCAGGGAATAATCCGAGAAAGCAATTCCCCTTATTGTAGTCCCATTGTAGTAGTACCCAAGAAAACAGACACCTCCGGACAGAAGAAATACAGAATAGCCATAGACTACCGTAACCTCAATGAAATAACAATAGCAGACAAATACCCAATACCAAATATGGAAGAAATCTTAAGCAAGTTAGGAGGATGCAACTATTTTACTACAATTGACTTAATGAAAGGGTTTCACCAAATAGAAATGGACCCCGAGTCTATCCCCAAAACAGCCTTCACAACTAAGACAGGGCATTACGAGTATACCCGTATGCCATTTGGACTGAAAAACGCCCCAGCTACCTTCCAACGATGTATGAACGATGTACTTCGTCCACTATTAAATAAAATCTGTATGGTATACTTGGACGACATTATTGTATTTTCAGCTTCCTTAGAGGAACATCCTCAATCCCTTAGAGCAGTCTTTCAAGCATTATCTAATGCTAATCTAAAACTCCAATTAGATAAATGCGAGTTTTTAAAACACGACACATATTTCTTAGGACATATGGTTTCTCCAGAAGGTATAAGACCTAACCCGGAAAAACTACGAGCAATAGAAAATTACCCCCTTCCTACTAAGCCGAAGGAGATAAAATCATTTTTAGGACTCACAGGTTTTTATAGAAAGTTCATACCCCATTTCGCACAGATTGCAAAACCCCTAACAACATGTCTTAAAAAGGACAAAAAAGTAGATAGTAAAAACCCGGAATATATTGAGGCATTCAAAAGGTTAAAACTCCTTATTTCTAACGATCCCATACTTCGATCACCAGACTTCAAGAAAAAATTTGTACTCACAACAGACGCTAGTAATGTAGCTCTAGGAGCAGTACTTTCTCAAGATGGTCACCCCATAAGTTATATTAGCAGAACACTTAACGACCATGAAACAAACTACAGTACGATTGAAAAAGAACTACTAGCTATTGTTTGGGCAACGAAAACGTTTAGACACTATTTGCTAGGTCGACATTTTGAAATAGCAAGTGATCACCAACCGT
Source organism: Drosophila vallismaia (assembly GCA_035047325.1). Lineage (NCBI taxonomy): Eukaryota > Metazoa > Arthropoda > Insecta > Diptera > Drosophilidae > Drosophila > Drosophila vallismaia. The sequence continues at coordinate 223,958 of JAWNPU010000059.1, forward strand.
TGTGCTGGTTGCACAAGATGAAGGAGCCCAACGCTAAATTAACAAGGTGGAAATTCAGACTTGCAGAATACGACTTCGATATTAAATACGTCAAAGGTAAAGAAAATCATGTAGCAGATGCCCTATCCAGGATTACTATAGAGGAAGCGTACTTTACTGAAGCTACACAGCACAGCGCCCAAGAAGACAACCAGAATTTAATTTCCCTAACAGAAAAAGCGGTAAATAATTACAATAGACAAGTCATTTTCACTAAGGGACCAGAAAAAGTAAAACAGGAGAATTATTATAAGAAAAAGATCATTCATATTTCGTACGAAACACTCACTTATAAAAAAGCCAAACAGTATTTGATAGATTACTTCGTAAACAACCACAGCGCTTTATACATAGACAGCGACGCTGATTTTGAAACAATACAGGCAGCCCATAAAGAAATTATCAACCCAAGCACCACAAAGGTAATTAGAAGCCTAACTTTACTAAAAAACATTAATTCATATGCAGAATTTAAGGAATTAATCCTTCAATCCCATGAAAAGTTATTGCACCCAGGAATCCAGAAAACTAAGAAATTATTTAGTGAAAACTACTTTTTTCCAAATAGCCAACTACAAATCCAAAACATTATAAACGAATGTCAAGTTTGTAATCTAGCAAAGTCAGAGCATAGAAATACCAAAGTCCCATTTAAACTCACGCCAAGTATAGAATTCTGTAGAGACAAATTCGTTATAGATATTTACTCAGCCGAAGGCAAACACTATTTGAGCTGCATAGACACTTATTCAAAATTCGCTACACTAGAGCAGATAAAAACCAAGGACTGGATAGAATGCAAGAACGCCCTGATGCGCATATTTAATCAATTGGGAAAACCGAAGCTATTAAAAGCAGACAGAGATGGTGCATTTTCAAGTCTAGCATTAAAAGAATGGTTAGAAACAGAAGGAGTGGAACTACAGCTAAATACCACGAAAACAGGAGTGGCAGATATAGAACGTTTTCATAAGACCATTAACGAAAAAATAAGAATAATCAATACTATGAAAAATACTGAAACAGACCTGAGTAAAATAGAAACTATACTTTATACTTACAATCACAAAACAAAACATGACACCACGGGACAAACGCCCGCTCACATATTCTTATACGCAGGACAACCTACCTTGAACACGCAGGAACTAAAGAGAACTAAAATAGACAAATTAAACAAAGGTAGAGAAGACCACGATATCGACACAAGATACAGAAAAGGACCATTAAAAAAAGGCAAATTGGACAACCCATATAAACCAACCAAAAACGTAGAACAAACAGACCCTGACCATTACAAAATTACTAATAGAAACAGAGCTATGCATTACTACAAAACACAATTCAAAAAACGAAAGAAAATTAATCAAACCCATACCCCGACTCAAATGGCTACCAGTTAGACTACACAGATTCACAATTATATTTTGAAAAAGAAAACAAAGTGTATAGTAATGAAAATAAAGAAATAAACAATGAATGTGTCACCAATATAATTAAGCACCTAAATCCAATCTGTAATTTTAAGCCAATACCCACAAATGAATTAATGAAATAAATAGAATAATGATGTATACAAAACTAAAATTAAGAAAAAACCAAAATGGAATGGAATGGAAGAAGTTCCACTACTCTTACTATATCCATCAGTCGCAGCCCAAGTATAGGCTTATCTTTAAGGGAAGGGAAGTGACGTATTCACGCCAACTCATCACGCTCAGTTAATTGAATATTCGCGCCACCCAAACTGGGCCGCTCTTGTAAACGGATTCCCAAGCCTGACCTAGCAGTTTCGTCTGCTCTCTCTGAAGCTCTCCTTAACGTAAACATCCAAGAACATCACATGATTTTACCGTTTAAAGCTATAAGCTCTCCTTAACGTAAACATCCAAGAACATCACATGATTTTACCGTTTAAAGCTATTTTCTGCTTTATCTGCGTGTCGATCGTCTATTACTTCACTTCCCTATTCTTTATTTCTGTAACCCATAGAGGCCCCTCCTAAATCTCACTCACATTAGAAATCAGTCTTAAGTTGAAAGTTATACCGTAAAGTTCAATAAGTCTTAAACCGATATTTAATAAAAACCAAAACCGAATTTATTCAGTGTTTAATTTATTTCGGAGTTGATCCTAGTTTAAATAAATAAAATAAAATAAAAACTATTTAACTTTCAGCGTTGATCTTAGTTAAATACGGATCATTTGTTTGGCTCAATAAAAAACTATTTAACTATATATATAAGTATATAAGTTTATTTATAGTATATAGTATAGTATATACTGAATCTAATGTATAAAAGACCTGTGGTGTTAAGCAAAATTTTAGTTCTCATATCTAGCTCAACCTAAAATGAGTAAATTTGATAGGAGTTCTTCTGTCATAGTAGATTTTCAATATGTTGTTGGAAATAGCAAATAAATTTTTGTTAAAGAATTAGCTTTTATGCCTGGAGGAGCTGTAATACCAAACTTTTTTCACTTCAAGCCCCCATACAACATAAAGGAATTGGATTATGAAACTTTACAATAACACAATACACATCGACAACACATTAATGGATTGGAATGGATGGAGGGTGATATACCTTATAATTGCTTAAACGACATACTTTCACCACTTAACAAGTTTACTAATGTTATTGTACGAGGTGAAGTAAAAAAGGAATTATTATCAAAATTTATATCGAACAATATTATCGATATAGACATTGGAAAAAGTCTAGCGTGTTATCCAAACTTTTACATTAATTGTAAAATTCATAAGAAACTAAAGCTTAGATGTGCTTTAAATAATTTATTTAAGCTTATTGTAATTTTGGAAAACTGTAATTACGATATATATCATAATGGGGTTTCCTATGTATAAATTTGTAATAAAAAAAATAATAATCAGTATAATCCCAGATTTTTAGTTAAGTAGTTGGCTTCGCATAATGGACCAATATAAAAATTTCTTCCGAAATGATCCTCGTAAAAAAGGATACAGTAAACTTTTATACTGCAATTACTGTGGATCTGATACTCATTTTGAAAAGAACTGCGCTAAGAAGCGTGATCAAGAAAAACTAAATTAGAAATTATATATTTCTTCTTAGCGATAATGTGTATTAAATAAATAAAAAAATTAAAAACAAAAAAAATAAATAAAATGAATGATTGGAAATATTCTACTCCTAGCACGTTTAAAGAAAAATTTAATGAATCATCATCAACTAAAAATGAATTGCCATATTTATTAAGCGAAGATAAAGATATAAAATCTAAACAATCAATTAAGCCATCAAGAGATAATAAACCAGCAGTTTACAAAGGACCTATTAATGATTTACTTTTTTTCATCTGAATTTCCTCATTGACAAGGTTTATGTGGAGGTCTCTATGGATGCTTTCGCTGCGTAGGTACCATGGTGCCCCAGTGATAGTTCGCAGAATCGTGGACTGAGCTCGCTGTATGATTTCAATGTTGGTTTTTGAGGCGTTTCCCCATAGTTCACAGCCGTATGTCCAGATGGGTTTCAGCACGGTATTGTAGAGGAGTACTTTGTATTCCAGACTAAGGGGAGAGTTGTAATTAATAAGCGTGTGAAGATTGGCTGCTTTAAGCTTCATATGAGTCCTTTTAGATTCTATATGTCGCCGCCAGGTGAGGCGTCTATCTAGGTGAACGCCGAGCTATGTTACAACGTCTGCTTGTGGGATAAATGTTTTGTTCAGGGTACAGGGTGGGCAGGTTTGTCTGTTCAGTGTGAAGGTTACATGTCTGCTTTTGGTCTCGTTTATCTTAATGCGCCAGTCCGCAAACTATCTTTCCACTATTTTAAGATGGCAGGCAAGTTGCTCTGTTGCCTTCGCTGGGCATCTAGATCGGCTAAGTATTGCGGTATCGTCAGCAAACGTAGAGGTTGTGAGCTGATAGTTTGTAGGCATGTCTGCTGTGAATAGGGTGTAAAGAACGGGGCCCAGTACACTACCTTGGGGGACTCCAGCATTGATAACGCGGTCGTGTGAAGTCGAACTGTTGCACCTGGTTGAGAACACTCTTTTGAAGAGATAAGATTCGAACACTTTGTGCGTGTTCTGGGGAAGCAGTTTTGTTATTTTGTACATTAGTCCTTCCAGCCAGACTCGGTCAAATGCTTGTGCAACAAAAGCGGTACGAATTTCGTTTGTGATGCGATTGACCTGTTCGATCGTTCCGTGATTTTTGCGAAAGCCAAACTGATGCGATGGTATTGTATTTCGCCTTCTTAAGTAAGGAGTTAGTTGTTTTAGTCACCGGCCGCTATGAATCGCTCACCGAGTGAGTTGAAAAATTCCGAGAATTGGTCCTCAGAAACTACAAAGCGAGGTGGGCAGTAGACTGCGGCCAGAGTGACGGGGCCGCTGCTGGATTGCATGCTTAAGGAAGTGGATTGCAGGTAGTCCATTTCGGTTCTGTTATAAAGGTGGTGTTTGATGCGACTTCTGATAAGTATACCAGTGCCCCCATGGGCTTTGCCGTCCGGATGGTTTGTGGCGTAGAATAAGTAAGTATGAAAGTTGTGCTTGTCTGTTAGATGTGTCTCGGAGAGGAGCATGACGTCAATATTTTTTTCGAATAAGAACTGGGCAAGTTCATTTTTATGCCGTGAAACGCCATTTGCGTTCCACATAGATATTTGAAGTGGAGACATTATATTGATTTGGATGACAGAAGAAGCTGTATCAGCGTATTTTGGTTTCGCATAAGCTCTTGCATTGTGGTTTGCATGAATGTCATAAACTCTTTTAGGGTTTGCTGGAGTGAGATCATCATCGTTTCAATGCCAGTTGGTATATGCTGCGTTTGTTCGTTCAAGGTAGTTATTTTCTGTTCTTCCCGAGTAGAAGTCGACTTTTGTGTTATCGGATTCACGGATTTAATTCCCGATTTTAAGGCACTAGCGAAGGAAACGCTAGGACTGGTACGATGTGTAGGGGGGTGCAGTGTAGGACGGGCCCGATTGTGGTGGAGTGTGAGCGATGTGGGTGGTCTGAGCGCGTATTGATTCTCCGCGTTTGTTAAGGCGGTTCTTTAGTTCCTTGTATACTACACAGGAAACGCTAGGACTGGTACGATGTTTAGGGGGGTGCAGTGTAGGACGGGCCCGATTGTGGTGGAGTGTGAGCGATGTGGGTGGTCTGAGCGCGAATTGATTCTCCGCGTTTGTTAAGGCGGTTCTTTAGTTCCTTGTATACTACACAGCCACGCCAGTTCGCTGTGTGACTTTCACCGCAGTTGCTGCACATTTTAACAGAGATGTCTTCCTTGTTCTTATGGCAGTTTGCTGTGCTATGAGCTTCACTACAGACTACGCAAATAGATTTCAGCGTACAATACGTCTTAGTGTGGCCATACTCTTGGCAGTTAGTGCACTGCACTGGGCGATTGCGCTTGTGTGGCTCTTCCACTGTGATACGCCGATGCAGTAGGAGCTGTAACTTGTAGATTGGATGAACTTCATTTTTTTTCAGTATCTGGCGTTCTGGCTCCAACTCGATTTTGAACATTGGTTGTGGTTCCTTATTTTTGTTTAATATGTTCATGACCAGTAATACCAAACTTTTTTCACTTCAAGCCCCCATACAACATAAAGGAATTGGATTATGAAACTTTACAATAACACAATACACATCGACAACACATTAATGGATTGGAATGGATGGAGGGTGATATACCTTATAATTGCTTAAACGACATACTTTCACCACTTAACAAGTTTACTAATGTTATTGTACGAGGTGAAGTAAAAAAGGAATTATTATCAAAATTTATATCGAACAATATTATCGATATAGACATTGGAAAAAGTCTAGCGTGTTATCCAAACTTTTACATTAATTGTAAAATTCATAAGAAACTAAAGCTTAGATGTGCTTTAAATAATTTATTTAAGCTTATTGTAATTTTGGAAAACTGTAATTACGATATATATCATAATGGGGTTTCCTATGTATAAATTTGTAATAAAAAAAATAATAATCAGTATAATCCCAGATTTTTAGTTAAGTAGTTGGCTTCGCATAATGGACCAATATAAAAATTTCTTCCGAAATGATCCTCGTAAAAAAGGATACAGTAAACTTTTATACTGCAATTACTGTGGATCTGATACTCATTTTGAAAAGAACTGCGCTAAGAAGCGTGATCAAGAAAAACTAAATTAGAAATTATATATTTCTTCTTAGCGATAATGTGTATTAAATAAATAAAAAAATTAAAAACAAAAAAAAAATAAATAAAATGAATGATTGGAAATATTCTACTCCTAGCACGTTTAAAGAAAAATTTAATGAATCATCATCAACTAAAAATGAATTGCCATATTTATTAAGCGAAGATAAAGATATAAAATCTAAACAATCAATTAAGCCATCAAGAGATAATAAACCAGCAGTTTACAAAGGACCTATTAATGATTTACTTTTTTTCATCTGAATTTCCTCATTGACAAGGTTTATGTGGAGGTCTCTATGGATGCTTTCGCTGCGTAGGTACCATGGTGCCCCAGTGATAGTTCGCAGAATCGTGGACTGAGCTCGCTGTATGATTTCAATGTTGGTTTTTGAGGCGTTTCCCCATAGTTCACAGCCGTATGTCCAGATGGGTTTCAGCACGGTATTGTAGAGGAGTACTTTGTATTCCAGACTAAGGGGAGAGTTGTAATTAATAAGCGTGTGAAGATTGGCTGCTTTAAGCTTCATATGAGTCCTTTTAGATTCTATATGTCGCCGCCAGGTGAGGCGTCTATCTAGGTGAACGCCGAGCTATGTTACAACGTCTGCTTGTGGGATAAATGTTTTGTTCAGGGTACAGGGTGGGCAGGTTTGTCTGTTCAGTGTGAAGGTTACATGTCTGCTTTTGGTCTCGTTTATCTTAATGCGCCAGTCCGCAAACCATCTTTCCACTATTTTAAGATGGCAGGCAAGTTGCTCTGTTGCCTTCGCTGGGCATCTAGATCGGCTAAGTATTGCGGTATCGTCAGCAAACGTAGAGGTTGTGAGCTGATAGTTTGTAGGCATGTCTGCTGTGAATAGGGTGTAAAGAACGGGGCCCAGTACACTACCTTGGGGGACTCCAGCATTGATAACGCGGTCGTGTGAAGTCGAACTGTTGCACCTGGTTGAGAACACTCTTTTGAAGAGATAAGATTCGAACACTTTGTGCGTGTTCTGGGGAAGCAGTTTTGTTATTTTGTACATTAGTCCTTCCAGCCAGACTCGGTCAAATGCTTGTGCAACAAAAGCGGTACGAATTTCGTTTGTGATGCGATTGACCTGTTCGATCGTTCCGTGATTTTTGCGAAAGCCAAACTGATGCGATGGTATTGTATTTCGCCTTCTTAAGTAAGGAGTTAGTTGTTTTAGTCACCGGCCGCTATGAATCGCTCACCGAGTGAGTTGAAAAATTCCGAGAATTGGTCCTCAGAAACTACAAAGCGAGGTGGGCAGTAGACTGCGGCCAGAGTGACGGGGCCGCTGCTGGATTGCATGCTTAAGGAAGTGGATTGCAGGTAGTCCATTTCGGTTCTGTTATAAAGGTGGTGTTTGATGCGACTTCTGATAAGTATACCAGTGCCCCCATGGGCTTTGCCGTCCGGATGGTTTGTGGCGTAGAATAAGTATCCTGGGATATGAAAGTTGTGCTTGTCTGTTAGATGTGTCTCGGAGAGGAGCATGACGTCAATATTTTTTCGAATAAGAACTGGGCAAGTTCATTTTTATGCCGTGAAACGCCATTTGCGTTCCACATAGATATTTGAAGTGGAGACATTATATTGATTTGGATGACAGAAGAAGCTGTATCAGCGTATTTTGGTTTCGCATAAGCTCTTGCATTGTGGTTTGCATGAATGTCATAAACTCTTTTAGGGTTTGCTGGAGTGAGATCATCATCGTTTCAATGCCAGTTGGTATATGCTGCGTTTGTTCGTTCAAGGTAGTTATTTTCTGTTCTTCCCGAGTAGAAGTCGACTTTTGTGTTATCGGATTCACGGATTTAATTCCCGATTTTAAGGCACTAGCGAAGGAAACGCTAGGACTGGTACGATGTGTAGGGGGGTGCAGTGTAGGACGGGCCCGATTGTGGTGGAGTGTGAGCGATGTGGGTGGTCTGAGCGCGTATTGATTCTCCGCGTTTGTTAAGGCGGTTCTTTAGTTCCTTGTATACTACACAGGAAACGCTAGGACTGGTACGATGTTTAGGGGGGGTGCAGTGTAGGACGGGCCCGATTGTGGTGGAGTGTGAGCGATGTGGGTGGTCTGAGCGCGTATTGATTCTCCGCGTTTGTTAAGGCGGTTCTTTAGTTCCTTGTATACTACACAGCCACGCCAGTTCGCTGTGTGACTTTCACCGCAGTTGCTGCACATTTTAACAGAGATGTCTTCCTTGTTCTTATGGCAGTTTGCTGTGCTATGAGCTTCACTACAGACTACGCAAATAGATTTCAGCGTACAATACGTCTTAGTGTAGCCATATTCTTGGCAGTTAGTGCACTGCACTGGGCGATTGCGCTTGTGTGGCTCTTCCACTGTGATACGCCGATGCAGTAGGAGCTGTAACTTGTAGATTGGATGAACTTCATTTTTTTTCAGTATCTGGCGTTCTGGCTCCAACTCGATTTTGAACATTGGTTGTGGTTCCTTATTTTTGTTTAATATGTTCATGACCATTTTTGCATTAAAGTTTTTTTCCTTGAGCGCTTCTACGATTTCAGTGGTCGAAACAGTTGTCTCAATCCCTTTGAGAACAACTTGTAGGCCCCTTGCGCTTTTTAGTTGGTATGTATAAAAGTTTTTTCCTGCTTCATCCAAGAATTTGGTTAGTTGACGATGGCTATCCTCGGTTTCAGTTTGAACCTTTGTTTCATTTATGTTCCCTTTTCTTAAGGGTATTACGTAAAATGAGTTTTCTCCTATAAGTGTGGCTATTTTGTTCACTAATGCACTTGAGCTTTTTTCGCGAATGTATATTGGAGGAGGCTTGACCTTCTTAGGTGACTTTGCCGGTTGTAGACTTTCATCAGTAGAATTTGCCAGCAGCTCAAATCTGTTGGTGTTTTCTGGCGTTTTGTTGGTGAGCATGTTAGCATTGTCGCGTGTAATTTTTGCTTTGTTTTCTGTTTGTCGACTTTTGTAATTTTGAGGGCTAAGTTTTCTTTTTTATTGTTATGTAGCGATCCATTCCAGTCTGTATGGTGGACCCGGCGTTCTTGTTTACGTTTTGGCTTGCTGATAGCGCAGCAGAACCTTTAAATTGTGTTTTTGTTTTGATCGCTGGCTCAGTAGGAGCAAATGCTTGCGTCGACGAAATTGAGCGAGCTGACGATACCGTTCCAGTTGTTGTTGTGGTTGCAGTTGCAGTGGTTGTTGTTGTCACAGTACTAGTCACCGTAGGTAAGCGTAAAGAAATTTCGCAAGTGTTTGGAGATTGGGGGTTTTGTGACAGTATTGAGGGAGAGCAAGAACGCGCTCTTTCGTGAGTTGTTGGCAATGGTAAACTTGTCGGGTTATAGGTGATTGACCGCTCGCTTTCTGCAGAAGTCGCGGAGACGTAAGAGAAGTACGCGTTGTTTCGTTGCAATGAGAGCCGGCGATCGTCTTGCTCGCGTTGTCGCTGAACGCGAGTGTCGTTCTGGCTCATAGTGTAAAACTACTTGCTTATGCTATTTCAAACACAGAATATGTATTCGAGCGATGGTGCATCGCACAGAGCGTCTCTTTCGCTTTCGATTTTTTTGTTTGTATTATATTAATATCTATTCACTTCACTAAAAGCAACCGATTTTATCCGGAGCTCGTTGAAAACACGTCTTCACACGTCAGCGACCATACGGCTATTTCTGATGTTAAAGAGAATGAATCGGAAAAATCAAGTTCTAATTCAATAGAATTTATTAGCTTAGTTTATTCTGAAACATTCCGATACAAGTCAGAGTCATTGAATTCAGATGCCTTTGAAAATGGGTTAATCTTTGTTTACACAGACATTATTAAGGCTAGATGTGTCGGAAACAAAAGACCTCGTTGCCTTAGAGTGATATTTACAAATGGCAAAGAAAAATTGCTTCAATTTAGAACTGTCGATTATTATCCCATTGAAATTTGGAGTCCTAATGAAATTTCAATATTAATTTGAAGCATCATCGATCCCAATTCATATAGGTAATCTATATGTTTCACCTAGAATTTTTCAGCAAGGGCGAGGAATTGGAAATTTTCTTAGTGGTCTTTTTAATTATATAAAACCTATTTTTCTTTCGGGAATAAATACGCTTAAACAACAAGCAACTGAAACTGGAAAGGCTGTTATAAGTGATTTAGGATGAAAACCCTTAAGAAATATTATTTAAGAACAAAGTAAAATTGCATTACAAAACCTTTCGGATAAAGCAATAGATAAAATAACAAAATTGCAAAATGGTCAAGGAAAAGGAAATAAAAGGAGGAGACCAAGAAAGAGGCATTCTCATTTAACATCAAAGCATGGACGGAAACAAACGCATTTAAAAAAACTAGAAAAAAAACTTACCGGAAATTAAAAATTAGTGATATATTTTCAAATTCGAAATGAGTAATCATATTGAATGTATGAAAAGCGAATTGGATCTGTTTGAACCACATCCAACCCAAAGCTGTATTTTGAGAACTGAAGAAGTTTATTACAACCCTATTGCTTCTTTGGATAGTGCTTCATCTATTGAATTTGTTTGTTTAGGAAATGGTGAAACCCATCGATACCTTTCGAGTGTATTTCTTAAACTTGTTGTACAATACAACTTAAACAAATTCATAATAGTAATATTTACGGAAATTCTGTCGGCGTAGCAAATAATATTTTGCACTCTATATTTAGAAGTTCATCTGTTTATTTAAATAACACTTTGGTGTCACAAAACGATAACAACTACCATTATAGATCGTATTTACAAACTATTTTAAATTATGGTTGTGATACTAGTGAAAGTCATCTAGCAACTCAGGGATATTTCCCGAATTACGGTAAACACACACCATTTAAAAGTGATTGCTGCCAAACTCTTAAAAATATATTATTACTATATAAATAGTAATTAAGTTGAATTATTTGGAAAAGTTCATGGAGATATTTTCAATCAATCAAAATTGCTTGTAAATAATGTCGATTTGCGAATAAATTTTAATATTGAAAAAACAGCATTTTATTTGTTGGAAACCGAAACAGAATCCAATTTGAAGATACTAGAGGCTCAGCTTTTCATGAACCATATAATAGTTAATCCTAGCATCTTATTAGCACATCATCACGTATTACAAACCAAAAATGCTATATATCCATACAATAAAGTTGAAGTAAAATCATTTACAATATATCCAGGAAATAATACACTGTCAATCGATAATGCTGTTATTGGACAAATACCAAATTTTTTAGCCTTTTGTATGGTTAAAAACCGAGCCTATTCAGGAAATCGTGGATTAGACCCATTTAATTTTGAAAGCTTTAAAATTCAACGATTCAATCTATTAGTCAATGGTGTACAGGTTCCTTCTCAAGCCCTCGAATTCGATTTCTCAAACCAAAACAATGTACAAAGTTCCAGAGGATATAATTTTCTATTTAGAGCATGCGGAATCAAGCATTATGATCGCGGTCTACAAGTTTCCAAGGATATGTTTGACAAAAATAGTTTCATTTTAGCTTTTGATTTAACTGCGGATCATTCTAATTCAAGCGTACAATCCGAATTGAAGGTAGATTCTCGGAACCTCTAGAGGAAGCTGTTACTTGTATTGTGTATTGCGATTATGATTCAATGATTGATATTGATAAGCACCGCAATATTCGTGTACTTTTATAAAAATGAAAAAAATTACAAATCACTAATGCTTTCTAAAAAGTCGCCAAAATAAAAAAATATTCAAAGGTGTTTTTTCTGCTGATAAACTACCTAAAGTAATTCTGGAATATCCTGCATTAATTATAGCTAATACCGATAACTCAAACCAACCAGGAATGCATTGGGTTGCCTTTTATTACCATAACAAAAAATCTGCAGAATTTTTTGACTCTTACGTACAATACATTTCTAAAAAGAAACGCAAAAAAATATACTTATAATAAGCAACAATTGCAAGGTTACTTTTCATATACCTGTAGACAGTATTGTATGCTTTTTGGTCTTTACAAAAGCAAACAAAAAACTTTAAAGAGTTTCACTAAAAATTTTAAGTTAAAAGATTATTCCTTTAATGATAAGTTAATTTAATAAATTTAATTTCATAGATAAGCTATATAAAATGGATGAATATTTCATACGAATATAATTTAAAAATAAAAACAATTTATATATAATTAATATAAAAATGAATTCTTTTTTTTATTTTCAAGAAATTTAATACATTCTGTTATTTAAGGTATAGTATTTTATCATTATATCAGTAGCTTCTCTTATGTATATTGGAAGTTTGTGACAATTGCAAGTGTCGGGACCTTCTGTTGCATCGTCATCACTGCAGGGACATATTTTGTAATGAAATCCATATTTTGAGTATGACTTCCTTTGTCTCAAGATCTTCAAGTGTTGCTTTCAAATATTCAAGTTTCTCAAGTTCCAAGATGTTCCTCGAAGAGCATGTCTTCTAATTGAAGCAACACTAATTTAATTTGTTGGGAGTACATTGTAGATTCTCGAGTTGTTTTTAACGTTTTTGAAGATGTAAGTTTGATGGTTAATTTCAATAATTAGATTCTTTTATATTATCATTCTTTTGGTATAAATTGTAATACTGAAGAGCCATATCTAGTCATTCCTTTCCCTTTATATATTACAAGCCGTATACCATTTTCCCTTAATTTCTTAAAGGATATTTTAGTTGAAAATTTACTTACATAACTCTTGGGTAAAAATATCCAGAGTGTTTCGTTGTCCATGTCATTTAAATAAAGAACAATCTTAGTTCCATGCTACCATGCAGTCTTCTTTGTCTAACAGCCAATGATCTTATACTCGAAATTAATACTTTGGTCATCGATCTTTGTGTAACCAATAACAGGCTTTTGTTCATTAATAGTATCTAAGAAAGACTTTGGGACACATAATGATAAGCAAACCTATTTTTGTCTTTAGTATATAAATTTTAATCCATACCATTTAATTTAGCTAAATTCTTTCCTTTATTCGTTAAAAAGGGGAAATGATGAACTTCTTTTGCATTTCTACTCTTTTATACTTTTCAAAAATTTTAACACCTATATATTTCAATTGTTAGAACGAGATGACCTTTCAAAGTATATATATATATAATATATATATATATATATATATATATATATATATATATATATATATATATATATATATATATATATACATTCAAATATTCATTAAGGATCTATGCTTATTTCTTTACATAATTGTTAATAAAATGGAAAGAGATGACTGTATGATTCATTTTTGTGTTCTCATGTATCTAGGTAAATTATTGACATATAGTAAATACTTTTCACAACCTATATATGATGTAATAATTATTTCTGTATGATAGTCTACTTTGAATTTTTGAAATGAAATCATTTGTTTGTGAACTCTGCATACAAAACCCTACATTCAGATACCGCAATGGATTAAAGCGACACATTCTAAAAGTTCACAACTTCAGAATTACCAAAGCCCGATCATCATATTACAACTGCTATTTTTGCTCTGAAGTGAAAAAGTACTGGTTACGGGAAGATTTATATATGCATTTTTAATTTTAAATAAAATTAGGTCTTAGATCCATATATTAATGGGAGGTCTTCATAACTAGATAAATCAATATTTATGACTTCATTCGGTTCAGTTTTGCAGAATTTAATGTCAAGTTCACTCATTTTAATTTTTTTTTGTTTTCGTTGATGAATCTAAGCTGAGCGGTGCTGGATGTGAGTAGATTAACTCTGAAGAGTTGCTTCTTAACATAAACCTATTTATCCTTGAAAACAGAAGACAGGTACTCGTGTTTGAATGTATTGGGTTCAATAAAACAGGGACTTAGTAATTTTGAAAAATATGTCTTTTATCACTATTTGGTTTTCTTATCTTTGATTTTTGGATTTTCTGATCTTTGTGTGATATGAAGGTCAGCCCCTTGTCCTCTTTTACGATATGTTTCGTAAATCGGGGCGTTAGTTTATTCCTTCTGTTTTTGTTTCTAAAGACTGTTTTACCTATCTTAATAGTTTCTGTTTGGTTCCTATTCTCGTTGCTTTTATCTATTCGGTCCCTCATTTTATCGTCAATGTTCTTTTTAATGTTTGGGCAGATCGTGTTGCGAAACTCGTTCAGTTTTTGCAGGTAGTCGTGTTCGTTGTTTTGAGAGATGTTTTGATTTATAATGTGAGGTCTCGAAAGGTGGAAAATCTCGAAGGGTGTGTATTTTATTGTCGAGTGAACTGCGTTGTTATAAGTTGTCAAGGTTTCAAAGAAAATTTCTTCGTGGTCACAAGAGAGTGTTTCTGTATTTCTTTTGTTTATTATTATTCTGTATATCTCGGTTAGAGACGAATGGACTCTTTCCACTGGGGAGTTACTCGAGGATTGTTAAAATGAAGTAATGTGTAGTTCTATGTTGTATTGAGCACAAAAATCTTTAAAAAGCTTATTTGCGAATTTCGGGCCTTGATCGCAAATTAGTTTTTTCGGAATTCCGAATGTTGAAAGGAAATTCCTTATTGATTTTTCTATGTTGAGACTGTCTCTCGGTGGCACTGTATACCCTACAGCCAAATTTAGAAAATTTTTCAATGCTAGTTAGTATTATTTTTCCGTTGATCGTAAAAATGTCTACGTGTATAATTTGCATTGGGGCTAGGGGAGTTTCTGTTTCTGAAAATTCGAGTATTTGCGGCTGCCTGCCGTACTTAAGTGTTTGGCAGACATCGCAGTCATTAATTATGTGTGAAATTTTGGTCTTTAGTAGTGGGACGTATATGGACCTTTTTAAATGGGCTACTGTCTCGTCTATTCCCCTGTGGTTGTTTGCTAAATGGTATTGGATCGTGTGGGTCGGTTATGTCTTTATGTCTTAAGAGTTTCGTGCGCCTAGTAACCTTGTATAGTTTGGTTGGTAAAAAGTATTCTGTCATGATTTCTTCAATAGTTTTGAAGATTTCGTTTGGTGCTAAGATAGCACACGTTTTGTTTGGCTCAAGTATTTGTTTTAGGATATTAGTCATATTTTCCTTATCGTAATGTGTGTTTGATATTGTCCTTCTTATTTTGTATTTGAAAGGCATGGAAATGGCTCTTTCGGATTGAACTGCGATCTTGAAGACAAATTGTAAGTTGAGTTCATTTAGTGGTTTACTCGAAATTGAAATTAGGTCGGGAGTGTCTTTGTTTTCGCGAGGAACAATTCAATTGGTATTAACTTCGGCCGTTACACGGCTAAGAGCGTCTGCTACCACGTTCTGAGATCCTTTCTTGTAAATTAGCTCATAGTCATATTCTAGTAATTGTAGTTTTCATCGGACAAGTTTTGAATTCGGCTCTTTGAAATTCATAAGCCACGTTAATGTCCGTACAGGTAGGGGCGAAAGTGTTTTGTTGCCCAGATAATGGCTAACATTTCTTTTTCTACGGATGAGTAATTTATTTCTGTGTCTGATAGCGTTCTGCTAGCGAAGGATACATGCCTATCATAGTTAACCGTGCCTTGAGACAATACTGCCCCAATTGTGAAGTTACTGGCATCCCAACTGCGTACAAAAACTGCGTAGTTAATTTTATTCAAAAAAGGGGAATCACATATATTTTAGGACATTTCATTTTGCATGTATGTGTACATCGCTGATCGTTTTTTTACTGAAACACTTCACAAGTTCAGTCCAAAGTGAAAAGTGTCGGTCGGTTATAATTCATTTTGCAAAAACAGTGATTTTGAAGATTAAACAAAAAGTTTATTTTGTTTCGTACAAGAAACAAAAAAATATTGGTGAGTAGATCGCATTATTATCAATCGGTTAGTTTAAAAATCAAATAAAAAAAAGCAATATAAGTTAAGAAATATCGACTTGGAACAAATCCCGCCTTTTGGCGGGGTTGGGCATTTAGCTGTAAATTTATTATTTATTATTATTAATAATAATTTATTATTATTAAAAAAACATATAAGATGGCCAACTGCAAATCCGAAACACAGTCTTTTTGCACAAAATGTAATATTCATGTAATCTTCAATTAATCTTCAAAAAACTGCTTTTTTAATTTTCATATGCAGCAAAAAAAAAATTAAACACAATAAAAGTTGTTTAAGTGTTCATATGGAGAAAATACACGTAAATGCCCAACCCCGCCTTTTGGCGGGTTAGGTATTGTGTACCTGTAACAGGTAAACCATTACCGTAATCAAAAAACTAACTTAGAACTATATTCGTTCTTTTTGACCCAAAATTAGTCTAAAATAATTTTTTCACTGCAATAGAAAAATTTGGCATTTGAGGGTTAATATAAAAGGTTTGCTGAAGTCAGGGTATTGAAGGATCGGGTCGTTGCATAGCAGCGTTTTGCAAATTTAAAAAGTTCTAATATATTCCTCATCTATTTTGACTGTTGTTTTGCCTTTTAGATGTTGAGTCAGAGGTTGGGTGATCACTAATATATTCCTCATCTATTTTGACTGTTGTTTTGCCTTTTAGATGTTAAGTCAGAGGTTGGGTGATCACTGCGAAGTCCCTTATATATTTTCTATAGTAACCGAGTAGTCCCAGGAACGACTTAATTTATTTTTGGATTTTTGGCATAGGGCAAGTAATTAATGGCAAGTAATTATTGAAGGTTAGGTTTTATACCGGAACCGGTAACCACGTGACCCAGATATTCAATTTCTTTCCTGAAAAATTTGGATTTCTCCGGTTGAAGTTTTAGATTTGCTCTACTTAATTTCTCAAATACCAAATTTAGATCATTGACATGTTCCTGGAGTGATGACGAAAAGACTATGATGTCATGGAGGTAAATTAGACAACATTTACCGTTAAGGTCTGTTAGTATGTTGTCCATCACTCTTTGGGAGGTTGCTGGGACGGTTGTGAGGCCGAAGGCCATTCCTAAAAATTTGAAATGTCTATCTAATACCGAAAATGCCGTCTTGCTAATGTCCTTGGGATCCATCTCCACTTGATGGTACCCGCTTGCTAAGTCCAGAGCTGAGCAATATTTTGGTCTACCTATCCTATTAACTCATCGTTTATAATGGGCAAGGGATATTTGTCCCTGACGGTCTTCTCGTTCAGCTTTCTATAGTCGATCTCCAATCTCCATCTTTTATTATTTGGGCTGTCGATTTTTTTTGACACCAGGAAAATTGGTGCGTCTCCTGTCTTTCTACGGGGCTAAACCGGAATGATTTTGTGCGTAGTGGTATTTCGTCTATTGTCTGTATTTTATGATTAACCAGATTCGTGAAGGTTAGATTATCTCCCTCGTGGTGAGTTTCGAAAATTTTTTTCAAAGTTTTTTTAATGCGGTAAACTCCTCGACGTTTAAGTAATCAGTCTGGAGTTGGGTAGGAATATCGGTCTTGTCTTTGGGTCTGTTGTCACTGTCCTTAAAAATGGCATTTATTTCAATAAAATCGTTCTCGGTGTACTTCTCAACTTGTAACTCGAGGTACAATTTCTGTCTGTATTGTGATTTATTAATTACTTCCATCCAACTAAGGTTATTTCTAGCTTAGTACAATCCTCCTGATATAAGGATGTCTTCGGAAATTTGTGTTGTTTCGCACCAAAATGCGCCGTTATCAATGCTAACGGGTAGCTTCTGAGGCTCTATTGTTTAATGTGTGTATTAGAATTTTAAAGTGTTGAGTTTCTAGTACTGATCTTTGAATATTGACTATTGCCTTTGGTCTTTGTAACATGTTCATACCGATTAACCCATCGAATAATTGGTGGAATCTGAACAGAATTAGTTTATAAGATGTAGTATCCGAGAACTCTTTGAATAAAGGTACTCTGGTCTTTTGGTAGACTTCATGTACGTTAAGTGCGGTTTTAATTGAAATTGAGTTTGTTAGGTTAATTCGGTCTGAGTTGAGGACTAATTTACGGTTAATGAATGACATATGGTAGTTGCCCCTGTGTCTATTAGGAATTTTAGAGGGTATCCGGGTCTTAGATGGATTATAATTTTAGGTAAGGGGGACCCGGTCTCTCGTTTCATTAAGTTCCCTGTTTGTTTCTCGAGGCACTTGGTAGAAAATTTGCATCCTCATCTATGTTATGTAGTTGAGTGCTAAGAGCATGTTCGTTTGAAGCCTGCTCTATATTATTGATGGTACCCCTAGTACTGTTGGGGTTGGAATTATCAGGTCTATTGTGCTCGTAATTATGGTTAGTTTGCATATTTTTGGGCAGTATTGCCGGTACGGTATTTCTTTTGTATTGGAAGTCATCCCTTATATTCGGGGTATGTTGTTGGTAAGTCCACTTTCTACCGTAGTCGCTTGGTCTGTATCTGTTGTTTTGGTTGTCCTGATATACTCTTTGGTATCCGCCGAATGACCCGCTGTGTTTTGTACTCTGTCTGCCTGGTTTCTTGCTTTTTCTTATTTTCTTGGAAATAAATGTCCCTTTCCTTGATTCGCCATTCGACGGCTTCTTGGAGGTTGGTGGGTTTCATGGACCTTAACGCTAGTCCGAGTGGACCTTTGATACCCCTTATGAATGTATTCAGACAGGTGTCCGCGATAAATTTCTTTGTTTTAATAGCTATTGTGTCGTATTTTTTGGTATCGGTTAGTTTAAAAAAGTCGTTTTAATTTCGCAATTTGTTTCGAATAAGGATTGAATTGGTAGTTTAGAATCAGCGAGGTTATGTAGTTCGGTCGAGAAAGTTTGTTCTAATTACCGTTGTCAAGGTATAGTGTAAGGGTAGTATAGTACTAATTATTGGGGTGCTAATGTTATTTGTGTAATAATGTAGTTATAGGTTGCTTATGCTATTTGTGTAATAATCTAATTAAAGATTGCTTATGTTATTTCCCGGAGCGAAAAGTCAGCCTTTCATTGCGAAAGGGATCAGTTCGATTTTATTTTCATTAAATATTTTCCGACAAAAAAGAAAAAAAAAGTTTTTGGCAAAATAATCAAATTTTATTACATCATCGAGGAAATTAAAAAAAAAGAGGTGCTTCCAGAGAAGTATCGTCGATCGATTCCGAGATGTCGGAAGAAAAATACGATCAATCGTCGCTTCAGTGCTCTTCTGCTGCCCCGCGTGCCACTACTGACTTAGCTACAGTGATCAGTGGGGCCGCAACAAAAATGTTGAAGGCACAAGTGCAAAAAAGCATAAAAAGAAAAAACGCAAAGTATTCTTCACCCATCGCAAGTGTTAAGAGACCGACTAGAGAATCTGACCATCCAAGCTCTAGCAACAGGTTCGCGCTACTTGACATGGAAGTAGAAGCTGAAGACACTACAGAGAACCAATAGGACGAAATAACTATTGAAAGCTACGACCCTGCCCAGCCCGAACAAGTAAGAAAAATGGGAAAGCCACCTCAAATTGTTTTCCCAGAGTGCAGCACAAATGACCTCTTTGAGTTCATAGGGGAGGTCACTAATGTGAACAATGTGGTCACCAAGAGAAACCTAGGAACCACCAGAATCTTCCCCAAGGATAGTGAGACCTACAGGACTATTGTTGACCATCTGGACAGACATCGTGTGGAGTTCCACACATACCAAATGCAGACAGATAAGCCGCATCGAATTGTTGTCAAGGGTCTACATCACAGCACCCTAAACAAAGATATTTTAGATAGTTTGAAGGCAGTTGGGTACGATGTTCTTCATATTCATAATCCTACATCTAAGGTTAATCAGGAAAAACTCAAAATTTTTTCATCAATATTAAGCCCTGCGCTTAAATTAATGAAATTTATAAGATTAAGCATCTTTGCCGCCAGATAGTGAAGATTGAAAGGATGCGAAAAGCGACGGAAATCGCACAATGTCATCGCTGCCAACAGTATGGGCACACAGCCAAATACTGCCGCCGGCACCCAAATTGCGCCAGATGTGGAGAGGATCATGCCACTACACAATGTGGACGCTCCCCTGAAGCGCAGCATACCTTCATCCACTGTGGAGGAGACCACATGGCCAGCTATAAAGGTTGTGAATGGTACCAAAACTATCTTCGCCGGTCAATGGGAACTACCAAGAGCGTGAAAAATGCAACCAGGTCGAATCGCTTCTCTGCAATGTTCCATGTAGACAATTCTGCCACTACAAATGGTATAGACCCGCAACAGTTTCCTACCTTGCAAACGGGCCGTAACATGAACGCTAGAAAATCACCATTGCGTCACAATCTTCAACAACCGCAATTACTACATCAGCGGCCAAAGCAACAACATATAATACAACAGCAACCGTCATACAGTGCTAATGGCAATACATGGGTGTCCTACGCTGCAGTAGTAAAAGGAAATTCTAAACCTGGCAACGTTGGAGTTGCTCAGCGCCGTCTAGATATTATACAGACGCAACATTCACTGCAACAACTAGAAGACAATAATCAACATCACAGATTTCTTGATGTACAATCGCTTCTGGACCAACAACAACAACAATTTCAGCAATGGCAACAACAGCTCCAACAACAGCAGCAACAGCAATTTCTAATGTGGCTTCAACAGCAACAACAGGAACAACAAAAGCAAAATAAACAAGCCAACCAGCGCTTAGATAAGCTTGAAAATATCGTACTTAAATTGGCTAATAATATAAAACAACGGGCTGGAGCTAATCACCAGTCTCATGACAACGTTTCGGCCTCGCAATGAACCACCTTAAGGTTCTTATATGGAATGTCAATGGCATTTCATGCAAAGCCAGAGAAATTGAGCTCTGCGCGCACAACAACAGTGTCGATATTCTTCTCTTAAATGAGATTAGACTTAACCTAGGAGAAACAGTTAAGACATATGGATATACGTTCTTCCTGCGTACAAACCATCGCGTAATAATCACGGCGTCGAAGGAGTGGCGGTATTGGTGAAGAGTACCCTTCGCCATTTTCCACAAAGAGTCACTGAAGCGCAAACCATACAGATATCATCAGTCAAGCTGACAACTGGCCTTGGTGACATGGAGTTCAGTGCCATTTACTGCCCTCCAAGAAACTGAATAGAAGAAAGACATTTCACTAAACTACTCCGTGCTTGCGGACAAAGTTACCTTGTAAGTGGTGACTGGAATGCGCGACACTGGCTGTGGGGAGATAGATACAACTCACTCAGGGGGCGAGAACTATCCGAAGCCATTTCTAGCTGTGGGGCTAATATTCTTGCTACAGGATCACCTACAAGGTACCCATATGTGTCAAGTCATACGCCCACCTGCATTGATTTTGCATTTCATCACGGTATACCGGACTCTCGTACAAGCATAAGCGCTAATTGGGATTTCGACTCTCACCATTTGGCTCTAGTCGTCATGATACAAACGGCTGGAGTTACCACGCGTCCATCTCCTCGGCTAGTTACCAAGCGTACCAACATTACAGCTTTTAACGAGCTTTTGGAGAGCTCCATTCAATTAGATACTACGATTAACTATGGGAAAGATATTGAAATGGCAGTAGACACTTTTACTGAGCAAATCTACACAGCAACTGCTGATTCAACTCCTCCTGATTCTCCGACAGAACCGATTAGATATGGCATCATATTCACAAGGGAGACCAGAGAGCTAATTGTTACAAAAATGCGTCTATGAAAACGAACGATTCGATCTCAAGACTCATGGGATCGACATCTTTGGAACCGGGCAGCAAATCAGCTAAAAAACTTGCTAAGATGACTTAGAAGTGAATTTTTTGAGCAAAATGTGACGTCGCTAGACTATACTGTGGATGCTAATTATTCACTCTGGAAATGCACTAATTCTCTTAAACGGCAACCCTTTAGGCAGGTACCTAGGGTATGCCCTGGAGGTAATCTTGCTAGGAATGAGGAAGAACAGGCAAACGCATTTGCTCAACATCTGCAAATACGACACACCGTACAATTTTGCTACTGCGGAAGAGGTCAGTGAAACAAATGACAGCCTACCGACACCGCTGCAAATGGCTTTACCCATTACGCCAGCTAGTGTCGAGGAGATAGTAGGTGTCATAAAATCCTTACCAAAGAACAAGGCCCCTGGCATCGACTGGATTTGCTATGCTTAAAGCTCTACCAATTCGAGCAATTATTTACTTATGCTCGATCTTTAACGCTATGCTACGGGTGCAGTTTTTCCCAAGGCAGTGGATGGTTCGGCTTCCGAGAGGGTCATGGCACCGTGGAACAGGTTCATAGACTGGTGCAACATATAAGGCAGGCGTTTGATGACCTTGAGTATTGCAATGTATTTATTTATCGATATGCAGCGAGCATTAGAAAGGATCTGGCATGTTGGACTTTTATCCAAAATAAAAAGTCTGTTACCAGCACCTTACTTTTGCCTCCTGCGGTCACATCTAGACGGACAGGAGTTTATGGTCAGGATCAGGAATACCTACTCTGCTCCCTACCAAATGATAGCTGGAGTTCCGCAGGGCAGCGTTTTTGGCTCGCTGCTCTATTCTTTATGTACTGCTGACTTACCCAGACCTACCTACGAGAATATGCAATACCCCTCAAAGGCTATTATTGCGACTTAGGCCGATGACATCGCGGTTCTTCACAGATCCAAATGCCATATTGAAGCTGCAAATGGGTTGCAAGGATACCTTTAAACTCTATCAGCGTGGAGTAGAAGGTGGAACATGAAGGTCAATCCTTTAAAAACAATAAATCCGTGTTTTACGCTTAAGAGGGTTGTAACGAATACTCCAGCAATACAATTTGAAGGTGTGACTTTTAAACAGCCATCTCAAGCTAAATACCTCGGCATAATTTTAGATAAGCGCCTTACTTTGGGCCTCACCTTAAAACAATAACCAAAAGGTGTGGCCAAAGAATGCAGCAACTACGATGGTTGATTAACAAAAGGAGCACTTTGTCGCTTAGAGCCAAAAGAGCAGTATACGCGTATTGTATAGCTCTAATTTGGCAGTACGGAGTGCAAATCTGGGAGATTGCTGCCAAATCAAACTACAATCGGATACAAGTAATGCAGAACCGAACCCTGCGGCAGATAACTAACTGTCCTTGGTCCGTGCGTGGCTCCACACTTCACCGTGATCTCAACCTACGCACTGTGGAAGAACAGATCTGTAGACATTCCAGCAGATACAACGATCGACTTGCTAGACACCGCAGTATACTTGCAAGGAGACTGCTACCAGCTAGGCCGTTAGATCGACTTAAAAGACTGGGATTCAGCAAGACGATTCGTTAATTGTCCAGCCCTCCCACCACCTGCTAGTAATCCTCTTGAGAGGTTTGGTTCTTAAAGATTTGTGTTTATATGTGTTGTTAAGATGCTATTTAGAATGTATTGTTTCAACGCTTAATAATAATAAAAAAAAAAAAAGATTGCTTATGTTCTTTTTTGTAGTGTAGACTTATTTCCTTGTTGTAAGTGGGTTCAATATCTGTAATGTAGTGATATATTATTGTTTCTTATATTTCTTGTGCAATATAAATAGTTTTGTTTCAGAGGTAGTACAAAAGGGTGAAGGAATATTTGATTTGTTTTTATTTATGTATGACTATTTTTATTTTATTTTATTTTATTTTTTTTCTTTCTTTTTTTGTTGTATATTTCTTTTGTGATGTGGTACAAGGCCTTTAATATTTCGGCCGTGGTTTATAAACGATTGGTGCCACACATTACATTTTTCTTTTCACGCATCATTGACTTGTTCGAATCGGTTCGTGTTGCGTCCAGTGGGTCGAAACGTTTGCTTGACTCACTTCAGTGACTTGTTCAACGGTGAACCGATTCGCGTCCAGCGTTAGAAATGATTCGGGCTTGTCACTAGGTTAATATGTGATAGTGAGAAAATTCTTATTATTGGAATTTTGTGCTTTTATATATTATATAGTATATATGCATATAAGTGTATGTGTATATTTTCTTTTGTTGTGTTTTGTTGGCACAATTGTCGGACCGCCACGGTAGTTGTATCATACGCCTCAGTGACCTATTCCAACAAATTCGTGTTGCGTCCAGCGTGTCGAAGCGTTTGCTTGACTTGCTTCACTGACCTTTTCAACAACGAACCGATTCGCGTCCAGCGCACCGATTCAACCAGCGGTTGTCACAAAGCGCCGAAAAGGCCGCATCGAACTTGTTGCTCGGTAGCAGCGATATGTGGGCGTATGGCCCGACGCTGTGTTGTTGGCATTATTTATTTTCTGTAGTTTATATCATCGTTGAATATTACCATAATTATTAATTTATATTAATATATTAATTATTATTTTACTTTTTTTTTTTTTAAATTTATTTGGTTTTTTATTTACTTATTTATACGCCGTTTGTTTCTCCTTTTTTTGTACACCAACTTTCGCATCTACTCAAACCATTAGACTTGTTAAGATTTTCATCCTGGTTGCAGGTGTCCCTTGGGTTGTATCCTGTTCGTAATTCGACTGCGCCCGTTACCAGTTCCTCCTGCTGCTGATGTGGGTGTTCCTTCTGTTGGTGTTTTAATCAATTTTCTAAAATAAGACGATCGACTGTTCTCCTTCGAGGTCCAAACTGAAGTGATTTTATTTCTCGAATCAAAGCTTAAGCTAAAAGTGTTCACAAGAATTCCTGCTGTTTTATTATATTCCGCGAAAATGCTGTTGCGGCCGTTTTAGTTTTTCCTTGAACTGTTGCATCGAATTTGTAGAGTGTAGAGATCGCGTGGGATCACTGGAACGATGAACTCCTCCTAGGTGGCTTGCCGGGTGGTACCTAATTGTGTATACTCTGTATAGTCGATTCGGTAACTCACGCCATTATCGGATACTATGACCTCGAGTACGCCAAAGCAATGTATCAGTTCTTCTTCCAGGTATTTTAAAATGGCTTCAGCAGTACATTTTTTCACTGGCTTTAAGAACGGAAATTTAGAAAAATGTTCTAGAACTACAAAAATCCCTACATTTTGAGACTGAGAACGTGAGTATGGACCTAAAAAATGCACATATAGTTTCTGAAAGAAGTGTGGCCAAGTGTTGGTTTCAGGCTATAATTTGGGGCTTCGTGCATTTGCATATTTCGCAGTTATTGACATATTTTCTAAAGTCAGGGTCAGTCAGCAACCAGGTTTGGCCAGAAGTAATATATCTGTATCCTCTCTAAGGTTTTGTTGATACCACAATGCGAGGTTAAAGGGTTATCATGCGTTAAGGCAATCGGTATTACCTCGTTCGGTAACCAAATTTTTCACGCCATATCATAAGCAATGCCTGTTGCATGTTCCATTCTACGATATAATATCCCGTCTACAATTTGTATAACCTTTTAAAGCTATCGGAGTCAATATCGATGAACTGGTCCATAGCGACGGATGCCAAATCTTCACTAAACGTTCGAGAAAGTGCATCGGGAACGATATGTTGGCTAACCTTACGATCTTAATTTCAAAGCTGAAGCCTTGAAGCTTACAAAGCTTGGGCCCTGTAAGGGCCCAACATAGGTTCTAAATTTTTTAATTGCCAGTGTCGCGGAACGGATCAGCTGCCTATCGATAATTAATGTTAAGTTGTTTGAAAGTAGTTTCTAGTATTTTTATTTTGTCATTTTGCTGTTGCGATATTCGGACACACTAATTTGTGCTTAATAGTGGCGCGTAAAAATTAGTGCGTCTGCGATATCCAAAGAGAGGGGAAAGAAACTGCGGTATGTCATAAGAATATGTCTAGATTTAAAGTAATATAATTGTGTTCCATATAGAATAAAACACTCACATAACTCTGCGCTACACACTGAAGCTTACTCTGTCCTAGCCAGAGCTGGTTAAAAGGCATCCCCTGGATATTCGCGGCGACTCGACATCTTTTATTCGCATCTTTGTACGCACTCTGCGAGATGCCAACGACCCATTCGCCCCGGCGCAGCCCTCGATTGCTTCAATCAAGTGCTTCTACCGCAACGACGATCACGCCAACGGGCACTCCAGCCAGTTTCACGAGTGCGGCGTATGATCAGCAGCGGCCTCAAACTTCAAAGGAAAACGGAACTGTCGGTGAGAATCCGAATGGTACTCCACAGCCTGAATGGGCAGGGCAGAATACCAGTTCCGCAACTGTGAATGTAGCGACTCTACTAGAAAGGATCGCCACCTTGGAAAAGGAGTTGGCCAAGACCACGGCAAACGGAGGGCAAGCAGAAGCCGGAAGGAATCCCGGAGAAAACGGATTAAGCGGCAACAGAGTAAGCGGTACGGCGAATACACCGTTATGTACGAGTGAAACGGTATGTTTGAGTGAAACGCTGCCAGTCGCGCGCGCAGCAACGGAATCATTGAGTGCAAATATGCAACGGGAATTGGAAGTGACGCCATCTTTAAATGGACCGTTCCCCGCAGGTTTGAGTGGAAACTTGCCGCCACAGTTGAGTGGAAACTTGGCGCCAACGCAAGGCAGCCATCTTGCAATTGGGCAACATGTCACAAGCTACTGTACAAATGCAAGTCCATCACCGTCTTACTGCGTTTCGGCCACAGTACAGCCAGAGCCAGGATATGCTCATGCATTTCGGGAGCCACAACGCAACTTTTTGGTAACTGCGCCTTCTGTTGGATATTACGGAACAGCGTCGGCGAGTATACCAAATGGATGGACACCACGCAGACTGCCCGATCTCCCGGACTTCGATGGTCAGCCCGAGGAATGGCCTTTATTCCAGTGCACCTACATGGAGACAACGGCGGCATACCAGTGCACAGCCTTGGAGAACAACCAAAGACTTGTGAAAGCCTTGAAAGGTGAGGCTCGAGAGGCAGTAAGGGCGCTGCTCATACATCCGAACAACGTGCAAGCCGTTATGGAGCAGCTGCGATTCCGTTATGGACGCCCCGAGCAACTGATCCGAAGTCAACTAGAGAGTGTGCGTGATGTGCCGCCCATATCGGAACAAAACATCGCCAGGATCATACCGTTCGCTACAAAAGTGAACAACCTTGCTGCGTTTCTTCAGTCAACAACAAACGGCAGCCAACACCTAGGGAACCCCACCCTAATGGAGGAGCTGATCACCAAGCTGCCTATGAGCAAGAGGCTGGACTGGGCAAAGCATGCAGCTACGATCGAGCCATACCCGACAGTGGTGCATCTTAGCGAATGGTTAAACGAGCTCGCTAAGCTGGTGTGCACCATCACAGACGTTGGAAACAAAGAGCAAAAGCGACGATTACTGCACGCAAGTACCAGTCATCAGGATGAACAGCGCACAGACTGTCCCAAAGGTTGCCCAGTATGTCAGGGGCAGCATGCCATCAAGGACTGCGAGGAGTTTCTCCATATGTCGCCAGCAGCGCGAATAGAGTTGTTGGGGAAGCGGAGGATCTGCTTTTCGTGTCTGGAGATTGGACACATTGCCCGGTTTTGCAAGAAGGGCAGCAAATGCAGTGTCTATGGATGCCAAAGGAGACACCACTACCTGCTACACGACAGAGACGGGAATCCCAGGTCACCACAGTCGAACAGTGGCCACGAGAGGGAGGAACGGAGTAGCAGCAGTAACGATCGAGAGCTGCAAAGGGACAACAGTCAGCGACGACGAAATTCCTTTACGTCAGCGCCCGGCAGGCAAGATGCAGGACGCAACGAGGTTGGCCAAGGATCGCCGCACCGAAATCTGAGCTGCGTCGCTTCGGAAGGAAGTCATCTGCTTTTCCGGATATTACCCGTGACTTTGTACGGTAATAATACACAAGTTGAGACCTACGCACTGCTCGATGAAGGATCGTCCGTCACGCTTATTGACCACGATCTAATTCGGAGATTGGAACTGAAAGGCGAACACCGACAGCTTAACGTGCAGTGGTTTGGCGGCAAATCGGCCAGAGAGCGCACAATGGTGGTCAGCCTGCAGATCAGCGGAACGGGCAAATCCAATCGCCACGGGCTACGGAATGTGTACGGTGTATCTAACTTAAACCTTCCGATGCAAAGCTTGCGACGAGAGGACATCAAGGCATCGAAGGCAAACGCGCGGTTACCGGTGAAGCCGTACTGTAATGCAGCGCCAAAGATTTTGATCGGTCTGGATCACGCGCATCTAGGTATTCCACTGAAGACGAGAAGCTTCGGAGCAGGAGGACCATATGCAGTCGCCACCAAACTCGGATGGGTGGTGTACGGACCAGTAAAGGGAAATGGCAACTTGCCGATTCCGAGATCCTGCTATTTGACAGTCACCCAGGATAATTTGCTCGAGAAGATGGTCAGCGATTATTTCGAAACCGAGAACTTCGGAGTAAAACCAGCACCGCCAGTCGAGCACTAATGCACTGATGCACGAGCACTAAGGATCCTGGAGGGCACGACTAAGCGAGTCGGACATCGCTACCAGACTGGGCTGCTATGGAAGGACGACGAGGTGAAATTGCCAGACAGCTATAACATGGCACTCAAGAGACTCGTCAACATCGAAAGGAAAATGAAGCGCGACAAGGTTTTCGCGCAGGCCTATAAAGGAATTATGGATGATTACATCAGAAAAGGGTATGCACGACGACTGGATCCGCAGGATGTCACCCGAACCAGCAGCGGTAAGCTATGGTACCTGCCGCATTTCGGGGTGGAGAACGCAAACAAGCCTGGGAAAATCCGTCTAGTCTTCGATGCAGCTGCCAAGGTGAACGACGTGTCACTAAATTCAGCACTGATAAAAGGCCCTCAGCGCTATAAGCCTCTACCAGCCGTGCTCTTCCACTTTAGAAAAGGGGCAGTTGGCGTCTGCGCTGACATCAAGGAGATGTTTCACCAAGTATTGATGCAGCCAGAGGATAGATGCGCCCAGAGGTTCCTTTGGAGACATGGAAACGATCGTCGGGACCCGGACACATACGAGATGCAGGTGATGACGTTCGGAGCAGCATATTCTCCTTGCGCGGCGGACTACGTGAAGATTGTCAACGCTTCACAGTACAGGAGAACAGATCCGCGTGCGGTTCAAGCGATCAACGAATACCACTACGTCGATGACTACGTGGACAGCTTCATGAGCGAGGACGAAGCCATCGCAGTCTCCTTACGAGTGAGAGAAATACACGCGAATGCTGGGTTTAATTTGTGTCGGTTCTCCTCCAGTTCGGCAGATGTGGTCAAAGTTTTAAACCCACAAGGACCCAACATGAATGTTAAATGGACTGAATCTGAGGAGAAGGTACTGGGCATGTACTGGCAGCCGGCTACAGATGACTTCAAGTTCAAGATCAAATACCATCGAGTGCCCAGCAGCGTGATGAATGGGGAACGCGTTCCTACTAAGAGGGAGTTCCTAAGCCTCGTTATGTCCACGTTTGACCCGATCGGATTCTTGAGCTGCTACATGGTGACCGCCAAGTTGTTAATGCGAGAAATTTGGCGGAGAGGAGTCAAGTGGAAAAGAGGCGTCAGTGAGGAAGTGTTCACTGGAAAGGATGGGGTGCCACGACGCGCGGCAGCAAGGACTGGTGATCAAGCAAAGCTGATAATGCGTCCCGCTTCGAAGTTAGCAATTTTAGATGTGGTGAATGCTGTTGCTTCACGGGGGAGGGATGTCGCGGAACGGATCAGCTGCCTATCGATAATTAATGTTAAGTTGTTTGAAAGTAGTTTCTAGTATTTTTATTTTGTCATTTTGCTGTTGCGATATTCGGACACACTAATTTGTGCTTAATAGTGGCGCGTAAAAATTAGTGCGTCTGCGATATCCAAAGAGAGGGGAAAGAAACTGCGGTATGTCATAAGAATATGTCTAGATTTAAAGTAATATAATTGTGTTCCATATAGAATAAAACACTCACATAACTCTGCGCTACACACTGAAGCTTACTCTGTCCTAGCCAGAGCTGGTTAAAAGGCATCCCCTGGATATTCGCGGCGACTCGACAGCTAGGATGTCTGCCAAACACTCTTTTTCAGTCACTGAATAGTTCCTTTGTCTTTGATTCAGCTTTCATGACATAAATGCTATGTGAACTTCGTCACCTGCATTTAGTTACCAAAGCACCACCAACATCCGTGTGACTAGCATCACAGTACAGGAAAAATTCGCCATCGAAGTTCGGACTGTGTAGCACCGGCGCTTCGCACATTTACTGTTTTAGCTGTTTAAAAGCTTTTTGTGCTTCTTTGGACCAGTCGAACTTTCTCTTTTGTTTAAGAGCATCAATAAGAGGAGAAGCAATAGAAGCATAGTTTTCGATGAATTTGTGGTACCACCCTGTCATTCCTAAAAATCTACGGAGTTGTTTGACGGACCGTGGTACCGGAAAGTTAACTATTGCCGAAATCTATTCTGGATCAGTGGTGATAGTGCCATGACCTACTAAATGGCCAAGATATTGTATTTCTTTAAGGCAAAATTTACTTTTTTCAACGTTGATAGTCAAGTCCGATCTATTTAAATGAGATGCCAATTAACCAAAAGTTGTTATATGCCGTTCAAATGTGTCGGATACGACTAATAAGTTATCCAGATAAATGAATACTTCGCTTCGTAAGTGCGCTGGTATGATTCGATCCATTAATTTTTGACATAGTTTGCGGTGCATTACACAGCCCAAATGGCATTACAGTGAACTGATATAGTGGTCGGCCTGGTACGGTAAATGCAGTCTTATCCCTAGATTCGGGTTCAAGTGGAATTTGCCAAAAACCGGTTTATTAAAACCCAATCCAAACAATTTAATGTAATTACATCACCTACCAAAAAAAAATGTTACAAGGAAAGTGAAATCTTTGTCAACAAAAACCGGTTACCATTTTACCTGACCAGATCCTTTATCACTTCGCTGAAGTAGGAATATTTATTGGGTTCGGGGTGGATTTTGGGGTGTAACTAATTTTCGTGTTTTTCTTTTCCGGGATTGTGTGTTAGGGGGGTGGGTAGTCCTGTATATTTTGATACTTATGAGATCCCACACACTCATACACATTCTTACAAGTGTATGATGCAATAAAAAAGGCGATATGCCTATGTAATAGCTACTGTAATAGATACTGGTGGCTTGAATATTTCGTGCTTACGAACGGCTTGACGCAACTCGGCCACACTATGGATTGGGACGTGTAGCAATTCGTGCTGGATTTCTGGCAAAAGATTTGCTCGGAGCACCACCATCAGGTAAGAGTCCGTTAACGGCACAGACAGGTGATCAGCCATAGCTGCTACCGATTGCAAAAACTCATCGAAGCTTTCATTCGACTATTTACTGCGATTTCGCAATTTACAGTTTGTCATTATTTGAGTAATACGATCTGGCCTTAGATCTGCTGTGTCACTTGAAGTGACACGGGGATAGCTATTGTGTTGACTCGAGGGAGTCAAAATGGCTGGTATTGTTTCAGTTTGCACCGGTGTTTGATTAAACATCCGCTGAAATCCAATTTCAATACTGTTTGCTTAAGATAAAACTCGGCTTGGCTTTGCCTTCAAGTGGCGTCTCTCAAAGCTTGTGTGATTAGAACCGCTAAGAAACGCTTATTACTATCAGTGCCGGTATCTTATCTACCAATACGGGATTCATTAGATGACTTCTGGCTATTAGCATTCATCTCGGCTTCTACCCTCTCCACCATTGCTGTACCCCTGGTTGTAATCCCGCTTTGGCTAAAAGAAGAGGGGCCAGAACCTGAAGGCAGATCGTCGTTGGCTTCTTCTGTAGGATTTTCTACTGGACTACGACTGACTGGCATATTCCAAAATTTTAATAACCGAAACTAAAGAAAATATCGTATGTGTGAAAATCACTATGTCGCTTTAATCACTGTTCATCACATGTTCATACTTACAACCTTCTTGAGAACTGCCTACATACTGGCACCACTTATCTGTCATTCACCTGGTTTCTAATCGCATTTCCGACAGTGACCTGCTAGTGACTTTACCTGAACTTATCTGGTCAATCATTGAGAATTCACCATCTTTAACACTTTCAACACACCATGATTTTACTGAGGGTATGTTTGACATTGGTTAAATAAACCACGTAAGGAATTCTTTATGTCGGCTTCTAGATCTATGTTTTGTTTCTGAGCCAGATGGAATAACCCTTTCCAGAGCTAGGCCACTTTCGACCCCAGAACATTCTTATCACCCGATGCTTGAGGTGTCGATTGAAACCCTTACTGCTAGCAACCATCAGTCTCGCCATGAAGTTCATTAAAATCGCTGCTTTTGCAAGGCTGATTTTCGGAGACTAAGCAATTTAATTAATACATTTGATTGGTCCGGTCTCTGGGAATGCCCCGATATTAATATCGGTTTAGAAACATTCTACAAAACGCTTAACGCTTTCTTCGACTTTTGCGTGCCATGAAAGTACCCATCCGCCTCGAGCGACCCTCCTTGGCTTACAAGGAGCATAACATTCTTCTAACTGAGTGTAAAGAATTATATATACCGCTGTCGGATCCAGTTTATACAGGATCCGAAGCACTTTTATACATACATATCTTATATATCTGCTCCGAAACGGCTTGACCGATTTTGATGAAATTTTTTGTCCTTATCCGGTATCTATGAGAATCGGGCAACATTTATTTATCAACCCCTAAATGTTAAGGGTAGTCCACACCTATTTTTTTTTAGACAAAATATTTAATTTCTATCTTTTTAGGATACAACATACAAAAATACATACAATCCGCAATTTTCACCCTTCTACGATCAACCCTTATTTTTTAATAGCCATTTTAGTAAATTAATCATTTTTCCTCTCCGGTCGAAAACTGATCAATCGTCATCGAATTTGTTATCCCCGCCAGATATCTACAGGTGTCACTTCTGACCCAGTAAACAGCACGGAGTAGGGATGAGAACGAAGCCGGTCTTCTTTTTTTCTCACTCCCTACACAGTTGTCGGCCATCATTATTGTTAATGCGTCAAGTGTAGTAACGTTGACAATTTTTATTTTGCTATCTCAGTGTACAACGGATTTTGTGTTGTAAGTATACTTTTTTTTAAACATTTTTCATCATTAAATAATATCATTAATTCTATTTATCGAAACTTTCGCTTCGCTCGAAACTTGCGAAATAGCAGATCCGAAAGAACAGAAGAACAAATCCAGCAACAAAATACTGATGCACGTGTCAGAATGGCGCAATTGCATCAAGAAGAGCCAGAAGATACACGAGCTGTACGCAATAAAGTCAGAAGATTAGAACAACGACAATCACGCCGTTTCAAAGTCAATAGACAAAGAACTAATGACCGACAAAAGGTACATCGAGCATTTATATCTGATTCATTCCCGCGTCTAGCATTCCAGTATGAGCCAAATATTGAATATTATGCTCATTCAAAAGTGGTAATTGGTGCTATGGACAAGGAATGTCTGCATTGTCATTTTCTGAAATTCAAAAATGAGCCAGCTGGGATGTGTTGCGCGTCAGGAAAAGTGCAACTACCGGAAATTGAAACACCACCTGAACCATTGAACGGCTTACTTATCGGCACGGATCCAGATTCTAACGTGTTCCTGAAGTCAATTCGAAGATTCAATTTAAGCTTTCAAATGACATCGTTCGGAGCAACAGAAATAGTTCGAAATACTAAAGCAAATTATCAACAATTCAATTCTACATTCAAAATAAGAGACCAAGTTTATCATAAAATAGGCTCACTGCTGCCAATGCCAATTGAACCACATAAATTCTCACAAATCTACTTTATGGGCGGCGAGGATTCCGGAAGCGCACTTGCCAATCGCGTGAATGCACGTTGTGATTATAATAACCTTGATTCACTTTATGCCAGGCGCATCGCCAGCGAGCTAGATGCTCTTTTAAACGAGCACAACGAGTTGTTGAAAATATTCAAATCACATATGCACCACTTACAAAGCGATAATCACGCTATCTTCATTAATCCTGATAAAATACCAGCTGGAGAGCATATTCGTAGATTCAATGCACCCGTTGTTGATGATGTTGCTGGAATCATGGTTGGCGATTGTACAGCTGCACGAGAAATTGTGATTCGTAGAAGAAATAATAATCTTCAGTTCATTGCTGACACACATCGTTCATATGACGCTCTCCAATATCCGCTAATGTTCTGGAAGGGACAAGACGGATATTGCATAAACATAAAACAAAGAGATCCCGTATCAGGTAATTCATTGGTTATTTATTTGATCATTAATAATTTAACAAAATAATTAAATTATTGAACGTAATAAATTTAAATTAATTTTAACAGGACCTCAAACAAACAAGAACGTTAGCTCAAAGGATTATTACGCGTACCGATTAATGATTAGACGTGGCCTGGACAACGTCATTTTACGATGTCGTGAGCTTTGTCAACAATTCATGGTCGACATGTACGCGAAGATTGAGAGCGAACGACTACGATACTTACGATATAATCAACAAAAGCTGCGCGCGGAAGAGTACATTCATTTGCGAGACGCTATCAACAACAACGCCGACGTCGCCGAAATTGGTAACCATGTCATTTTACCATCATCGTACGTATGCAAGAATATGCAAGAATATATACAGGATGCTCTGATTTTCGTGCGTGAATATGGACGACCATGTTTATTTATCACGTTCACATGTAATCCAAAATGGCCAGAGATTACATCTTTGCTACTGCCTGACCAAAATGCAATACATCGCCATGACATTACAGCACGTGTGTTCAGACAAAAGTTGAAGTCTTTAATAAGGTTCATTACTAAATAACATGTATTTGGTCCCACACGTTGCTGGATGTATTCGGTTGAGTGGCAAAAGCGAGGATTACCTCATGCACACATTTTGGTTTGGTTCATCGACAAAATCCGTCCTGAAGAAATCGATAGTATCATTTCTGCGGAAATTCCAGATCCATCCACTGACCAACTGCTGTTTGATATTGTTACAACAAACATGATTCATGGTCCATGTGGTACTCTTAATAGTTCATCGCCTTGCATGACTGATGGAAAATGTACTAAAAATTTCCCTAAAGATTTTACCAATAATACGGTCACAAAAGTCGACGGATACCCAATATATCGTCGAAGAAATCCTGAAAATGGCGGACAATCATTTATTAAAAATATCATCAACAGAGACATTGACATTGACACTCGTTGGGTGGTGCCATATTCGCCTCTGCTGAGCAAGACATATAATGCTCATATTAATGTTGAGTTCTGCAGTTCTGTGAAGAGCATCAAATACATTTGCAAGTATGTCCATAAAGGCAGTGATATGGCTGTGTTTAGAGTGGAAAATACTAATGTGAATGCTCCTCGACTGAATAAAAACGATGAAATAACGCTCTACCAAATTGGTCGGTACATCAGCTCCAATGAAGCTGCTTAGCGTATCTTTGGTTTTCCAATTCATGAGCGGGATCCAGCAGTTGTTCAATTAGCCATCCATCTTGAAAACGGTCAGCGTGTATTTTTCACGAACGACACAGCGATTGAACGTGCAATAAATCCACCAACAACTACACTCACTGCATTTTTTGAATTATTATTTCCCGATTTTAGCGGCAATAAATCCACCAACAACTACACTCACTGCATTTTTTGAATTGTGTAATCGTGCGGATGATTTTGGTGCCTTTGCACGAACATTACTCTATTCACAAGTACCAGGCTATTTCACATGGACTCAATCAAAAACATGGATGCCCCGCAAGCAAGGCTCACCAGTTGCTGCATGTCTCAATTTATTTAAGTCAAACGCCTTGGGGCGATTATTTACAGTCAATCCAAGACACACGGAGTGCTTTTATCTTCGACTGTTGTTGGTTAATGTTACTGGCCCATTATCATTTCAAGATATACGTAAAGTGAATGGGCAACAATATCCAACGTATAAAGATGCATGCCTTGCACTCAGCTTCTGGAAGACGACAACCAGTGGGAATGCATGCTTGCTGAAGCAGCATTGAACTGTACAGCAATACAAATTCGTCTACTATTCGCTATAGTATTGACTACATGTTTCCCAGCCCGAGCACAGATATTATGGGAAAATCACAAAAATTCAATGAGTGATGATGTATTGCATCAACATCGTATACGGTGCCACGATCTAACCATAACATTCAGTCACGAAATGTACAATGAAGCATTGATTGCTACCGAGGATCTTTGCATTGTCATTGCCTTAGTAATTTCGGTATGAATTCGCCAAATCGAACTGCATCTGATTTAATGAATACTGAAATGAATCGTGAACTGCAGTACATTACTGTAGAAATGGCAGCGATTGTTGCCTCCAATGTCCCACTAATGAATGAGAAACAAATAACCATTTATGATCGCATTATGCTCGCAGTTTCAGCTGGACAAGGTGGGTTCTTCTTTTTGGATGCACCGGGTGGAACTGGCAAAACATTCGTTATTTCGCTAATTCTTGCTGATATGCGATCAAATAATGGCATCGCATTAGCCGTTGCATCATCGGGCATTGCAGCAACTTTATTGGATGGAGGTAGAACAGCTTATTCAGTATTTAAGCTGCCACTAAATATTCAGAATAACCCTGACGCAGTATGCAACATTAAGAAACAATCGCCCATGGCCACTGTGCTGAAACGGTGTAAAATTATCATTTGGGATGAATGTACTATGACACACAAACATTCACTTGAGGCGTTGAACAGGACATTGAAAGATATTAAAAACAGTGACAAACTATTTGGTGGAACTCTGTTGGTCCTTTCAGGCGATTTCAGACAAATACTTCCAGTCATTCCACGTTCAACATACGCTGATGAGATCAACGCTTGCTTAAAATCATCTCCATTGTGGCGTAATGTTGAAAAATTACAGCTAAAAATAAATATGCGCGTTTAAATGCTTCAAGATCCATCCGCTGAAACATTTTCAAAACAACTCTTATATATCGG
The DNA here is from genome assembly GCA_035047325.1 of Drosophila vallismaia. Classification (NCBI taxonomy): domain Eukaryota; kingdom Metazoa; phylum Arthropoda; class Insecta; order Diptera; family Drosophilidae; genus Drosophila; species Drosophila vallismaia. The sequence continues at coordinate 260,999 of JAWNPU010000059.1, forward strand.
TGATGGAAAAGTTGGTATAGATGAAACTGGATACGTAAAATTACCGACCGATTTCTGCACAATCGCTTAATCACAAGATACTCTCATTGAACAAATATTTTCCGATGTACACACACAGTACATAAATCATGAGTGGCTTGCAGAAAGAGCGATTTTAGCGGCAAAAAATTTAGACGTTGACAATTTAAATCTGAAGATACAAAAGTTGTTGCCAGGGAACTTGGTATCATATAAATCTATTGATACAGTTTGCGACGACAGCGAAGCAGTAAATTTTCCCACAGAGTTTTTGAACTCACTGGATTTGCCAGGCATGCCACCGCATATTTTACAATTAAAGGTTGGATCTCCAATTATCTTGCTTCGTAATTTGAACCCGCCCCGACTGTGCAACGGTACGCGATCAGTCATTCAAAAACTAATGAAAAACGTGATCGAAGCCAGGATTTTAAATGTCAAGTTCTGAGGTGAAAATATACTCATACCACGGATTCCTATTACAAGTATACCTACAGATGTGCCAATTCAATTCAAACGTATTCAGTTTCCGATTAGATTGGCATTTGCAATGACTATCACCAAATCCCAAGGTCAAACGATGTCTGTTTGTGGATTAGATTTGAGAACATCATGTTTTTCACACGGACAATTATACGTGGCATGCTCTCGAGTGGGTAAACCATCCAGTTTGTTTGTGTTAGCTAAAGATGGACTAACAAAAAATATTGTTCACGCTATAGCATTAAGAGATTGATATTGTTTAATAGTGTTACTGTCGTAATTGTTTAATTAGTGATAAATAATTTTAAGGAATAAATTATAATAACTTAAAAATAATGTTTGGCTTTTGTTATTTTAATATTCCCTCATCGTTCACAGCGCTCTATGCTTATTCCACGCCTATACCACATTCTTACATACATACAATATACACATTCTTACATACATACATACTTACAATAAGTAAGCTGTTTTTTGTCTGCACTAGAAATTACTAGGAAATTATTTATATGGCAAAACAACGTTTGCCGGGTCAGTCTAGTATATAATTAAATACTTGTATAAGCCGTATGTCAAAAAAATATTATTTTTATTTTGACCGAAATTATAACAAGGAAGAACACCGACCGATTTTGATTAGGTCTCAAACTGAACTCAACTTATTGATCTAGATTGATTCACGATCAAGCCTCGGGTTCGAGCTCTCGAATATGGACTTTGGTTTTAAGAGAATTTGGGGGAAACTCTCTGGAGTTTCTGACTTTTAATTACTCTTGGATTCAAGTGCATTCGCTCTTGGATACAAGTGATCTTTGATTTTTGATGGTCCGATCTTGTAATCTAACACTTTTGTTTTCGAGTTTTTTACGAGTCCGAACTTTGATCGTCTGAACGTGACAATAGGGGAATATTTACATCCTGTGTTAGAATTTGGGGTTTTCCATTAGCCTTGTCTGGAGGATTCATATTACTTTTAACTTTAGGATTTTTCCATTAGGATCTAATAAGAAAATAGGGTGTGTTGGTTTTATTGGTGTAGGATTCGTATTACAATTGAATAGTGTGGGATAGTGTGGGGTACTTATATAGTAGGTTTATGTATATAGTAGGCTTATGTAGGCATATCATAAGTACTTATGTACTGTGGATATGTCACTCCCCCAACCATTGAATTTAGCCTGTCCTCAGGCGGATAAGCTTGGGTACATCATTATGTTATTTGCTGACTGAATTTGATCATTTACATTGGTATTTTGGTTCGGATGTTCTTCATTTTGCTTAGAATATTTTACAATTAGTTTCTTAGGGATATTCTTAAATTTATACGCCAGATACAGTGTCAAGCTAATAATGGTAATGACAAATGTAGTTATGCTTATAATTTGGAATACACTGTAATATTTTACGTGTGAGTTTATTATTTCTTTGGTTTGCAAATACGCCATAGGTTCTAATTTTGTGACGTTATTTGTGATATAAACAGTTTGTGTAAAATCTGCTAAACTATTTGAAATTATAAATTCATTAATTTGGGTTGTACAATTTTTAATTTTTATAATGTTATTCCCTGATACTATAATCTTGTTTTTTGTGCAATCTTGATTTATAATTGTTTCTGGTAGATTCCAAGTAAATAGGATGTTTGGTTCTATATAATTTATTTGAAAGTTCTTATGAGTTTTTGTGTATTTACACTCAGTTGGTTCCTGTTTTATAATTCCAACTATACATTTAGCAAATATTAATTTTTCTGTATCTTTTTGATACACTTGATTGTTATGAATGTAGAACTTATCGAAAGTATGCTCAGTTAGAATATAACCATGTTCGTCTGGGTAAGGTACTATTTGGAAAATCGGAATTTGTGCGATTTCGCTGGAGACGTGAGAAATAATGAGGATTTCTTTTGTATCTGTTTTAAGCCATGTTGATGTTTTTATTCTCAGAATCTTTTCCGAATTTACTTGTTTTAAGTAATCGTGTTTTAGCAACTTTGGGTTAAAGATTCCCAGCCTTGTTAATTGCATTCCTAATTCGATGTCCTCTATGTATTCAGCAAATTGTTGTATTTCCGAATTTACTTGTTTTAAGTAATCGTGTTTTAGCAACTTTGGGTTAAAGATTCCCAGCCTTGTTAATTACATTCCTAATTCGATGTCCTCTATGTATTCAGCAAATTGTTGTAGGTTGAAGATTAGTATTGCTATTTGTTGGTCTCTTTCTCTCTTTACTCCGAGTTTATTAATAACTTCAATACCACTGTTAATCACGTCTATTACTATGTCTAGATCGTGCTTTTGTACGGTATTTTCATCTTTATCGTTTTGGTCTAAGGTACCGAACAAATATTTATATGCTGTTCCTACTACATTTAAAAGACCTCTTTTATGTCTTCCAACAATTCGTAAACCGTTAATTTCTCGTTTTAATTTTTCTGCTAGGTACTTTCTTCTATTAAGGTTTTGAATGTTATCATTGTCTTTGTTATGTTTATAGTGAATGAATGGTAATCATAAGTTGTGGGTATCTCTACTGTTCCTGTTTGGAATATAAGATATCCGTTCTTTGCACTGAGCGGGCTTACTTCGATGTTACTGCCTTGGACCGTGTTGGTAAGAGATATTATACAAATAAGCAATATTGGGATGTACTGTGTACTCCTCTTATTATTCCTCGACTTGTCTGGAATTATCATATTTACTTTTATTAAACTTCTTTTTCTTTTTAAATTTAGACTTATAATGTACGATTTTTCTCCCTCTATTTGTTTCTTCAAAATGTTTACTATCCACTTGTTCAATCCTGCCTGTTTTCTTAAAGGGATTAGTAACTTTACTTTTTACAAGTGGAGCTTGTTTGTATTTTAAACCAACCTTTTTATTGAGCTGCTCGATTTTGCTGATTTTGTTTTGTTGGACGTTAAAATCTGGGGTTCCTGCATATAGAAAAATATCTGCTGGACATCTCTTGGTAGTGTTATGTTTTGTTTTATGATTATAGATGTATAAGATTGTTTCAAATCTTGTGCATCTATTTTCAATATTTTGTTCACTGCCAATTATTCTTAATTTTTCGTTTACAGTCTTATGAAACCTTTCGATATCTGATATGCCATTTTTGCTTGTAGTTACAGAGATATTTACGCCTTCAGATTTTAACCAATTGTGTAAGGCTACGCACATAAATGCTGAATCTTTATCTGCTTTTATTTCTTGAGGTTTTCTCATATCGTTGAATATCTTCATAATGGCTCTTTTTGCTTCTAGCCAATCTCTACTGTTTACTTCAATTAATGATGCAAATTTCGAATAGATATCAATAGAAGATAAGAAGATCTGATTCCCCGTGAGATAAAAATCTATTACATATCTTTCACTGGCATTCATTATTTCGGGTGTAGTTTCATAGGTTAACTTTGTATCTCTGTGTTCTGTTTCCCTATATTACAGACCTCACATTCGTTGATAATGTTTTGAATTAAGTTTTGGCTATCCGGGTAATAGTATTTTTCCTTCAACCAATTAATGGTTTTTTCTATTCCTAGATGTAGAACTTCTTTGTGCCTCTTTAGGATTAAATCCTTAAATTCATCATAAGTCAGTATGTCAATTCGCTTTTCTGTACATCTCAACAATTTTGTGAAATTGTTGGGGCTTATGATTTTCGTGAAAGCTTTTTGGAAAATCAGAAAGTCAGTGTCATTGGGGAAGAATATTGCGCTTTTCTTGGTGCACACATATTCTTTAATGATATTTTTGGCAAGTTCAAGTGTCATTTCTTTATAAGTAATTTTGATTTTTAATTTTTGGAAGAAATGATTAACATTTGTTGAATCACTGTCGCCCTTTTCTATCTCTATTTGTCTAGAGAAGAAATTTATTGGCCATTCAGTTATTGATATGTAATTCGAATTATCTTCGGTTGCGCTATGTATTGTTGCGTTACCGCTATCGGCAACCTCATTAACCTTGGCTTCTTCTATTTTTGTGCGGGAAAGAGCATCCGCTACATGATTTTCTTTGCCAGGGATATATTTGATTTTATAGTCAAATTCGTTTAATTTTATTTTCCATCTTTGTAATTTCATATTTGGTTCTTTAATATTATTGAGCCAAACCAAAGGTTTGTGATCACTTAATATTTCAAATGGCCTTCCAAATAGGTATGACCTGAAATATTTTGTTGCCCAAACTATAGCTAATAGTTCCTTTTCAATAGTAGCATAATTAGTTTCATGTTCGTTCAGCGTTCTGCTGGCATAACAAATGGGCTTTTGGTTCTGTGATAACACTGCACCAATGGCTACGTTACTCCCGTCAGTTGTTAAAGAAAAAGACTTTGAAAAATCCGGGTAGATTAAAATCGGATCTGATGTTATCAAAACCTTTAGTCTTTCAAATGAAAGACCATCGGATTTTAACCAATTGTGTAAAGCTACGCACATAAATGCTGAATCTTTATCTGCTTTTATTTCCTGAGGTTTTCCCATATCGTTGAATATCTTCATAATGGCTCTTTTTGCTTCTAGCCAATCTCTACTATTTACTTCAATTAATGATGCAAATTTCGAATAGATATCAATACAAGATAGGAAGATCTGATTCCCAGTGAGATAAAAATCTATTACGTATCTTTCTCTGGCATTCATTATTTCAGGTGTAGTCTCATAGGTTAACTTTGTATCTCTATGTTCTGTTTTCGCGATATTACAGATCTCACATTAGTTGATAATGTTTTGAATTAACTTTTGGCTATCCGGGTAATAGTATTTTTCCTTAAACCAACTAATGGTTTTTTCTATTCCTGGATGTAGAACTTCCTTGTGCCTTTTTAGGATTAAATCCTTAAATTCAGCATAAATTAGTATGTCAATTCGTTTTTCTGTACATTTCAACAATTTTGTGAAATTGTTGGGGCTTATAATTTCTATAAAAGCCTTTTGGAAAATCAGAAAATCAGTATCATTGGGGAAGAATATTGCGCTTTTCTTGGTGCACACATATTCTTTAATGATATTTTTGGCCAGTTCAAGTGTCATTTCTTTATAAGTGATTTTGATTTTTAATTTTTGGAAGAAATGATTAACATTTGTTGAATCACTATCGCCCTTTTCTATCTCTATTTGTCTAGAGTAGAAATTTATTGGCCGTTCAGTTATTGATATATAATTTGAATTATCTTCGGTTGCGCTATGTATTGTTGCGTTACCGCTATCGGCAACCTCGTTAACCATGGCTTCTTCTATTTTTGTGCGGGAAAGAGCATCCACTACATAATTTTCTTTGCCAGGGATATATTTGATTTTATAATCAAATTCGATTAATTTAATTTTCCATCTTTGTAGTTTCATATTGGGTTCTTTAATATTATTGAGCCAAACCAAAGTTTTGTGATCACTTAATATTTCAAATGGCCTTCCAAATAGGTATCACCTGAAATATTTTGTTGCCCAAACTATAGCTAGTAATTCTTTTTCAATCGTAGCATAATTAGTTTCATGTTCGTTCAGCGTTCTGCTGGCATAACAAATGGGCTTTTGGTTCTGTGATAACACTGCACCAATGGCTACATTACTCGCGTCAGTTGTTAAAGAAAAAGTCTTTGAAAAATCAGGGTAGATTAATATCGGATCTGATGTTATCAAAACCTTTAGTCTTTCAAATGACTCGATGTAATCTTTGCATTTTGTATCTAGTATTGCACCTTTCTTTAGTTTAAGGGTCATGGGTTTAACTATTTTCGCAAAATTAGGAATGAATTTGCGATAGAATCCACATAAACCCAAAAATGATTTTATTTGCTTAGGTGTCTTAGGTAGTGGAAAATTCGTAATTGCTTTGGTTTTATTAGGATTAGGTTTTATTCCGTCAGTAGTTACAATGTGTCCTAGAAATTCAGTCTCCTTTCTCATGAACTCGCATTTATCTAACTGCAATTTTAAGTTTGCGTCCCTGAGCTTTCCAAAGACTTTACTTAAAGACAAAATATGTTCTTCCAATGAAGTGGAATAAATTATAATGTCATCTAAGTATACTAAACAATCTTTATAAATTAAATCTTCTAAAAGATTGTTCATACATCTTTGAAATGTTGCCGGGGCATTTTTCAAACCAAACGGCATACGTGTGTATTCGTAGTGTCCATGTTTAGTAGAAAATGCAGTTTTAGCAATGGAGTTTTCATCCATTTGAATCTGATGGAAACCCTTGGCCAGATCAATTGTAGTAAAATATTGACATCTGCCGAGTTTGTCCAATACTTCGTCCATTCGAGGAATGGGAAATTTATCGTTCACTGTAATTTCATTGAGGTTTCTGTAATCTACTCCTAACCTTTATTTTTGTTTCCCAGAAGCGTCTGCTTTCTTGGGGACCACCCAAATGGGGGAACAATATGGGGATTTCGATTTGCGAATTATCCCTTGCTCTATCATTTCTTTAATTTGTTTGTTGACTTCTAAGTCAAAACTTTGAGCATATTTCTAGGGTTTGCCATAGACTGGATCTTCGTGGTGAGTTTGAATGACATGTTTAATTGTACTTGTGAAAGTCAAATTTTCACCTTTTTTGTACTGAATGTCTCTATAATTATATAAGACCTTCTTTAAACACTCAGCCTCCTCCGCATATAGATGCTCGAGTCTATATTTGTTATATTCGAGTAATTCATTATTAATCGCGAAGTTAATTATATCGTCTCTAATAGACGTGGGATCAAGATGTGTTTCATCATTGTCCACTTTGTTGATTCTAACTTTTGGAGTGAGGCATTTGATTGATGCGGTCTCCTCCTTTTGTTGCTTTTGTGTAAGCTTTGGTTTAAGGCACTTAGGTGCGGTCTTAACCGTTTGCTTTTTTGTGTTGATCTGCTCTACTGTAGCTGAATCAACTTTTGGTTTTGGGTCAAGGCATTTTTTGGATGCGGTCTCGCCCTTCTTTTCTTCATATTTGAATTTATAGGTTCTTGAACCTAAAGTCACCGTGTCATTTTCGTAATCAATTTTCGCTTTCGGATCTTCTAAATACTTTCGACCTAACAGGATATCATAATTATCGGAAAAATTATGGACATAGAATTTTTGTTCGGATGGACATTTATTTTATTTAATTTTGTTGGCCCATTGATTAAATATACCGTCAAATCTTCTTTTATTTCGTTTACTCCAGCATAATTTTCTTTTATGATGTTGATGGAGGATCCTGTGTCGATCATTCCCTTATAAATTTTATTGTGATAAGTTACGCTAATAAAGGGGTTGACTCTTCGCCCCCCGATTCCTGAATTTCCGAGGCAGTTTGATGAAAATTTACATCCATTCTACTCTGATCACTCTGACTCTCTCGTTGTCTTTTCGCTGGTCTATTATTGTTCGCATTATTCGAGCTTGAAGGTAATTGATGATTGATAGGGTTATTCTGTCTCCCTTGATTTAAAGAGTTTCTGATAATCTCCCCTTTGATTAGGAGGAATGGGACGAATCGAGTTTTGCATTTGATTAGTATTAAAGTTCGGATTTGCATTTGGATTCGGACGGTTTGGATTGTTGAAATTTTGGTTTGTTGAGGGGTAATATCTCTGATTATTTCTTGGTGGATTTCCTCTATTCTTTCCATTTTGCCCTTCCGATCTTCTAAAATACTGATCTTCTGGATGTGAATCGTAAAGTCCAAGCTCCATTGTAGCTTGTTTTAATTTTGGGATTGTATCAATGTCCTTACGGGCTAACGACATGTACATTCTATCTGGCAATTTCCTATTTATTGTTGTTCTCATTGTACTTTTGAGCATTTCTGTATAATTGGACTTATTAATAGGATCTACTTCTATCTCAAGTTTATCATAGATATTTCTATATTGCATTTCAAGTTTTTCTATGAACTTACTTATACTACCGGGATACTGCGTTTCCTCTAGTTGTTTCATCAGTGTTACGTAGGGTCTATGGTCCTTGAATGATGTGGCTTGTGCTGCTCTTATGTCCATCCACGTTGTTGCGTTCGCCTGGATAACCGCTTCCAATGCTGAGTCCACCAATACTCGTCTTACTGCTCCATATATGACGTGGGCTTGTCTAGCATCTTGGGTTGGGTACAAGCTAAGCAGTTGCTCAACTTGGCTGATAAATCCCGATAATTTTCCTGGTGTTGCATCGTAGTAATGTAGTTCCTTAATTTGTGCCAATACTTGGTTTAGGTGCATTTCCGATAGTTGTGGAGTGGCCATTGTTGTGGTTTTGTTTTTGTTTGATGTTAATGGGGTTTTGTTAGTTTTTGTTGAGGGTCGATAAGACTCCGGAATTAAACATTTTATTTAATTTTGTTTCCGACCGCACGGGATTTTTTTTTTTTTTTTGTTTTTAGAATTCTACTTGCACGTAGATTCTTTTGCGGATCACTAATTTTCGAATCACTGATTTTAATTCGCTGATTTCGGATAGCTAGTCATTTAGCTTATCCTTTAGTTAATCAGTACCGTATTAAAAAGGACTCTTTTGTTTAGATGATCCTACCGACTGCGCCAATTAAATACTTGTATAAGCCGTATGTCAAAAAAATATAATTTTTATTTTGACCGAAATTATAACAAGGAAGAACACCGACCGATTTTGATAAGGTCTCAAACTGAACTCAACTTATTGATCTAGATTGATTCACGATCAAGCCTCGGTCTCGAGCTCTCGAATATGGACTTTGGTTTTAAGAGAATTTGGGGGAAACTCTCTGGAGTTTCTGACTTTTAATTACTCTTGGATTCAAGTGCATTCGCTTTTGGATACAAGTGATCTTTGATTTTTGATGGTCCGATCTTGTAATCTAACACTTTTGTTTTCGAATTTTTTACGAGTCCGAACTTTGATCGTCTGAACGTGACAATAGGGGAATATTTACATCCAGTGTTAGAATTTGGGGTTTTTCCATTAGCTTTGGCTGGAGGATTCATATTACTTTTAACTTTGGGATTTTTCCATTAGGATCTAATAAGAAAATAGGGTGTGTTGGTTTTATTGGTGTAGTATTCGTATTACAATTGAATAGTGTGGGATAGTGTGGGGTACTTATATAGTAGGCTTATGTATATAGTAGGCTTATGTATATAGTAGGCTTATGTATATAGTAGGCTTATGTAGGCATATCATAAGTACTTATGTACTGTGGATATGTCACTATATATATCTTATATATAAAATTCTCGTGTCACGTTTTCGTTGGCATTCTGCTCCGAAACGGCTTGACCGATTTTGATGAAATTTTTTGTCCTTATCCGGTATCTATGAGAATCGGGCAACATTTATTTTTCAACCCCCTTAATGTTAAGGGTAGTCCACACCTATTTTTTTAGACAAAATATTTAATTTCTATCTTTTTATGATACAACATACAAAAATACATACAATCCGCAATTTTCACCCTTCTACGATCAACCCTTATTTTTTAATAGCCATTTTAGTAAATTAATCATTTTTCCTCTCCGGTCGAAAACTGATCAATCGTCATCGAATTAGTTATCCCCGCCAGATATCTACAGGTGTCACTTCTGACCCAGTAAACAGCACGGAGTAGGGATGAGAACGAAGCCGGTCTTCTTTTTTTCTCACTCCCTACACAGTTGTCGGCCATCATTATTGTTAATGCGTCAAGTGTAGTAACGTTGACAATTTTTATTTTGCTATCTCAGTTTACAACGGATTTTGTGTTGTAAGTATACATTTTTTTATTTATATCGAAAATGTTGTTGATATTATAAAAATGTAATTTTATTAAAAAAATGTAATTGAACAATGATTTTCATAGTTTCCAAAAATCAATCATTATGAATCTTTATTTTGAAATGAACATGGAAATATTGGTTGTATGAAAAAATTATAGGAGGCAATGTTTTCATGAAATTTAATTTTTTAATTTTGTTCGAAAATTTTTTCCATAAAACTTATATTTTTGTTATAATTTCATAAATTAAAACTAATCATTTCAAAACTGCGGCAAAAATCCTGGCCCTAATTATACTTTTAACATTTTTTATCATTAAATAATTTCATTAATTCTATTTATGTATGTTTTGTACAGAGAGCAACGCCAAGAAAACGCCAAGGGGGCTGGTTTGAGCCGCTGTACAAGTAAAGCTCGAAACTTGCGAAATAGCAGATCCGAAAGAACAGAAGAACAAATCCAGCAACAAAATTCTGATGCACGTGTCAGAATGGTGCAATTGCATCAAGAAGAGCCAGAAGATACACGAGCTGAACGCAATAAAGTCAGAAGATTAGAACAACGACAATCACGCCGTCTCAAAGTCAATAGACGAAGAACAAATGACCGACAATAGGTACATCGAGCATTTATATCTGATTCATTCCTGCGTCTAGCATTCCAGTATGAGCCAGATATTGAATATTATGCTCATTCAAAAGTGGTAATTGGTGCTATGGACAAGGAATGTCCGCATTGTCATGCTCTGAAATTCAAAAATGAGCCAGCTGGGATGTGTTGCGCGTCAGGAAAAGTGCAACTACCTGAAATTGAAACACCACCTGAACCATTCAACGGCTTACTTATCGGCACGGATCCAGATTCGAACGTGTTCCTGAAGTCAATTCGAAGATTCAATTCATGCTTTCAAATGACATCGTTCGGAGCAACAGAAATAGTTCGAAATACTAATGCAAATTATCAACAATTCAATTCTACATTCAAAATAAGAGGCCAAGTTTATCATAAAATAGGCTCACTGCTGCCAATGCCAAATGAACCACATAAATTCTCACAAATCTACTTTATGGGCGGCGAGGATTCCGGAAGCGCACTTGCCAATCGCGTGAATGCACGTTGTGATTATAATAACCTTGATTCACTTTATGCCAGGCGCATCGTCAGCGAGCTAGATGCTCTTTTAAACGAGCACAACGAGTTGTTGAAAATATTCAAATCACATATGCACCACTTACAAAGCGATAATCACGCAATCGTCATTAATCCTGATAAAACAACAGCTGGAGAGCATATTCGTAGATTCAATGCACCCGTTGTTGATGATGTTGCTGGAATCATGGTTGGCGATTGTACAGCTGCACGAGAAATTGTGATTCGTAGAAGAAATAATAATCTTCAGTTCATTGCTAACACACATCGTTCATATGACGCTCTCCAATATCCGCTAATATTCTGGAAGGGACAAGACGGATATTGCATAAACATAAAACAAAAGAGATCCCGTATCAGGTAATTCATTGGTTATTTATTTGATCATTAATAATTTAACAAAATAATTAAATTATTGAACGTAATAAATTTAAATTAATTTTAACAGGACCTCAAACAAACAAGAACGTTAGCTCAAAGGATTATTACGCGTACCGATTAATGATTAGACGTGGCCTGGACAACGTCATTTTACGATGTCGTGAGCTTTGTCAACAATTCATGGTCGACATGTACGCGAAGATTGAGAGCGAACGACTACGATACTTACGATATAATCAACAAAAGCTGCGCGCGGAAGAGTACATTCATTTGCGAGACGCTATCAACAACAACGCCGACGTCGCCGAAATTGGTAACCATGTCATTTTACCATCATCGTACGTATGCAAGAATATGCAAGAATATATACAGGATGCTCTGATTTTCGTGCGTGAATATGGACGACCATGTTTATTTATCACGTTCACATGTAATCCAAAATGGCCAGAGATTACATCTTTGCTACTGCCTGACCAAAATGCAATACATCGCCATGACATTACAGCACGTGTGTTCAGACAAAAGTTGAAGTCTTCAATAAGTTTCATTACTAAATCACATGTATTTGGTCCCACACGTTGCTGGATGTATTCGGTTGAGTGGCAAAAGCGAGGATTACCTCATGCACACATTTTGGTTTGGTTCATCGACAAAATCCGTCCTGAAGAAATCGATAGTATCATTTCTGCGGAAATTCCAGATCCATCCACTGACCAACTGCTGTTTGATATTGTTACAACAAACATGATTCATGGTCCATGTGGTACTCTTAATAGTTCATCGCCTTGCATGACTGATGGAAAATGTACTAAAAATTTCCCTAAAGATTTTACCAATAATACGGTCACAAAAGTCGACGGATACCCAATATATCGTCGAAGAAATCCTGAAAATGGCGGACAATCATTTATTAAAAATATCATCAACAGAGACATTGATATTGACAATCGTTGGGTGGTGCCATATTCGCCTCTGCTGAGCAAGACATATAATGCTTATATTAATGTCTAGTTCTGCAGTTCTGTGAAGAGCATCAAATACATTTGCAAGTATGTCCATAAAGGCAGTGATATGGCTGCGTTTAGAGTGGAAAATACTAATGTGAATGCTCCTCGACTGAATAAAAACGATGAAATAACGCTCTACCAAATTGGTCGGTACATCAGCTCCAATGAAGCTGCTTAGCGTATCTTTGGTTTTCCAATTCATGAGCGGGATCCAGCAGTTGTTCAATTAGCCATCCATCTTGAAAACGGTCAGCGTGTATTTTTCACGAACGACACAGCGATTGAACGTGCAATAAATCCACCAACAACTACACTCACTGCATTTTTTGAATTATTATTTCCCGATTTTAGCGGCAATAAATCCACCAACAACTACACTCACTGCATTTTTTGAATTGTGTAATCGTGCGGATGATTTTGGTGCCTTTGCACGAACATTACTCTATTCACAAGTACCAGGCTATTTCACATGGACTCAATCAAAAACATGGATGCCCCGCAAGCAAGGCTCACCAGTTGCTGCATGTCTCAATTTATTTAAGTCAAACGCCTTGGGGCGATTATTTACAGTCAATCCAAGACACACGGAGTGCTTTTATCTTCGACTGTTGTTGGTTAATGTTACTGGCCCATTATCATTTCAAGATATACGTAAAGTGAATGGGCAACAATATCCAACGTATAAAGATGCATGCCTTGCATTCAGCTTGCTGGAAGACGACAACCAATGGGAATGCATGCTTGCTGAAGCAGCATTGAACTGTACAGCAATACAAATTCGTCTACTATTCGCTATAGTATTGACTACATGTTTCCCAGCCCGAGCACAGATATTATGGGAAAATCACAAAGATTCAATGACTGATGATATATTGCATCAACATCGTATACGGTGCCACAATCTACCCATAACATTCAGCCACGAAATGTACAATGAAGCATTGATTGCTATCGAGGATCTTTGCATTGTCATTGCCAACTAACCACTTAGTAATTTCGGTATGAATTCGCCAAATCGAACTGCATCTGATTTAATGAATACTGAAATGAATCGTGAACTGCAGTACAGTACTGTAGAAATGGCAGCGATTGTTACCTGCAATGTCCCACTAATGAATGAGAAACAAAGAACCATTTATGATCGCATTACGCTCGCAGTTTCAGCTGGACAAGGTGGGTTCTTCTTTTTGGATGCACCGGGTGGAACTGGCAAAACATTCGTTATTTCGCTAATTCTTGCTGAAATACGATCAAATAATGGCATCGCATTGGCCGTTGCATCATCGGGCATTGCAGCAACTTTATTGGATGGAGGTAGAACAGCTCATTCAGTATTTAAGCTGCCACTAAATATTCAGAATAACCCTGACGCAGTATGCAACATTAAGAAACAATCGTCCATGGCCACTGTGCTGAAACGGTGTAAAATTATTATTTGGGATGAATGTACTATGACACACAAACATTCACTTGAGGCGTTGAACAGGACATTGAAAGATATTAAAAACAGTGACAAACTATTTGGTGGAACTCTGTTGGTCCTTTCAGGTGATTTCAGACAAACACTTCCAGTCATTCCACGTTCAACATACGCTGATGAGATCAACGCATGCTTAAAATCATCTCCATTATGGCGTAATGTTGAAAAATTACAGCTAAAAATAATAGACAATATGCGCGTTCAAATGCTTCAAGATCCATCCGCTGAAATATTTTCAAAACAACTCTTAGATATCGGTGATGGAAAAGTTGCTATAGATGAAACTGGATACCTAAAATTACCGACCGATTTCTGCACAATCGCTGATTCACAAGATACTCTCATTGAACAAATATTTTCCGATGTACACACACAGTACATAAATCATGAGTGGCTTGCAGAAAGAGCGATTTTAGCGGCAAAAAATTTAGACGTTGACAATTTAAATCTGAAGATACAAAAGTTGTTGCCAGGGAACGTGATATCATATAAATCTATTGAAACAGTTTGCGACGACAGCGAAGCAGTAAATTTTCCCACTGAGTTTTTGAACTCACTGGATTTGCCAGGCATGCCACCGCATATTTTACAATTAAAGGTTGGATCTCCAATTATCTTGCTTCGTAATTTGAACCCGCCCCGACTGTGCAACGGTACGCGATCAGTCATTCAAAAACTAATGAAAAACGTGATCGAAGCCAGGATTTTAAATGTCAAGTTCTGAGGTGAAAATATTATACCTACAGATGTGCCAATTCAATTCAAACGTATTCAGTTTCCGATTAGATTGGCATTTGCAATGACTATCAACAAATCCCAAGGTCAAACGATATCTGTTTGTGGATTAGATTTGAGAACACCATGTTTTTCACACGGACAATTATACGTGGCATGCTCTCGAGTGGGTAAACCATCCAGTTTGTTTGTGTTAGCTAAAGATGGACTAACAAAAAATATTGTTCACGCTATAGCATTAAGAGATTGATATTGTTTAATAGTGTTACTGTCGTAATTGCTTAATTAGTGATATATAATTTTAAGGAATAAATTATAATAACTTAAAAATAATGTTTGACTATTGTTATTTTTATATTCCCTCATCGTTCACAGCGCTCTATGCTTATTCCACGCATATACCACATTCTTACATACATACAATATACACATTCTAGCATACATACATACTTACAATAAGTAAGCTGTTTTTTGTCTGCACTAGAAATTACTAGGAAATTATTTATATGGCAAAACAACGTTTGCCGGGTCAGTTTAGTATATATATAATTTTGTGAACACTAAGCGTAAGCATGTATCTTCTCAAAAAACGTTAAAAAAACGTACTCATTTCCTACAATTATGGATCAGCCTTATTCATACAACAATCAATCAGTCAATCTTATTTTCAGACTAACTTTCTCCGAAAGCACCGTGTTATCGGATCTTCTGAGGGTGAAACTACTCTATTCGCCAGATCCTGATGGTGTTCCTGGCTGCGCACTGAAAAACTGCGCTAACCTATTGTGCAGACCTCTTCTAAAACTTTTCTCTTTGTCTCTGGAAACTTTGATTCTTCCCCACATGTGGAAGGAATCCTTCATAATTCCCCTACACAAAAAAGGAAAAAACGGATGCTACAAACTATAAAGGCATCTCTAAATAGTCAGTTAAATTATTTTTTCATGCCAGCATGGTTTCATCAAGCGTCGCCCACCACCACAAACCTCTTGGTGCTGACTTCCTTTATTATAGATGGCTTCCGTAAGGGCCTTCCAACAGATGTCATCTATACGGACTTTAATAAAGCATTTCACTGTAAACCACTCGCTCCTTTTGAGTAAACTTAGTATCCAAGGATTTCCCTCAAACCTTCTCACGTGGATTTCTAGCTACTAAGCTGGAAGAACCCAACGTGCTTTTTTTTATAGATGTACACTCTCGTCTTATTAGTGCTACATCGGGAGTCCCCCAAGGAAGCCATCTTGGGCCCCTACTTTTCACTATTTTTATTAACGACCTACCCCCTTCTCTAACAAACTCTCTGGTTCTTATGTATGCAGACGACGTTAAACTTTGTCTTCAATACAAAATCCGCTTCTACCCAATATAAATTTCAGTCGGACATGGACAATTTTCAGAAATGGTGTTCAACCTATCTCTTAAAACTTAAAATGGCTAAAATGGTCAAAATATGGGCTTATGTCTTTTTATCGTTTGTGCCCTTACCAGGCCATATACTTTCTCTACGGGATTTCCTTAGAAAGTTTAACCCAGGTTAACGATCTTGGTTTTTTTTGTTTTTTTTTTTTTTTTAATTAATTAATTAAGCGTTGAAACCATACATTCTAAATAGCATCTCAACAACACGCACGTACCAAGAAAATTAGTTATCTGCCGCAGGGTTTGGATCTGCATTACTTGTATCCGCTTGTGGTTTGATTTGGCAGCAATCCCCCAGATTTGCACTCCGTAGCGCCAAATTGGAGCTATACAATACGCGTATACTGCTCTTTTCGCTCTCAGCGACAAAGTGCTCCTTTTGTTAATCAACCATCGTAGTTGCTGCATTCTTTGGCCACACCTTTTAGTTATTCTTTTTAGGTGAGGCCCAAAAGTAAGGCGCTTATCTAAAATTATGCCGAGGTATTTAGCTTGAGATGGCTGTTCCAATGTCACACCTTCAAATTGTATTGCTGGAGTATTCGTTACAACCCTCTTAAGCGTAAAACACGGATTTATTGTTTTTAAAGGATTGACCTTCATGTTCCACCTTCTACTCCACGCTGATAGAGTTTAAAGGTCTCCTTGCAACCCATTTGCAGCTTCAATATGGCATTTGGTGTCCTATTACACTTGAATCTTACATTTTCGTAAGATAAACGGAAGGTGGGATGTACGTTATCCAGTGGGAGCCGCGCGAATGAAAGATTATTTCAGCGCGGCCTTTAACTTGTCTGATTTTCGACGAAGGGAGTCTCAGAGGAACGGATTCTACTCCGTGGATGTATTAAGAGTCTTCGTAGACGTGAGAAATTTCTAGGTAGCTTACGCACCTCGCGACTCAACCCATCTATGCACTGCTGTGTAATATGTGCCTATGTTATATTTAAGTGTAACAGATGTAATATGTGCCTATGTTATATTTAAGTGTAACAGATGTAATATGTGCCTATGTTATAGTGAGCCTAAACATAGTGCCTATGTTTAGGTGAAACATGATCGCACACTTAAACTCCACAAAGTATAAGACCAAATGCATAGTACATACGTATATGCATAGCTCCCTCCAGCCTAGATAGATAAGATATACAGAAGAGAGCCGCTCCGCGGCTGGGTACCGTTATTTTGGATTCTGGGTACCCGGCAGCGCAGCCACGCGGTTTAGCCTAAGACCGAGTGTATAAATAGCTTACAATGCAGACACTGCGACAATGCAGACCTTGAGCTGGCAGAACCATTTCTGCCAATCAATAAAAATAAAATAAGAAAACTTAAAGAAAAATCTGAGACTTATTATCCTTGGAGGAACATTACATGGCGACCGTGACAGGACTCCAACGCAGGACGAATTGACTAAAATAATTAAAAATTAAAAAATTAAAATAAAATAATAAATAATAATAAATAATAATAAATAATAATAAATAATAATAAATAAAAAATAAAAATTAAAAAAAAAAATAAAGAAAACACGTGTGCAATTTTCGCATACACTGACAAACACGCACACTTGTGTCGCTCGCATGCCGATATGCCTATGTATGGGTGCACAGTGAAATGTCACGATTAAATGGAATTGCCAAGGAAAAATCTGAGTGAGTAGAGTTCTATTGAGTATGGGAAAACACCGTGGCGGTTTAAAAACTAAGCTGAATAAACGTATAGCCCACGTAAGGTGGCTAATATCCGGTCAGCAAACGCCACCGGTTTGGTCGAAAGCTCTAAAGCTACATGCAGAGCTAGACCACTTGCTGCAATATCAGCAAGAATTAAAGACCCAAAAACTCGAGAAAACTCACTCAGATAATATTAAAAATATACCCAAAACTAATGAAGTTCCAAAATACAAGGCATGTCCAGCACCAACACTAGCACTAACAAAACCGAAGAAGTCCTGCCCTCCATGCTGCGAAGGAATCTGGAGTCCTCGCTGCCTGGGGACTTGTGAGCAGCCATCAACGTCATCAGCGGCCAAGCAATAGACAGCAGCGAGGGAGTGTCAGCGTGCCACCCCCGGCGACGCCCAGCTGACACCAAATGAACATCAGCAGCAGTAGAACATTAAATAAATAACAATAAATATAAAATATATATAAGAAAATTGTAAGAAAAATTGTAAAACGGAGCATATACTACTATGCCCTGTTAACCTAATATGGCCCGTGAAGCCATAGCTAGAATCAGGCAGGAAATAATGTAAAATACAATTTTTTTTTTACGAGCATTTAAAAAAAAAAACTCTTTTTTTTTTAAATTAATAATTCCAAATATAATGTCTATAGAGACAAATGGAATAAGTAAAACCAAAGTATAAAATTAGTATACCCAAAATGGGTCAAATAGACACTAAAACTGTGGACTCTACAGCCAATGTTATAAATAAAGTTGAAGTCGAAAATGCAGATTTGTTCTGGATAACCATAATACTAATTGTAATTTCACTAATTATGGTATCCAATGCATTAATAAAAATATACAAATTGCACAACAAGTGTCTTAAGAAACGATACCATAGCACTGCTAACGGTTTAGATAATATTTAAGGAAGATTTTGAATAAACTCAATTATGAATGAAAATATGAAACAATTAAAAAAAAAAAAATTTAAAAAAAACAAACGTAATATTGATTTTATCTAGATTAGAATCCAAAAATACAAATGCCTAAATTCGAAAGTATAAGTATACCACAGCATGGACTGGGAAAAGCTTATTGATCAGATAAAAGAATCAAAAGAAAATTTCACAAAATCTTATAAATG
Source organism: Drosophila vallismaia (assembly GCA_035047325.1). Taxonomy (NCBI): domain Eukaryota; kingdom Metazoa; phylum Arthropoda; class Insecta; order Diptera; family Drosophilidae; genus Drosophila; species Drosophila vallismaia. The sequence goes on from JAWNPU010000059.1 coordinate 280,202, forward strand.
CTTAACGCAAAATAGATCAATACAAGCTGTAACGATAAATAAAAATGCCCAAACATTGGTAAATAGTTACAATGAAGTCAGAGAACTGATACAACAGAATAGAAAGAAGTTGGACAGTAAACAGTGTGCTAAAGTTTCGGAACTACTGGTGGCATTAAGAGAAAAATTAATATTAATAAAAAATAAATTCAGCCTCCAGATAGAAATTCCGACAATAGTAAACACTCCATTACCAATAAATTTTAATGAAGAAAGCACTGACTCAGACGAAGAAAATACAACTGTAGTCGAGGAAGACATTAAAGAGGAAGATCTTCACGATCTAACTTTACCAGCAAAATTAATGCTGAAGGACGAAGATAACACAAATAACGCAGCTGACTCCGAAAATAACCTAACCATGGCAGAACAAGCAGCAGCCATTAGGTCTTATATTAAGGAAGTCGCTGGCACAGTGCCAGAATTTGATGGGCAAAAGATCCATCTACAAAGATTCATTAAGGCAATCAAATTGGTAGACCTAGCTAAGGGACCATTTGAAGACATTGCAGTTGAGGTCATTAAGTCGAAAATAGTTGGAACAATTTTGAACTCAGTTGACAATGAAACGACAATTCCAGCAATTATAAACAAATTGCAGAAAGTAGTTGTCGGTGAAACATCCAGTAGTGTCAAGGCAAAACTATCAACAGTTCAGCAGAGAGGTAAAACTGCAATGCAATTTACCGCTGAAGTTGATAGACTGAGAAAGCTATTAGAAGCTGCCTTTATCGATGAGGGTATACCTCTCGAACATGCCACTGGTCTAAGTACTAAAGAGGCAATTGACACAATGATAAATCGTGCTGAGCACGAAAGTATCAAAACAGTACTGGAAGCAGGGACTTGCACCACTATGGATGCAGCGATAAGCGCATACATAAGAACGAGTGCAAGAGTTACCTGCGACATCAATAAAGTGATGTACTTTAGAGGTAACAGATCCAACAGAGGATACGGAAATGCCAATAGAGATAGTAACCGCGGTAGAGGCTTCAATAACAATAGTAATAAAGGCTACTACTATAATGGTTACCAAAATAACGGTTACCAAAATAACGGCTACCAAAATAACGGTTACCAAAATAACGGTTACCAAAATAACGGTTACCAAAATAACGGTTACCAGAATAACGGTTATAATAACCGCTATAATGGCTATAACAGAGGCCGCAATAATGGAAACAGAAGCCGTAACACCAATCAGAATAAATATAACGGAAATAATGCAAATGTACGAGAAATCCAAGATCAGGGAAACTCGCAACAGCCCTTAGGTACTCAGTAGAAGAAGATCGAAGAGTATACAACATCAATTATAATCTCAACATATTTTCTACATTCATTCATGCCGAAACAGGCGTAAAACTAGTTTTTCTTCTTGATACAGGTGCAGATATCTCTATTATCAAAGAGAACTCTGACAAATTTTCTAATATTCAAATAACTAACAAAATAAACATTCAAGGCATAAGCCAACAGAAAATTCAGTCTCGAGGACAGACTTTTATTGAGATACAGACAGGTAAATACATTATACCACACGACTTTCATTTAGTGGATGAAAATTTTCCCATACCGTGTGATGGAATAATAGGAATAGATTTCATTAAAAAATATAATTGCCAAATCGATTTAAACTCAGAAGAAGATTGGTTTATAATTAGACCAAACAATTTGAAATTTCCAATCTACACTCCCATAACATACAGCTCTAGTATTAACAAAACGTTATTACCAGCAAGATCCCAAGTTGTCCGAAGATTAGTAGTATCATCAAAAGATGATAACATTTTAATTCCAAACCAGGAAATTCAAACTGGTATTTATGTTGCAAATACAATCGCAACATCAAGTAATACAGTTGTCCGAATTTTAAACACAACCGATTCCGACCAATTAGTCAATATGGACACTTTAAAATATGAGCCACTTTCGAACTACAATGTAGTTCAGGCAAATAGTGAAACAAGAAATAAAACTGTATTATCTCAATTAAAGAAAAATTTCCCCGACTTGTTTAAATCACAATTAGAAACTATATGCAGCGAATATATAGAGCGAATATATATAGAAGCTGCCTTTATCGATGAGGGTATACCTCTCGAACATGCCACTGGTCTAAGTACTAAAGAGGCAATTGACACAATGATAAATCGTGCTGAGCACGAAAGTATCAAAACAGTACTGGAAGCAGGGACTTGCACCACTATGGATGCAGCGATAAGCGCATACATAAGAACGAGTGCAAGAGTTACCGGCGACATCAATAAAGTGATGTACTTTAGAGGTAACAGATCCAACAGAGGATACGGAAATGCCAATAGAGATAGTAACCGAGGTAGAGGCTTCAATAACAATAGTAATAAAGGCTACTACTATAATGGTTACCAAAATAACCATAGACTCAATCAAAAACATGGATGCCCCGCAAGCAAGGCTCACCAGTTGCTGCATGTCTCAGTTTATTTAAGTCAAAGCCCTGGGGCGATTATTTACAGTCAATCCAAGACACACGGAGTGCTTTTATCTTCGACTGTTGTTGGTTAATGTTACTGGCCCATTATCATTTCAAGATATACGTAAAGTGAATGGGCAACAATATCCAACGTATAAAGATGCATGCCTTGCATTCAGCTTGCTGGAAGACGACAACCAATGGGAATGCATGCTTGCTGAAGCAGCATTGAACTGTACAGCAATACAAATTCGTCTACTATTCGCTATAGTATTGACTACATGTTTCCCAGCCCGAGCACAGATATTATGGGAAAATCACAAAGATTCAATGACTGATGATATATTGCATCAACATCGTATACGGTGCCACAATCTCTCCATAACATTCAGCCACGAAATGTACAATGAAGCATTGATTGCTATCGAGGATCTTTGCATTGTCATTGCCAACTAACCACTTAGTAATTTCGGTATGAATTCGCCAAATCGAACTGCATCTGATTTAATGAATACTGAAATTAATCGTGAACTGCAGTACAGTACTGTAGAAATGGCAGCGATTGTTACCTGCAATGTCCCACTAATGAATGAGAAACAAAGAACCATTTATGATCGCATTACGCTCGCAGTTTCAGCTGGACAAGGTGGGTTCTTCTTTTTGGATGCACCGGGTGGAACTCGCAAAACATTCGTTATTTCGCTAATTCTTGCTGAAATACGATCAAATAATGGCATCGCATTGGCCGTTGCATCATCGGGCATTGCAGCAACTTTATTGGATGGAGGTAGAACAGCTCATTCAGTATTTAAGCTGCCACTAAATATTCAGAATAACCCTGACGCAGTATGCAACATTAAGAAACAATCGTCCATGGCCACTGTGCTGAAACGGTGTAAAATTATTATTTGGGATGAATGTACTATGACACACAAACATTCACTTGAGGCGTTGAACAGGACATTGAAAGATATTAAAAACAGTGACAAACTATTTGGTGGAACTCTGTTGGTCCTTTCAGGTGATTTCAGACAAACACTTCCAGTCATTCCACGTTCAACATACGCTGATGAGATCAACGCATGCTTAAAATCATCTCCATTATGGCGTAATGTTGAAAAATTACAGCTAAAAATAATAGACAATATGCGCGTTCAAATGCTTCAAGATCCATCCGCTGAAATATTTTCAAAACAACTCTTAGATATCGGTGATGGAAAAGTTGCTATAGATGAAACTGGATACCTAAAATTACCGACCGATTTCTGCACAATCGCTGATTCACAAGATACTCTCATTGAACAAATATTTTCCGATGTACACACACAGTACATAAATCATGAGTGGCTTGCAGAAAGAGCGATTTTAGCGGCAAAAAATTTAGACGTTGACAATTTAAATCTGAAGATACAAAAGTTGTTGCCAGGGAACGTGATATCATATAAATCTATTGATACAGTTTGCGACGACAGCGAAGCAGTAAATTTTCCCACAGAGTTTTTGAACTCACTGGATTTGCCAGGCATGCCACCGCATATTTTACAATTAAAGGTTGGATCTCCAATTATCTTGCTTCGTAATTTGAACCCGCCCCGACTGTGCAACGGTACGCGATCAGTCATTCAAAAACTAATGAAAAACGTGATCGAAGCCAGGATTTTAAATGTCAAGTTCTGAGGTGAAAATATTATACCTACAGATGTGCCAATTCAATTCAAACGTATTCAGTTTCCGATTAGATTGGCATTTGCAATGACTATCAACAAATCCCAAGGTCAAACGATATCTGTTTGTGGATTAGATTTGAGAACACCATGTTTTTCACACGGACAATTATACGTGGCATGCTCTCGAGTGGGTAAACCATCCAGTTTGTTTGTGTTAGCTAAAGATGGACTAACAAAAAATATTGTTCACGCTATAGCATTAAGAGATTGATATTGTTTAATAGTGTTACTGTCGTAATTGCTTAATTAGTGATATATAATTTTAAGGAATAAATTATAATAACTTAAAAATAATGTTTGACTATTGTTATTTTTATATTCCCTCATCGTTCACAGCGCTCTATGCTTATTCCACGCATATACTACATTCTTACATACATACAATATACACATTCTAGCATACATACATACTTACAATTAGTAAGCTGTTTTTTGTCTGCACTAGAAATTACTAGGAAATTATTTATATGGCAAAACAACGTTTGCCGGGTCAGTTTAGTATATATATAATTTTGTGAACACTAAGCGTAAGCATGTATCTTCTCAAAAAACGTTAAAAAAACGTACTCATTTCCTACAATTATGGATCAGCCTTATTCATACAACAATCAATCAGTCAATCTTATTTTCAGACTAACTTTCTCCGAAAGCACCGTGTTATCGGATCTTCTGAGGGTGAAACTACTCTATTCGCCAGATCCTGATGGTGTTCCTGGCTGCGCACTGAAAAACTGCGCTAACCTATTGTGCAGACCTCTTCTAAAACTTTTCTCTTTGTCTCTGGAAACTTTGATTCTTCCCCACATGTGGAAGGAATCCTTCATAATTCCCCTACACAAAAAGGAAAAAACGGATGCTACAAACTATAAAGGCATCTCTAAATAGTCAGCAATTCCAAAGCTTTTCGAACAATTGGTGAACATCTTCAACATTTCTGCAGTTAAATTATTTTTTCATGCCAGCATGGTTTCATCAAGCGTCGCCCACCACCACAAACCTCTTGGTGCTGACTTCCTTTATTATAGATGGCTTCCGTAAGGGCCTTCCAACAGATGTCATCTATACGGACTTTAATAAAGCATTTCACTGTAAACCACTCGCTCCTTTTGAGTAAACTTAGTATCCAAGGATTTCCCTCAAACCTTCTCACGTGGATTTCTAGCTACTAAGCTGGAAGAACCCAACGTGCTTTTTTTTATAGATGTACACTCTCGTCTTATTAGTGCTACATCGGGAGTCCCCCAAGGAAGCCATCTTGGGCCCCTACTTTTCACTATTTTTATTAACGACCTACCCCCTTCTCTAACAAACTCTCTGGTTCTTATGTATGCAGACGACGTTAAACTTTGTCTTCAATACAAAATCCGCTTCTACCCAATATAAATTTCAGTCGGACATGGACAATTTTCAGAAATGGTGTTCAACCTATCTCTTAAAACTTAAAATGGCTAAAATGGTCAAAATATGGGCTTATGTCTTTTTATCGTTTGTGCCCTTACCAGGCCATATACTTTCTCTACGGGATTTCCTTAGAAAGTTTAACCCAGGTTAACGATCTTGGTTTTTTTGTTTTTTTTTTTTTTTTTTTTTAATTAATTAATTAAGCGTTGAAACCATACATTCTAAATAGCATCTCAACAACACGCACGTACCAAGGAAAATTAGTTATCTGCCGCAGGGTTTGGATCTGCATTACTTGTATCCGCTTGTGGTTTGATTTGGCAGCAATCCCCCAGATTTGCACTCCGTAGCGCCAAATTGGAGCTATACAATACGCGTATACTGCTCTTTTCGCTCTCAGCGACAAAGTGCTCCTTTTGTTAATCAACCATCGTAGTTGCTGCATTCTTTGGCCACACCTTTTAGTTATTCTTTTTAGGTGAGGCCCAAAAGTAAGGCGCTTATCTAAAATTATGCCGAGGTATTTAGCTTGAGATGGCTGTTCCAATGTCACACCTTCAAATTGTATTGCTGGAGTATTCGTTACAACCCTCTTAAGCGTAAAACACGGATTTATTGTTTTTAAAGGATTGACCTTCATGTTCCACCTTCTACTCCACGCTGATAGAGTTTAAAGGTCTCCTTGCAACCCATTTGCAGCTTCAATATGGCATTTGGTGTCCTATTACACTTGAATCTTACATTTTCGTAAGATAAACGGAAGGTGGGATGTACGTTATCCAGTGGGAGCCGCGCGAATGAAAGATTATTTCAGCGCGGCCTTTAACTTGTCTGATTTTCGACGAAGGGAGTCTCAGAGGAACGGATTCTACTCCGTGGATGTATTAAGAGTCTTCGTAGACGTGAGAAATTTCTAGGTAGCTTACGCACCTCGCGACTCAACCCATCTATGCACTGCTGTGTAATATGTGCCTATGTTATATTTAAGTGTAACAGATGTAATATGTGCCTATGTTATATTTAAGTGTAACAGATGTAATATGTGCCTATGTTATAGTGAGCCTAAACATAGTGCCTATGTTTAGGTGAAACATGATCGCACACTTAAACTCCACAAAGTATAAGACCAAATGCATAGTACATACGTATATGCATAGCTCCCTCCAGCCTAGATAGATAAGATATACAGAAGAGAGCCGCTCCGCGGCTGGGTACCGTTATTTTGGATTCTGGGTACCCGGCAGCGCAGCCACGCGGTTTAGCCTAAGACCGAGTGTATAAATAGCTTACAATGCAGACACTGCGACAATGCAGACCTTGAGCTGGCAGAACCATTTCTGCCAATCAATAAAAATAAAATAAGAAAACTTAAAGAAAAATCTGAGACTTATTATCCTTGGAGGAACATTACATGGCGACCGTGACAGGACTCCAACGCAGGACGAATTGACTAAAATAATTAAAAATTAAAAAATTAAAATAAAATAATAAATAATAATAAATAATAATAAATAATAATAAATAATAATAAATAAAAAATAAAAATTAAAAAAAAAAATAAAGAAAACACGTGTGCAATTTTCGCATACACTGACAAACACGCACACTTGTGTCGCTCGCATGCCGATATGCCTATGTATGGGTGCACAGTGAAATGTCACGATTAAATGGAATTGCCAAGGAAAAATCTGAGTGAGTAGAGTTCTATTGAGTATGGGAAAACACCGTGGCGGTTTAAAAACTAAGCTGAATAAACGTATAGCCCACGTAAGGTGGCTAATATCCGGTCAGCAAACGCCACCGGTTTGGTCGAAAGCTCTAAAGCTACATGCAGAGCTAGACCACTTGCTGCAATATCAGCAAGAATTAAAGACCCAAAAACTCGAGAAAACTCACTCAGATAATATTAAAAATATACCCAAAACTAATGAAGTTCCAAAATACAAGGCATGTCCAGCACCAACACTAGCACTAACAAAACCGAAGAAGTCCTGCCCTCCATGCTGCGAAGGAATCTGGAGTCCTCGCTGCCTGGGGACTTGTGAGCAGCCATCAACGTCATCAGCGGCCAAGCAATAGACAGCAGCGAGGGAGTGTCAGCGTGCCACCCCCGGCGACGCCCAGCTGACACCAAATGAACATCAGCAGCAGTAGAACATTAAATAAATAACAATAAATATAAAATATATATAAGAAAATTGTAAGAAAAATTGTAAAACGGAGCATATACTACTATGCCCTGTTAACCTAATATGGCCCGTGAAGCCATAGCTAGAATCAGGCAGGAAATAATGTAAAATACAATTTTTTTTTACGAGCATTGAAAAAAAAAACTTTTTTTTTTTAAATTAATAATTCCAAATATAATGTCTATAGAGACAAATGGAATAAGTAAAACCAAAGTATAAAATTAGTATACCCAAAATGGGTCAAATAGACACTAAAACTGTGGACTCTACAGCCAATGTTATAAATAAAGTTGAAGTCGAAAATGCAGATATGTTCTGGATAACCATAATACTAATTGTAATTTCACTAATTATGGTATCCAATGCATTAATAAAAATATACAAATTGCACAACAAGTGTCTTAAGAAACGATACCATAGCACTGCTAACGGTTTAGATAATATTTAAGGAAGATTTTGAATAAACTCAATTATGAATGAAAATATGAAACAATTTAAAAAACAAAAAAAAAAATTAAAAAAAAACAAACGTAATATTGATTTTATCTAGATTAGAATCCAAAAATACAAATGCCTAAATTCGAAAGTATAAGTATACCACAGCATGGACTGGGAAAAGCTTATTGATCAGATAAAAGAATCAAAAGAAAATTTCACAAAATCTTATAAATGCTTAACGCAAAATAGATCAATACAAGCTGTAACGATAAATAAAAATGCCCAAACATTGGTAAATAGTTACAATGAAGTCAGAGAACTGATACAACAGAATAGAAAGAAGTTGGACAGTAAACAGTGTGCTAAAGTTTCGGAACTATAGGTGGCATTAAGAGAAAAATTAATATTAATAAAAAATAAATTCAGCCTCCAGATAGAAATTCCGACAATAGTAAAAACTCCATTACCAATAAATTTTAATGAAGAAAGCACTGACTCAGACGAAGAAAATACAACTGTAGTCGAGGAAGACATTAAAGAGGAAGATCTTCACGATCTAACTTTACCAGCAAAATTAATGCTGAAGGACGAAGATAACACAAATAACGCAGCTGACTCCGAAAACAACCTAACCATGGCAGAACAAGCAGCAGCCATTAGGTCTTATATTAAGGAAGTCGCTTGCACAGTGCCAGAATTTGATGGGCAAAAGATCCATCTACAAAGATTCATTAAGGCAATCAAATTGGTAGACCTAGCTAAGGGACCATTTGAAGACATTGCAGTTGAGGTCATTAAGTCGAAAATAGTTGGAACAATTTTGAACTCAGTTGACAATGAAACGACAATTCCAGCAATTATAAACAAATTGCAGAAAGTAGTTGTCGGTGAAACATCCAGTAGTGTCAAGGCAAAACTATCAACAGTTCAGCAGAGAGGTAAAACTGCAATGCAATTTACCGCTGAAGTTGATAGACTGAGAAAGCTATTAGAAGCTGCCTTTATCGATGAGGGTATACCTCTCGAACATGCCACTGGTCTAAGTACTAAAGAGGCAATTGACACAATGATAAATCGTGCTGAGCACGAAAGTATCAAAACAGTACTGGAAGCAGGGACTTGCACCACTATGGATGCAGCGATAAGCGCATACATAAGAACGAGTGCAAGAGTTACCGGCGACATCAATAAAGTGATGTACTTTAGAGGTAACAGATCCAACAGAGGATACGGAAATGCCAATAGAGATAGTAACCGCGGTAGAGGCTTCAATAACAATAGTAATAAAGGCTACTACTATAATGGTTACCAAAATAACGGTTACCAAAATAACGGCTACCAAAATAACGGTTACCAAAATAACGGTTACCAAAATAACGGTTACCAAAATAACGGTTACCAGAATAACGGTTATAATAACCGCTATAATGGCTATAACAGAGGCCGCAATAATGGAAACAGAAGCCGTAACACCAATCAGAATAAATATAACGGAAATAATGCAAATGTACGAGAAATCCAAGATCAGGGAAACTCGCAAAAGCCCTTAGGTACTCAGTAGAAGAAGATCGAAGAGTATACAACATCAATTATAATCTCAACATATTTTCTACATTCATTCATGCCGAAACAGGCGTAAAACTAGTTTTTCTTCTTGATACAGGTGCAGATATCTCTATTATCAAAGAACTCTGACAAATTTTCTAATATTCAAATAACTAACAAAATAAACATTCAAGGCATAAGCCAACAGAAAATTCAGTCTCGAGGACAGACTTTTATTGAGATACAGACAGGTAAATACATTATACCACACGACTTTCATTTAGTGGATGAAAATTTTCCCATACCGTGTGATGGAATAATAGGAATAGATTTCATTAAAAAATATAATTGCCAAATCGATTTAAACTCAGAAGAAGATTGGTTTATAATTAGACCAAACAATTTGAAATTTCCAATCTACACTCCCATAACATACAGCTCTAGTATTAACAAAACGTTATTACCAGCAAGATCCCAAGTTGTCCGAAGATTAGTAGTATCATCAAAAGATGATAACATTTTAATTCCAAACCAGGAAATTCAAACTGGTATTTATGTTGCAAATACAATCGCAACATCAAGTAATACAGTTGTCCGAATTTTAAACACAACCGATTCCGACCAATTAGTCAATATGGACACTTTAAAATATGAGCCACTTTCGAACTACAATGTAGTTCAGGCAAATAGTGAAACAAGAAATAAAACTGTATTATCTCAATTAAAGAAAAATTTCCCCGACTTGTTTAAATCACAATTAGAAACTATATGAAGCGAATATATAGAGCGAATATATATAGAAGCTGCCTTTATCGATGAGGGTATACCTCTCGAACATGCCACTGGTCTAAGTACTAAAGAGGCAATTGACACAATGATAAATCGTGCTGAGCACGAAAGTATCAAAACAGTACTGGAAGCAGGGACTTGCACCACTATGGATGCAGCGATAAGCGCATTCATAAGAACGAGTGCAAGAGTTACCGGCGACATCAATAAAGTGATGTACTTTAGAGGTAACAGATCCAACAGAGGATACGGAAATGCCAATAGAGATAGTAACCGCGGTAGAGGCTTCAATAACAATAGTAATAAAGGCTACTACTATAATGGTTACCAAAATAACGGTTACCAAAATAACGGCTACCAAAATAACGGTTACCAAAATAACGGTTACCAAAATAACGGTTACCAAAATAACGGTTACCAGAATAACGGTTATAATAACCGCTATAATGGCTATAACAGAGGCCGCAATAATGGAAACAGAAGCCGTAACACCAATCAGAATAAATATAACGGAAATAATGCAAATGTACGAGAAATCCAAGATCAGGGAAACTCGCAACAGCCCTTAGGTACTCAGTAGAAGAAGATCGAAGAGTATACAACATCAATTATAATCTCAACATATTTTCTACATTCATTCATGCCGAAACAGGCGTAAAACTAGTTTTTCTTCTTGATACAGGTGCAGATATCTCTATTATCAAAGAGAACTCTGACAAATTTTCTAATATTCAAATAACTAACAAAATAAACATTCAAGGCATAAGCCAACAGAAAATTCAGTCTCGAGGACAGACTTTTATTGAGATACAGACAGGTAAATACATTATACCACACGACTTTCATTTAGTGGATGAAAATTTTCCCATACCGTGTGATGGAATAATAGGAATAGATTTCATTAAAAAATATAATTGCCAAATCGATTTAAACTCAGAAGAAGATTGGTTTATAATTAGACCAAACAATTTGAAATTTCCAATCTACACTCCCATAACATACAGCTCTAGTATTAACAAAACGTTATTACCAGCAAGATCCCAAGTTGTCCGAAGATTAGTAGTATCATCAAAAGATGATAACATTTTAATTCCAAACCAGGAAATTCAAACTGGTATTTATGTTGCAAATACAATCGCAACATCAAGTAATACAGTTGTCCGAATTTTAAACACAACCGATTCCGACCAATTAGTCAATATGGACACTTTAAAATATGAGCCACTTTCGAACTACAATGTAGTTCAGGCAAATAGTGAAACAAGAAATAAAACTGTATTATCTCAATTAAAGAAAAATTTCCCCGACTTGTTTAAATCACAATTAGAAACTATATGCAGCGAATATATAGAGCGAATATATATAGAAGCTGCCTTTATCGATGAGGGTATACCTCTCGAACATGCCACTGGTCTAAGTACTAAAGAGGCAATTGACACAATGATAAATCGTGCTGAGCACGAAAGTATCAAAACAGTACTGGAAGCAGGGACTTGCACCACTATGGATGCAGCGATAAGCGCATTCATAAGAACGATGATGTACTTTAGAGGTAACAGATCCAACAGAGGATACGGAAATGCCAATAGAGATAGTAACCGCGGTAGAGGCTTCAATAACAATAGTAATAAAGGCTACTACTATAATGGTTACCAAAATAACGGTTACCAAAATAACGGCTACCAAAATAACGGTTACCAAAATAACGGTTACCAAAATAACGGTTACCAAAATAACGGTTACCAGAATAACGGTTATAATAACCGCTATAATGGCTATAACAGAGGCCGCAATAATGGAAACAGAAGCCGTAACACCAATCAGAATAAATATAACGGAAATAATGCAAATGTACGAGAAATCCAAGATCAGGGAAACTCGCAAAAGCCCTTAGGTACTCAGTAGAAGAAGATCGAAGAGTATACAACATCAATTATAATCTCAACATATTTTCTACATTCATTCATGCCGAAACAGGCGTAAAACTAGTTTTTCTTCTTGATACAGGTGCAGATATCTCTATTATCAAAGAGAACTCTGACAAATTTTCTAATATTCAAATAACTAACAAAATAAACATTCAAGGCATAAGCCAACAGAAAATTCAGTCTCGAGGACAGACTTTTATTGAGATACAGACAGGTAAATACATTATACCACACGACTTTCATTTAGTGGATGAAAATTTTCCCATACCGTGTGATGGAATAATAGGAATAGATTTCATTAAAAAATATAATTGCCAAATCGATTTAAACTCAGAAGAAGATTGGTTTATAATTAGACCAAACAATTTGAAATTTCCAATCTACACTCACATAACATACAGCTCTAGTATTAACAAAACGTTATTACCAGCAAGATCCCAAGTTGTCCGAAGATTAGTAGTATCATCAAAAGATGATAACATTTTAATTCCAAACCAGGAAATTCAAACTGGTATTTATGTTGAAAATACAATCGTAACATCAAGTAATACAGTTGTCCGAATTTTAAACACAACCGATTCCGACCAATTAGTCAATATGGACACTGTAAAATATGAGCCACTTTCGAACTACAATGTAGTTCAGGCAAATAGTGAAACAAGAAATAAAACTGTATTATCTCAATTAAAGAAAAATTTCCCCGACTTGTTTAAATCACAATTAGAAACTATATGCAGCGAATATATAGAGCGAATATATATAGAAGCTGCCTTTATCGATGAGGGTATACCTCTCGAACATGCCACTGGTCTAAGTACTAAAGAGGCAATTGACACAATGATAAATCGTGCTGAGCACGAAAGTATCAAAACAGTACTGGAAGCAGGGACTTGCACCACTATGGATGCAGCGATAAGCGCATACATAAGAACGAGTGCAAGAGTTACCGGCGACATCAATAAAGTGATGTACTTTAGAGGTAACAGATCCAACAGAGGATACGGAAATGCCAATAGAGATAGTAACCGCGGTAGAGGCTTCAATAACAATAGTAATAAAGGCTACTACTATAATGGTTACCAAAATAACGGTTACCAAAATAACGGCTACCAAAATAACGGTTACCAAAATAACGGTTATCAAAATAACGGTTACCAAAATAACGGTTACCAGAATAACGGTTATAATAACCGCTATAATGGCTATAACAGAGGCCGCAATAATGGAAACAGAAGCCGTAACACCAATCAGAATAAATATAACGGAAATAATGCAAATGTACGAGTAATCCAAGATCAGGGAAACTCGCAACAGCCCTTAGGTACTCAGTAGAAGAAAATCGAAGAGTATACAACATCAATTATAATCTCAACATATTTTCTACATTCATTCATGCCGAAACAGGCGTAAAACTAGTTTTTCTTCTTGATACAGGTGCAGATATCTCTATTATCAAAGAGAACTCTGACAAATTTTCTAATATTCAAATAACTAACAAAATAAACATTCAAGGCATAAGCCAACAGAAAATTCAGTCTCGAGGACAGACTTTTATTGAGATACAGACAGGTAAATACATTATACCACACGACTTTCATTTAGTGGATGAAAATTTTCCCATACCGTGTGATGGAATAATAGGAATAGATTTCATTAAAAAATACAATTGCCAAATCGATTTAAACTCAGAAGAAGATTGGTTTATAATTAGACTAAAAAATTTGAAATTTCCAATCTACACTCCCATAACATACAGCTCTAGTATTAACAAAACGTTATTACCAACAAGATCCCAAGTTGTCCGAAGATTAGTAGTATCATCAAAAGATGATAACATTTTAATTCCAAACCAGGAAATTCAAACTGGTATTTATGTTGCAAATACAATCGCAACATCAAGTAATACAGTTGTCCGAATTTTAAACACAACCGATTCCGACCAATTAGTCAATATGGACACTTTAAAATATGAGCCACTTTCGAACTACAATGTAGTTCAGGCAAATAGTGAAACAAGAAATAAAACTGTATTATCTCAATTAAAGAAAAATTTCCCCGACTTGTTTAAATCACAATTAGAAACTATATGCAGCGAATATATAGATATATTTGCATTAGAATCAGAACCAATAACGGTTAATAATTTTTATAAACAACAGTTGAGATTAAAAGATGATGAGCCGGTATACACAAGAAATTATAGAAGTCCTCATAGTCAAGTAGAGGAAATGCAAGCCCAGGTTCAGAAATTAATAAAAAATAAAATAGTCGAACCATCCGTTTCACAGTACAATAGCCTTTTGCTATTAGTACCTAAAAAGTCAAGCCCAAATTCAGATAAAAAGAAATGGAGATTAGTAATAGACTATCGCCAAATTAATAAGAAACTTTTAGCTGACAAATTTCCACTACCGAGAATGATGATATTTTGGACCAACTTGGTCGAGCAAAATATTTTTGTTGTTTAGACTTAATGTCAGGCTTCCATCAAATCGAGCTGGATGAAGGCTCGAGAGATATAACATTTTTCTCAACCAACAATGGCTCATATCGTTTCACGCGATTGCCATTTGGCTTAAAAATAGCGCCTAATTCATTCCAAAGAATGATGACTATAGCATTCTCCGGAATAGAACCGTCTCAGGCATTCCTTTACATGGATGACTTAATAGTCATAGGTTGTTCCGAAAAACATATGCTTAAAAACCTCACTGAAGTTTTTGGTAAATGCAGGGAATACAACCTAAAGTTACATCCTGAAAAATGTTCATTTTTCATGCATGAAGTCACATTTTTAGGACATAAATGCACGGATGACAAAAAATATGATGTCATTCAGAACTATCCAGTTCCACATGATGCGGACAGCGCTAGACGTTTTGTAGCATTTTGCAATTACTACAGACGTTTTATCAAAAATTTCGCCGACTATTCGCGGCACATAACAAGATTATGTAAAAAGAATGTTCCATTCGAGTGGACAGATGAATGTCAAAATGCATTCATACATTTAAAATCTCAGCTAATTAACCCAACACTCTTGCAGTACCCAGACTTCAGCAAAGAATTTTGCATAACAACAGATGCAAGCAAGCAAGCGTGTGGCGCAGTTTTAACTCAAAACCATAATGGCCACCAACTCCCAGTTGCTTATGCATCAAGAGCTTTTACAAAAGGTGAAAGCAATAAGAGTACAACGGAACAAGAGCTATCAGCAATTCATTGGGCAATAGTACATTTTAGACCATACATTTATGGAAAACACTTCACTGTGAAAACAGACCATAATCCATTGACATATTTATTCTCGATGGTGAACCCCAGTTCTAAATTAACAAGAATAAGGCTTGAACTAGAGGAATATAATTTTACAGTAGAGTATCTAAAGGGCAAAGACAATCATGTAGCTGATGCGTTATCAAGAATAACCATCAAATAGCTAAAAGAAACAACTGGAAATATATTAAAAGTCACTACAAGATTTCAAAGTAGACAAAAATCCTGCGCAGGAAAAGAACAATTGGATTTGCACGAACAAACCAAAGAAAAAATCCAAAAAAAACCAAAAAAAGAAAATCTTTGTACACGTTTCAATAGATGAATTTAAAAATATGGGCAATAAAACATTAAAGAATTTAAAAGTAGAGCTATTATACCCAAATAAAGAATGAAAAAGAAAAAGAAGCTATATTGTCTACATTACATGATGATCCAATACAAGGAGGGCATACAGGCATTATAAAAACCTTGGCCAAGGTCAGAAGACATTATTACTGGAAAAATATGAGTAAATACATAAAAGAGTACGTAAGAAAATGTCAAAAATGCCAAAAAGCAAAAACAACAAAGCACACAAAGATCCCAATGACTATAACTGAAACACCAGAACATGCTTTCGATAGAGTTGTTGTGGACACAATTGGTCCACTACCTAAGTCAGAAAATGGTAACGAGTACGCAGTCACTCTCATATGCGATTTAACCAAGTACTTAGTTGCCATACCAATAGCAAATAAAAGCGCAAAAACAGTCGCAAAAGCTATATTTGAATCTTTTAATCTAAAGTACGGTCCAATGAAGACGTTCATAACGGACATGGGAACGGAGTATAAGAATTCAATAATTACTGACCTGTGTAAATATTTGAAAATAAAAAATATAACATCAACAGCTCATCACCACCAGACAGTTGGAGTAGTAGAAAGAAGTCATAGAACTTTAAACGAGTATATACGATCCTACATATCGGCGGACAAAACCGATTGGGACGTATGGCTTCAATATTTCGTATACTGCTTCAACACGACCCCATCTATGGTACATAATTACTGTCCATATGAATTAGTTTTCGGTAGAACAAGTAATTTACCAAAACATATTAACAAACAACATAGCATAGAACCAATATATAATATAGATGATTACGCTAAGGAGAGTAAATATAGGTTAGAAGTAGCATATGTGCGAGCAAGAAAACTGCTTGAAGCGCATAAAGAGAAAAATAAGGAAATCTATGACTTAAAAGTAAAAGACATAGAGTTAGAAGTAGGAGATAAAGTTTTACTAAGAAATGAGGTAGGTCATAAATTAGACTTTAAATACACAGGGCCCTATAAGATAGAAAGCATAGGAGATAATAACAATATTACGCTACTTGCTGATAAAAACAAAAAACAAATAGTTCATAAAGATAGATTAAAGAAATTTTATTCATGATTGATTTTAAACTTATATTTTTCTTAATCATTTTCAAACACTACGTATATTTTTATTTTTGCATTAACAAAAAAAAAAAATCAACTTTTATATTAATAATACTATATATATAATAATACTATAATACTATAAACTATATAATAATTGGCAGTTAATAATTAAAATAACTTCACTAGGTTACGTTATTTTTCAAAAGGAGGGAGATGTAATATG
The DNA here is from genome assembly GCA_035047325.1 of Drosophila vallismaia. Classification (NCBI taxonomy): domain Eukaryota; kingdom Metazoa; phylum Arthropoda; class Insecta; order Diptera; family Drosophilidae; genus Drosophila; species Drosophila vallismaia. Next base: position 297,645 of record JAWNPU010000059.1, read on the forward strand.
TGCCTATGTTATATTTAAGTGTAACAGATGTAATATGTGCCTATGTTATATTTAAGTGTAACAGATGTAATATGTGCCTATGTTATAGTGAGAACATTTAGGTGTAACATGATCGCACACTTAAACTCCACAAAGTATAAGACCAAATGCATAGTACATACGCACATGCATAGCTCCCTCCAGCCTAGATAGATAAGATATACAGAAGAGAGCCGCTCCGCGGCTGGGTACCGTTATTTTTGATTCTGGGTACCTGGCAGCGCAGCCACGCGGTTTAGCCTAAGACCGAGTATATAAATAGCTTACAATGCAGACACTGCGACAATGCAGACCTTGAGCTGGCAGAACCATTTCTGCCAATCAATAAAAATAAAATAAGAAAACTTAAAGAAAAATCTGAGACTTATTATCCTTGGAGGAACATTACAGCTGTTCCTGAAATGGTGCACATTTCGCTGCCAACGTCGCAGTCGGCGTCGCGCAATGCGTATTTTGTTGCGCTTCTGCTTCCCTTGCCATAGATTTTGCAAGTGGCATACCTTCCGTGTTTCTTATCCGATTTGGTTCAAATTAAAAAATTAGATAGCTTTTATAAGCACCAACGCATATGCCGAATTGCACAGCATTAGGTTAATAATTGTGGGCGTAGCAGTTTTTTGCGATTTGCGTGGTAGCGGGGGGTGATATCAAAATAAAACAACAAACTTGTACTGCGTATGTTAATTACCTATCCAACGATATATGGCACATGTCTGTAGCTCTTGTAGTTTCTGAGATCTAGGCGTTGATACGGACAGACAGACGGACAGACGGACGGACGGACAGACGGACATGGCTATATCGACTCGGCTGTTGATGCTGATCAAGAATATATTTACTTTATGGGGTCGGAGATGCTTCCTTCTGCCTGTTACATACATTTGCACCATATTATGAAACCCTTTTCACTCATTTTTATGGGTACAGGGTATAACAAGAATAATAAAAATTAGGAATATAGTAACGCGGCATGTGGCTATACGGGCAGTAGAGTATAGGCACTATGGCACTTCCCTGTGCTACTCCAGCATCATACTCAGTTAAGAGGTTCAAGGGTCCGATAGTCTAAGATTACCTCTCACAATAATTTTAAACTTATTCTTGGAGCTTGCATTCGTCCCCAATGGAATGAATCAAAAATTATTCCAAATAAAAAAAAAGGTTTTAATGCTGTCATTGCGAACTAGTCCAGAGTTGCTGCCAAGCTATCTGCGATTTTCAAATATACGAATAGAATTTTGTTCGATGATTTGTGGGTTACAAAATCGCAATCAGGCGAAATTTATATCGACTTTAGAAAATCATTTGATTTAGTTAATTTAGTTCTCGTGTAACGGAAACTATCTCTGATACGTTTTTTGCCCAATAACTTAAATCGGATGGCTTCTTATGTTGTGTTATGTAGTTATTTTTTATATAAGAAATAATTTAATATTTATATAAGAATAATAATTTATTTTATTCAATTTAATTTTATATTTATATAGGAATAATAATTTATTTTATTCAATAGGAATCGTTTAGTGGCTTCTGAACTTAACCTAATATGTAGCTTAAAGATAATATGGGATCGACTGATACCTTAACAATTATGATTAATTATGAGTAATATTGAAATTGAAAACTATAAAAAATTATCAATAATGAAGAATGTATCAATAACAATAATTAATAACAACAACAATCATGAATATTATTAAGATAGGATGCACATAGGAAGATCACTGGGATGGGTTTTCTTTAGACGTCGGAGGGAGATGGGATCAGCAAGACGATTCGCCAGCGGATTCGGGTGATGCACGAGCATGTCGCCATATCGTCTGCTGTGAAAATAGAATTTGTCCCAGAGGGGCACAACTTTCGGGTCCCTATCAAGGGCGCGATTAGTCACGTACCAGGAAAGATGCATGTCGTGCAGCTCGCGACTGTGCGAATTGAAACCCGTTAAGCTGGCTTTTGGCAGCAGTTCTGCATACTGGATCGGCGTAGGTCCAAATTGAAGCTTATGTGGCTTTTATTAATAGCGTCTTAGTTGCCATATGTAGCTTTCTGAATTAAAAAGTCTACCTTTTTTAGCGTCTTTTACCCATGTCACACTCTTTTCACTCAGAAATATTTTAATGTTCAGTGTCAGTTTAGCCAGTTACGTGAAAAAAATTCTTTTTAAGTCCCTCTTCGATAAGAGGGTCCTGTTACAGTCGCCACGTGATTAGGGACGGTCGCTATATAATAGTAAAGTCGTGGCCCAGAAAAAGTCCGGGAAGGTCCCGGTGCGAAATCTATTCTTTGAGTGTTCTTAATATCTGCTTATAAAGGGTCGCTTAGCCTAAAACCGCGGCAAAAAGCTGAACCTATGGTGAAAAGTGGACCATGACTATTGAAAACGAATACATGGCGCATGTGCGGAACGGAAAATTTTGGAACGTCACGCTGAGAAAAAGGTTATTATCAGCAAAATGGTGTTCCGCACGAAAGAAGATGGCAATGCCTCCGTCATGAAGACAGCTAGGCTAGTCGCAAAAGGCTACTCACAGAGATCTCGCGAAGATCTTCATGAGATTTATTCACTCGTATTGCGATATACATCGGTCAGATGTGGTGACAGCATAACTAAACGGAGAACTAGAAGAGAACGTACACTTGGAAGTACCAGAAGCATTGAGTGATTTCACGTGTAGCAATTGGTTCACAGTTGAACACAATTACCAAAAATTACTTGAGAGCTGGAAAGACATGGCGTAAGGCGCTGGTCAAGATAAAAAACCCGTCTGTCTACTCAAGAAAACATTGTGTAGTCTGAATGGTTGCAAAGACATCGGTCCAGTAATAACGTGCCTGGGCATACAGTCCAACAAAACTTGGAAAAGCAGCAAGTCCTTTCTCGCCGGATAAAAATGAAATGAGAAGGTATCCTTATCAAAGTAAAATTGATGCCTTAATATATCTTTTAACTACAACAGGACCAGATACAGCGTACGCTGTGCATTTTGTGATCCAATTTAATTAATGCTACGGATCTGAGCATTAGAAAGCAGGAAAACGCATATTGTGATACTAAGGCGGTACGAAACACTATAGCCTGCTATCGTTATGATTAGAAGACGCATGTATAGCATTCATCATGGCTGGCGCAACCATAAGTTTGGAGTCGCGCAAACAGCGCACTGTGGCTTTGTCAAGCACCGAGGGAGAATACTTAGCCATATTCGATGCAATAAAAGAAGCCTTATATCTAAAAGAACTTATTTGCAAGGTGGGCCGAAAATGCGGATTGTCTTCAACGACAATCAACGTTCAGAAATTGGTAAAAGGTATCGGCCTCCACGCACAAAGCATATCGATGTACGTCATCACTTCATACAGCATAAGCATAAAGAGGGCGACATCACTATTATGGTAAGTATATGCAGACAGAGCATATGCCGGCGGACGTCCTAACGAAGGGTCTAAGCAACACCAAATATCAAGATTGTATAAAATTACGGGCGTCATACATATGAAATCTGCAGAATATCTACTTTGAGTGAGCGTGAAATGATATGCATCCCAGTAACTTTTATTTATACAAAGAAACGATCTGCCTACTTATATTCCATTATGCTCAGTAGTCATTCCAATACCACTCAGCTAAGAAAACGCGTTTCACAAATAACTAAAGCTTATATTATGTTTCGTGTGACTTACCATATTTGGGCAGCATATTGGTGTTTTTACCATTGTGCCAACATGTTACCTTTCACTTACGATTTCACTTTGATTTTTGTACCAAAATTGCGACCAAAAACAGCATCCCATTAACATTACTAAAGAGATGGGGGACTCTGTACGCGACGACCCAATGGGTCATAACTGGTGACGAATTGTGGGTTTATGGTTATGACGTGGAAACCAAAGTTCAATCATATCAATGGAAGCTGACTGAAAAAAGCGCGCCAAATTCGGTCGAATGTGAAAGTTTTGCTGACAGTTTTACCACAGGGTAGAACGGTCAATAAGGAATATTACCTGCAAGTTAAACGCAATTTTCGCGAAGCAATCCGCCAGAAACGCCGGATTTGTGGAGGAACAAATTGTGCTTGTGCACCACACATCGTTGTTGTGCGCGACTTTTTAGCCAAAAACAACACACTAATGATGCCGCAGCCACCGTATTCCCCAGAAAGGCCCCTGTGACTTTTTCTTGTTCCCTAAACTGAAAAGGCCCATGAAAGGACGACGTTACGCTACGATTGACGAGATAAAGACGGCATCGAAGGAGGAAATGAACAAGATTAAAACAAGTAAGGACGCAGCAGTCGAGTATCCCGACTGCAAAATACCCTGTACCCTTAGACATGCTTACAATTTATTTATTTAGTATCAATAAATAAATGAAACAATATTCTATAAAAGAAAATAAGTTTCGTGTGTCATAAAGCCATACACATTTCGCTGCCAACGTCGCAGTCGGCGTCGCCCAATGCGTATTTTGCTGCGCTTATGCTTCCCTTGCCATAGATTTTGCATGTGGCATACCTTCCGTGTTTCGTATCCGATTTGGTTCAAATTAAAAAATTAGATAGCTTTTATAAGCACCAACGCATATGCCGAATTGCACAGCATTAGGTTAATAATTGTGGGCGTGGCAGTTTTTTGCGATTTGCGGGGTAGCGGGGGGTGATATCAAAATAAAACAACAAACTTGTACTGCGTATGTTAATTACCTATCCAACGATATATGGCACATGTCTGTAGCTCTTGTAGTTTCTGAGATCTAGGCGTTGATACGGACAGACAGACAGACGAACAGACGGACGGACAGACGGACATGGCTATATCGACTCGGCTGTTGATGCTGATCAAGAATATATATACTTTATGGGGTCGGAGATGCTTCCTTCTGCCTGTTGCATACATTTGCACCATATTATGATACCATTTTCACCCATTTTTAATGGGTACAGGGTGTAAAAGTGATTTTTTGAAGTGCTTCGAAGATTGGAAAAACCGTTGGCATAATATCTTATGGAGATTTCTTTAAAAGGGAACAAAATATGTTTTTTTAACACACCTCGTAACTCAGCGCGATTCATTCAAAAACACTAATTCAAAGGTTATTTAGTTGCACCGGGTGTTCCTAAAGGGTGTAACCAACGAACACTGTTGTTCATACTCTTTTCAAAAATCTTCTCTAAATTTATGTACCCTCCTAATTGTATTTCTTTTCCTCGAATATGTTTTTCCAATACATCTGCAATTAGACCTTGTTGAGCTGTATTTATGTTGCCAAAAAAAACTTTTCTTCTTTTCTCTCGGAACGGCTCTTGCTGTTTGATGTCGTGCCTCCATACCCTTAGCGTATGTATTCGCAAACATGCCTATCTCAATACTTGCGTCATCTTGGTTACTGCTTAGCCATAAGTTTTGTAAAGGCCATGCCACTGTTTCGTCTTGGGTAACAGAGAACTCTGGCATAGACTTGATTATGTTTAGTGGTATGGCACACCTAACATTCTAGTTAAGAGAAAGCTTAGCTACTACCTGGATATCATGTCCCTATAAGCACTTATTCAACCAGTTGGTTATTGGTTGACACTAAACAAATTAATTTTTTCCGAACACAATTTATCGGCTGATTATCTGTAGCAAGAAAAAATATTACATCTGGGGTATGTTTTTCTCAAGGGAACAATGAATTTATTTTATTCATAAGGAAACATTTAGTGGCTTCTGAACTTAACCTAATGTACAGCTTAAATATAATATTGGATCGTATGATACCTTAAAAATTATAATAAAATAATAATATTTAAAACAAGGAGTAACAATAATGAATATAATTTAGATGGAATGTGGGTAGAGAGTTCACCGGGATGGTTTCCCGTCAGACGTCGAAGGGAGATGGTGTCAACAAGATGATTCGCCAACCCTTAGAGTCTTCGTTGGACCAAAGGTCTTGAAGTTAGAGTTTTTTCGTTATCCGTCTTAAGCCAGACACTGCTGTGAATAAGGACGGGTGATTAAAATAACGGGTGTCTCTTAATACTTTTAGTATTATTATATGGTCCAACAACACCACCATGGTATCCACAATCATTATGTTAATCTCTTTCTAAATGCGTGGTAAATGGGTCTTCCAGCACAACTTTATACTCCTTCTGGTCACATTTTCCGCTCACTTTCCCTGTAATATCCACTTGAACCCACGGAATTTCGACCTTATGCATGAGATGGAGCAGGGTATTACTTGTCGGTTTGTGGACAAAAAACGGCGCATCCTATTTGTAACGCTAGAGTATTGCTGTCGCGATCTCCTGTCGGGATATAAGGTCTTATGAGACGCCTTTTATGGGTGAGCGGTTATGGTTGTCCGTGGTATTGGTGTACCTTGAGGAAATCTTTCAACTTTTAGAAAACACCATCATGCTATCCCCTATCAAATGGCTATTTCACGTCTAAAAAGCCGCCGACAGGTATACAGCTTGTTCTCAAAGCCATGTCCCTCCGGATTTGTTCGGGGCAGCCATGTTCTTCATTTCATTTCTTCCAGAATACAGTTCAAAAGACTGTTACCTATTGTATATGTCGGAGCATCAGAGCCAAGGCTCATGGCAAGTTGGCCATGTCTCTTCTCTTCAATAATTAAAATCTGACTCCCTTTCCAGAAAATCATATGAATGGGTTTCTCAACTCTACACGTAATACCAACACAATGTGGGGAGTTATTCTATTCTGTAAGCTTTTCCTTTTCGTGCAGACATTTAGATCCCCCTCGCTCTTACCCGCGACCAGATTACGTTCAGGAAAAACTACAACGGTTGCCTGTGGCGCTTTAAACGAATCGAGAAGGTGCTTGCGTGGCATGTGCCAAGCAGAAACACAAAGTTACCCGAAATGTCGTCACATTTGAATGATGTGGGACAAGGCATTCTTGACCTGTCATCAAACGTCCTATCATTGTCATTATATTTTTCTACAAATAAAATTAAACAAAAAAAACTTTTAATGACCTTTTTTTTCAAAACAAAGTTTCTTTTTTCATTCTTTATTACCATTCATTAAAACAAAAACATTCCAACACATTACGATAATTTATCATTACATGTAAGCCATGAGACCCGGATTCCCACCAGGTTTTAATAAAACAATCATAATCTTGTCTTCTTAACACGTAAATTAACATTCTTTATTTTAAACCCACTTTCCAACTAGTGCACAGTTTATCAAACCGGTCAGTCAATTAGTAATAGTCTAGCTCACGGCTTACAACTCGACAAAACAGCCAAAATACATGGCACCCAGATGAGGCAGTCTATAAGCCGGCCAACTAACTCAAAACACAAAACGTTACCAAATTTCAAACTTAGGTTTTACAAAATCTTATTCGTTCTCAAGATCGCAGCCGTCAGTGGCTTATTCATTCTCAAGATCACAGCCGTCATTGGCTTGACCAGCTTCATCGTCAATCTTTATGGTAATTTCCTTCTCAGGCATACAACGCTAGGATTCTTTTATTGTTTAATTTATTTTGTTCATGGATCTCCTGGTAATACTTTCGCCACTACAAATGAACCTTTAAACTTTGGATCTAATTTGGTTTTGAGACGCTCTTTATTTCTTAGTAAGAAATGGTGTAATGTATAAGACCAAACGGCCTTACTTCTTCTATATTGTATCTTAAGTGGACTGAATTTGGTAACTCTATTCGGCGTGTTATTAAGCGCCAGCTGAATCTCACATAAAGAGCCCTGCCACTAGTCTGAACCAGGTTCAACCGCTGTCAGCATAGCCTTTGGAGTACTCATGGCTAGCTCTATTTGGCCATTGGCACGGCTAGCACTTGTGGCAATTAAATGTAACTTTATTCCTGTGCAGAAGTCACGCAATGCTGAACTAGCAAAATTACATTTTTTTGAACCAATAAAACTTATAGATTTTCTCAAACGTTTTCTCCCACCCGATTTGCATAATTGAGTTGTGTATGTGGTTGACAGCGGACAATCTGAAATGCTTTGTGATTATAGGCAGAAATGAAGCGAGCATTTCCGTTTATTTGGATTTTTCGGAACAGAGTTCCTGACCGTAGCTCATAAATTTTGGCTAAATCCACGGACAATTCGTGATCACACAATTTAGAAATGATTGAAGAAGTTTCTTCGTCTCTTTGTTGCTTAGCCATACAAGTTATCATACCCATGATTCAGGGGCCCTTGCCCAATTTATAAACAATTTTTTGAAATCCAATCTGAACGATTGACTTCCTTTGTTCTTTCCTTTGCTCTCAAAAGTCGCACTTCGCCGGCCTGCCACTGTTTACATAAACAAATTCAAATCTTCAACAAGTCTTGAGAACCAAGCCGCTGCCGGTCCACAGCTTGGCCACTTGGGTAAACAATCTTTCGTAACGTAAACACAGCCTCCTCTAGGTGACAAAGATCTAATTGCGCTTCAATCAAAATTGCATGGATCAGCATAATTGAATTTCACAACGCAGTGGATTAATTTCAGCATAAAGCTTTTATCGAAAGCCCAAGAAGTTTCCAAAGAAAAGCTCCTGGCCGAGGTTAATTGGAGGAAGGCTTAGAATCTTAAGATCAGTCTGATTCGGGACGAAGTAAAGATAAGATCAAATATTGAAAAGTGTCTTGTATTTGTGAATTAAGTTAAAAAGAAAATCTTCAATAAAGTTATATTAAATTAAAAAAATATTTTTTTAAATATTTTAACTAATATAAATTTAATTGGCGCCCAACGTGGGGCGGTGTACTTAAAAGTTCTAAATAAATATTAACGATAACAAGTTAAATACAAAACAGAACTCGCGCCGCCAACAACCCATATTTTTAGTGGAAAAATTAAAACATCCACAATAATCCAACGACATCTAACAACTGTGACAGTGATCGTGGAAAAACTTAATTGGAAATTAATTAATGCAATAACCCAATTAAGAATTTAATATAAAAAAGGAGAACTGAATACTTAATTCAATTTACAAGAACACGATAACAAATCTAAAAATCAACATCAACCAAAAACCAAAAAACTACGAGTGACTAAAGAGTTAACAAATCAAGATAAAAAGATATAAACTAAAGAAAGAAGGAAGCCCATTTGATACAAACAAGTTACATTCTGAGAAGGAAGACCCCAACGGGAAATAAGCAGAACAAATAAACTAAAGGAAGACCCCAACGGAAGATACACTGACATTCCATCAGAAAGTATCGTGAGCAAAAAAGTAATATTAAGACTTTAAATTAATAAAATAAGATCAAGATAAATAGAACATTGCGAAGATTTAACATTACTAAATTAATTTAAAAAAAAAAAAAAAAAAAAAAAAAAAAAATTAATTAAACAGAACAATCTGGAAAATTTAATAGAAAGTTTTGATAATTTAAATTTAAAAATGGCAACCGGAGGTTCAGCACCAAACAACTCTGTGGGCGGGTTATCTAGCGCCAGCAGTCTGACTATGGAATTAATAAACAGATTAATAAGTGTACAATTAGGTGAAGTTACCAAAAAAATTGAAGGGATAGAGGTAAAATTAACTGCTAACAATAATGAAGTTGAAGATTATAAAACCCAAACATATGACCGAACTGTAAAATGCGAAACTACACTAGAGGTAGTTAAATCTTTACCAAAATTCACGGGTGAAATAACCCAATATGTAGGCTGGAGAGAAGCGGCAGAAATCGCCATGAGTCTGTATAAAATTGAAAGTGAACAATATTTTATCGCTTTAACAATTCTTCGTAATAAAATCATGGGAGCAGCACACGATGCTCTAACTAACCATGGAACTGTTTTAAACTTTCAAGCAATACTTTCTAGATTGGATTTTATTTATAATGATAAAAGACCAATCCATGTTCTGGAATCAGAATTAAGCGTCCTTCGACAGGGACGCATGACCATTACAGAGTTTTACAATGAAGTTAACAAGAAAATGACATTACTCGCAAATAAAACTATAATGACATACGGAAAAGACAGCGAAATAACCAAAGAAACTAATAAAACAATTAGGAGCAACGCTCTTCGAATTTTTATTTCTGGATTGAATGGTTCGATCTCAGAAACTCTCTTTTCTCTTAACCCACCGGACTTGCCGAACGCTTTGGCTAAGTGCCAAGAATTAGAATCAAATAACTTTCGAGCCCAATTCGCAAATAGGTACTATGGGTTCAAAAATGAAAATAAAAATCAAGGTAATAACCTTAGATTTAACTCAGTAAATTCTAGACTGAATATCAACACTTCAAATAGAATGAATAATAATTGGCCACAAAACGGTAACAGTGGACAAAACAATAATTGGAATCTTAACAACAATTCCAAAAATCAACCCCCACCAGAACCTATGGAAGTTGATAGCACCATTAGGATTCAAAATCGTCCGAATAATAACTACAATCGTCCGTATAAAAATTATAACGGGTACAATAATAACAGGCAGAGTTATAATAATTTTTCTCAAAGAAATAATTATAATCAAACCCAAACACAAAAAACTGAACCGCAAGCCCCATTAAAAAGGGAATCAACTGGGACAGTTAATCAACCAGCTCAAAAAACTATGAGGGTAAACAACATTAACGAGGACCATTTTTTAGATCAGCAACCAACAGAGGAATGCCCCATATATTAAGGGTGGATAGAAAAACTAAAAGAAAAATAAATATATTAATCGACACAGGGGCCACGGCCTGTTATATTAAAAAGGGAATTTATGAAAACAAAAATGAACTATCAATATATAAAAGAATATCCACAGTCCATGGGCATTCTATAATAAAATATTATCATATGATAAATATATTTGGAGTTAGATATTTATTTTATGAAATCGAAGGTCTAGAATCCGATCTATTAATTGGGATTAATTTATTAAGAAGAATAGGTGCTAAGCTAGATATTCAAAACGGCATCTTGGAGTATAACGGGGTACAAGAGAAACTTGTATACAATGGCAAGGAAGAAAAACACGAATTGTGTTTAATTGGGGATAACAATACTCTTCCATTGAAAGAGTATATTATAAAAAAATACTTCGATATTCAAAAAGAGTATGAAGATGAATCGGTAATTGCTGAAGGAAGTTTATATAGCTTGGGATCAAAAAATCCTGAGCACGCCGACGTTGAATTATCCGTCATTAATAAAACTAATAGTTTGGGATATAAAAATCCTGAACACGCCGACGATGGTAATTCCGTCAAATTAAAATCGAAAATTTTGGGATATAAAAATCCTGAACACGCCGACGATGTTAATTCCGTCAAATTAAAATCGAAAATTTTGGGATATAAAAATCCTGAACACGCCGACGATGTTAATTCCGTCAATTTAAAATTGAATAGTTTGGGAAATGAAAATCCTGAACACGCCGTCGTAGAATTATCCGACAAGCAAAGATTAAATAATGTTAAAATATTTTCAAATCAAATAAAGGATTTAGAAAATGACATTATAAACACAATCGAAAGGGAGCATTCAAAAATAGATATGCAAATCCCATTTCGAACCGATATTCGAGGTGAAGTAAATACCGAACATGACAGAGCAATTTATGGAAAACAATATCCTTATGCTATGTCGGTCTCAGATTTCGTTAATAATGAAATCGATAGAATGCTAAGGGAACAAATTATAAGACCAAGTAGAAGCCCTTACAATTCGCCAGTCTTAGTAGTACCCAAAAAGGGTCAAAACGAAGATGGAACACCAAAACATCGACTAGTTATTGACTATAAAAAATTAAATGAAAATACGATACCTGATCGGTATCCAATGCAAGATCCATCCGTCATACTAGCGAACCTGGGAAAATCAAAATACTTCTCAACCATCGACTTGGAATCCGGCTTCCATCAAATTTTAATGAAAGATTCCGATATTGAAAAAACTGCTTTTTCCATTAATAATGGGAAGTTTGAATTCTTACGTATGCCATTTGGGTTAACAAACGCCCCTAGAATATTTCAAAGAGCAATGGATGATATATTAAGAGAACAAGTCGGAAAAACTTGTCATGTTTATATGGATGATATTATAATCTTTTCCAATACAATTGAACAACATTATACTGATCTAATTCAAATAATTAATATTTTACAACAGGCAAATATGAAAATTTCTCTTGAAAAATCTAAATTCTTCAAATTAGAAACAGCATTTCTTGGTTATATTGTTTCTCACAACGTAATTAAAACTGACCCCGAAAAAATAGCAACTATTCAAAGTTATCCAATTCCAAATAATATTCGAGAGTTACGAAGCTTTTTAGGCTTAGCCGGATACTATAGAAAATTCGTCCGTAATTACGCACAAATTGCCAAACCTTTGACAAAATATTTAGGAGGAGAAAATGGAAAAGTAGCTAGACGTATGTCGCTAAAAATTTCTATACAACTTGACAATTCAGCTATACAAGCATTCAATGAAATTAAGGAAAACCTAATTGCTCAGGTAGAATTAGTACAACCCGACTACAATAAAAAGTTCACTCTAACAACAGACGCATCAGATATAGCTATAGGAGCAGTTTTATCCCAAGAGAATAAACCAATTACCTTTATTTCAAAAACACTCAATAAAACCGAACAACTATATGCTACGAATAAAAAGGAGCTACTAGCAATTGTTTGGGCATTAAAAAATCTGAGAAATTATTTATATGGAGTAGTAGGCATTGAAATTCAGACTGACCATCAGTCATTGTCATTTACAATTTCTGACAAAAATCCTAACATAGAAATGAAAAGGTGGTACTCATTCATAGAAAGCTTCACTCCTAAAATAGTCTACAAACCAGGAACAACAAATGTGGTAGCCGACGCTTTATCAAGAATAAAGTTGAACAATATTACTGAAAGTAATAATGATCAATCAGATGAATCAAGCTCAGATATAAATACTCAGCACTCTGCTGAAAGTAGTTACGAAAATACTATTCAAGAAACACGCAAACCCTTGAACCAGTTTAAACAACAACTGTTGCTAACTACTGGGAGGTTTACGGTACACGAATCAATTTCAGTCTTTGGCAAAATTAGACACATAATAGAATACGACACACCGGAAAACTTAATTACAATATTAAAGGAATATCTTCCTCCTAACATAACAGTCGGAGTACACTGTACAATCGAAGATTTATATCATATCCAATTACCATTAAAAAGTAACTTTTCAAACAAATTTCTTTTTACAAAATTATTTTTACAAGATGTTGAAAATAATGAAGATAAAGCCTTAATTATTGAAGAAACACATTCTCGAGCTCACAGGGGACTCGAAGAAAATTATAAACAAATTAGTAGATTATACTATTGGCCAAATCTATTTATTAAACTAAAAGAGTACATAAAAAATTGCCAAATTTGTAACGAAAATAAATATAATAGACATCCGGTGAAAATTCCCATAGGAGAGGCACAAATTCCAACAAAAGAAGGTGAAAACCTTCACATTGACATATATTACGCTCAACATTTAACATTTCTAACCTGTATCGATGCTTATTCGAAATATTTGGTCATCAAAGAAATTCAAAACAAATTAAATATTGAAAATAAAGTATTGGAATTATTGCAACAGTTTCCTAGAGCTAAATTAATCATGATTGATAACGAGCCAAGCTTTACCTCGGCTCAATTCAAATCCTTTGCACAACGAAGCGGACTAGCATTAATTTATGCCGATCCGAGACATAGTACAACGAACGGACAGGTGGAAAGAGCACATTCAACTTTAACAGAATTAGCTCGCTGTATCAAGGAAGAGTTCAATATAATTGATCATTCAGAAATTCTGATTAGAGCCGCCCAAGCGTACAATCAAACTATACACTCAATAACTAATCAAAAACCATTCGACATATTGTACAATAGAGTTGAACATGAAAATAACCCACAAGCTTTAAAGCTTGCTCAAACTAAAATGTTAGAAGTTCATAATGAAAATAGAAAGACCAAAAATTACCATGTCGGTCAAATTGTTTACGAGAAAAAACACGGGGAACGAAATAAACTCAAACCAAGATATAAAAAACAAATAGTTAAAGAGGTTAAACCTAATAAAATTATAATTAACAACAGGAATAGGATCATTCATAAAGATAACATTAAGTTTTAAATGTGTTTACCTACATGATACCATTTTGTTAAATTATTAGTTCTTATTTTTTATTTGTTAAATAATTGGTTCTTATTTTTTATTTGTTAAACCATTGGTTCTTATTTTTCTTACAATTTCCAGTAAGATGATTTTATTACTGATCATTCCCTACCTTATCACTTCCGCAAGAAGCGAAATCATTGATTATTCAAACCATGAGTTTTTTCTGTTCAAGGACAAAAAGGATGTTCTTACTTACGAATCCTATAACGAATTATTTCACGTAACCAATTTAAGCTTTTATAAAGAAATAATAAATGTTGAATCTCAAAACATAAATAGAGACCCTAATAAAAGATCACAATGGGAAATCAAATACGACTTAGCAGTTATCAAACTACTATTATCTCAGTTAACACCATCTAGATCCAAAAGGGGAATTAATGAAATAGGCACCATGTGGAAATGGATTGCTGGAACTCCGGATCATGATGACTTCATGAAAATACAAGATAAAATCAATGACTTAATAGTTAATAATAATAAACAATCTATTATCAACTCCAAATTGTTCAAAGAAATAGAATCTCTTTCTGATGACTTTAAACATGTGTTTATCGATCAAGATCTACCATTAAGAAAACATCGCTTAAGACTATTAACTTTTGACCTGCAAAATTTAATCGATACTATTACATTGGCTAAAATTGATGTCTTCAATACAAAAATGTTAAACACGGAAGACATAAAAGAAATATTAAGTCACGAACAAAGACCGGTAATCATAACCGATTTAATGGATATCTCTGTGTTCAAAATTGTAATTCATAAAGACCTACTTATTATTTATATAAAATACCCTATAATTTCTAACAGATGTGACATATACTATGCCAGAGCCATTTCCAAATCAGATGGAAAACTAGTTATAAGCAATCAAGTCGCAAAATGCGATAATACCTATTATGAAATGTCTACATTTAATATCGAACTTTTTAACAACTACTGTATCATTAGTAAAGTAAAAACCTGTTTCACAAAATTATTAAATGGAGAGAAATCGACTTGTAAGAAAATTAGAGAAAAAAATCAAAAAAATAGATATCATTCAAGACGGTGCCATTTTTATAAGTGGTAACAATATTGTTAACAACTCCCAGTTAAACGGATCTTTCCTTATAACATTTAACGGTACAACCACCATTAATAACATCTTTTATACAAATATTGAAAACAAAATTATTGAATATATAGCTGCAAACCATTTCACAAATTATGAAATTTCCGATTACATTTTGTCAAATAATTCTGAACTCTCCTTAGATAATATTAAAATTTTAAATCCATTCATTAAAGTTAATAATACCAAGATATCACTTTCCTTTATATTATTAATTTTAATCATTATATATTTAATTTTTTTAATTATTATTAAATATATTCACATTATATTTGTAACCAAAAAACATCGGCCAGATATAGAAGAAAGCTTTAATCATGAAGAATTTTTAACAGAATTAAGGGCCCACCTAAATGAAACTCGAAATGAATCGGGACGCTCCATTTTAGAAGGGGAGAGTTATCATACCCATGATTCAGGGGCCCTTGCCCAATTTATAAACAATTTTTTGAAATCCAATCTGAACGATTGACTTCCTTTGTTCTTTCCTTTGCTCTCAAAAGTCGCACTTCGCCGGCCTGCCACTGTTTACATAAACAAATTCAAATCTTCTCACCAAGTCTTGAGAACCAAGCCGCTGCCGGTCCACAGCTTGGCCACTTGGGTAAACAATCTTTCGTAACGTAAACACAGCCTCCTCTAGGTGACAAAGATCTAATTGCGCTTCAATCAAAATTGCATCGATCAGCATAATTGAATTTCACAACGCAGTGGATTAATTTCAGCATAAAGCTTTTATCGAAAGCCCAAGAAGTTTCCAAAGAAAAGCTCCTGGCCGAGGTTAATTGGAGGAAGGCTTAGAATCTTAAGATCAGTCTGATTCGGGACGAAGTAAAGATAAGATCAAATATTGAAAAGTGTCTTGTATTTGTGAATTAAGTTAAAAAGAAAATCTTCAATAAAGTTATATTAAATTAAAAAAATATTTTTTTAAATATTTTAACTAATATAAATTTAATTTACACATATTTCCGTCAAGTTTATACGCCCTTCAAACGACGCCAACGAATTTTTTGACACTTTTTGTAACCGGATTCCAAGACAGAACATCAACATGCGCCGGGATATACTGAATGTCAAATTCGAAAGACTGCATGTACGACCTATTGACTCTGACGGTCAGATCTACCTTTGTACAATATAACCATATAGCCTTTGAGATGCTTAAAGTGAATTGCAATCAGTGAACACAACAAAATGTCGGGCCTTCAAGTAATAGCGAGAGTGTTTTATAGAATCGGGAGACGTCATCTTAATAGAATTTCCGATAACTCGAGGCTTTTGTTCAATTCGGTGCAGCAAAATTCGGTAATTACATCTGTATAGAGCACAATAGGAAATTGTGGGTCGAACATAGTAAGATCAAGTTCATTTGTTAAAATCGATATTACTTTTTGTCGTGTTTGCTCATGCTTCAATTCCCGTGAAACTCTTTGAAACTTCGGTACAAATTGTCGAATATACGAGACTAGCCCGAACTTGAACAAACTGGTGGATTTTACAATGAATAAGAATATTCCAGGAAATATTATTAATAATCGTACAAGTAAATAAACGTTTGCATGAGGCGAGCCCGTTGTAATCTTCATATTTTTTATGTTTGACTCTGACCAAGTAAAACAGCTTCTTCCATGACTTCTATTGGGTTAGTTGTCTTCTTCTTCAGTTTCAAATGTGTCTTATTACTTTTCCTTTTATGATTGGAAACGAATAGTTTTTACCTAAATCATCTTTTTTGTCCCTGATTATGTCCCTCTCAAAATACATCATGGTATTTGTCTATTAGTGAACAAAAAAGAGAATCTTATTGTGCTTCGACTTTGGGTATATTTTTCGTTTTAAATTGATTCTGATCCTTAATTTCTAATTATTAAAGATTTTTTTTTACTTTCTCATCCTTAGACTGACAAATTGTCTGATGGGTCTCAAATGAATTAGCTTCTTCAATCAATATATTCTTACATCTGTTCAACGTGACGTAGTTCCATGTCTTTTCCCTGGCTTGTGACTTAGTTAGAATTCATAGCTTTGAATTTTACTCTTTGAATTTGAATGCCCCTGGTAGAATCTATCCAAGGTATTGTGGCTTTTGTCGCACCTAAAAAAAAATCACCATGTTTATTCCTTTGACTTGTGCTCTGTGTTCACGTAGAATAATGTTGGAACAACAGCAAATGGAAAAATATTGTTTGTTGGGGCTGGGCGATCCAAGTTTGAGTCCATAGTTGTGGTTACTAGAGTCTACATGCGGAGAAAATAAAAATACATTGACATAGAAGAAATATCAATATTGTTCGTCTCATTTCGTCTCCATAATATAATTGACCGGTTAGGAAGGGGGCATCTAAAGATCAGCAGCTACAGGAATCTAAGAGTTCCGATTACCAGCGACACGGAAGTTGGCTCGAAGGAGAACTTATTCGCCAGTGTCACTCTGGGAAATGCCTTCTTGAGAGTTGCCGGAATCTGTCTGGACTGAGTGCAGATTTGGAGACGTGGGGCTCTCTCTTTTTTGCAGTGTTTCGCCGTTTGGGTCCGTTTGCAGCATCCAGCTAGAGCAAGGTGTGATGTTCTCCTTGGCTCATACGGCAAGTGTCCGTGGCCTGGCAACTTCCTGCAGAGTGTTGATGGGCCAAGCAGTTCTGGCAACACCGCGCGGAACCACTTCTCTGCGCTCAGCTGGAGGAAACGATTGCATTTCCGCAACGCGTGGACCTCTCGGCAGACTGGGCAAAAAAAACTGTCGAGCATTGCGAGGTCGGGTTGCTGGTGTTTCATGGTCGTTGAGCCATTATTGTGCCCCTTTGGAACATAGGCTAAAACTTCTTTGTATTTGTCCATTCGGACAGATTTTAAATACAAAATAAGAATGAAAAAAAAAAAAAAAACTTTGCAACTAGAAACGGGCAGTTTCTTGCAGGATTCGACTAGCGATTGGATATAGTTGGTTGTCTAAAAAAAGTTACGATGGGAAAGGATTTGTCGATTTGAAAACGTAGTGGAAGAACTGCCACTAAAGTATCTGAATTGTGAGGTCAGTTGGCAGGATTGGCCCAGGATGTAGAGTGTTATTAAGGTTTTGTCCGTTAGAGGATGCACTTAAGGCATGAGCACAATACGAAACATTATTTTGGTGCTTTCTGGCTTAAACACTGAGCGATGAGGCAGTTAAAAATTGTCGATGTCATTGATTGGAGTGACTAAATCCTAAATCCAAGTACCGAGTCATATTGGAGTATTAGCGCAGCATTCTTTTGAGCCCACTCTCACTCTGGAGATATTGAGAAAGTGCTATAAATCTGAAATGATAAAGAATGATCCCTTTCAGAATTTTTAAAAGGGAGTGTGACAACATATCTTCTTTTTTTATCCCTGGAGGCAGTGCGGACGAGATTCGCATTCCGGATCTGATCGGTGTGCCAGTTTAGATGGTAGATCATTCACCTCCATAAACCTTGAGGGTAAGTTTTCAATGCTTTGATCTTGACTGATTGCAATGCGAGTGGCGAAAGCGGATACGGATTTTGCGTTTGGTGGGTTTTTCAGTGGACCCAAAAGTATCGACCCGAAAATGGTCTCTTGACCCCGAAATGACCCACAAATATTAGAAAGCGGGCCATCTAGGAAAGGAATGGAAGGAAGGATATCAGCAGATCAATCTGCGAGCTCCTATAAAATAGTGGATCGGCCAGAGGGAGATCAAAAAGCCTGCTTTATCAGAAATCGGATACGTAGGCAAGACGAACGCTAAGGCTTCGATCTTGATGCGAGGCTTGGAGGAAGAGCCAATATCGTAGTGACATAACTTCTCAGGCTTTGCAGCAAGTGCCTGATTAAGGCCTGCGACTTGAGCTTAAACTTTCTGATACGGAGGTTTGATCAGGTTAAACGTTCGGGCTTGGGACATTTTGGAGGCAGCTGACTGGAGTAAATACGGACGGGAGCGGTTTTTTGACCGAAGAGAGCACTGACTCGCTCTTTAATGGTCTTGCTGACCTGCTAAGGACTATAGCCGGACTGTACCGTTGACTGTACCAGTTCAGTATAGTTGGAAAGAAGAACAAGTTAGCCAGGTAATAGATCAGTTATCATCTAGCGCCCCGGTAGACATCAACAAGACAAGGAAGAACAACTTAGCCAGCTAATAGATCAGTTATCATCTAGCGCCCCGGTAGACAACAACAATCCTGTCAAATCTAAGTTCTCATAGACAATGCGGTAAGACAGGCATTGGCGCAACAATAATCGCAGTTCCAAACCTAACCAACCTCTCTAGGTGCTCGACTACAGAATTGCAGGTTCTGTTGGCCCAGATGTTTGGTGTGACATACCACTATACATAATCAAATCTGTGCCAAAGACGAGTACTTGGCATAGAGACAATCAACCATATTAGTAGTTCTCTTACTTTTACCCACCAATCAGTTAGCTATTTTTATACTTATCCTAGATGAAGGGCTAATTGCTCTGATGCTTTTATGGGGAATATGTTAGTAGGAATTTCGACTGTGTTGAGGATATAAGTATTGGTGATTGCCTTTAGGTATTGTTAGTTGCCTCTAGGCATTCCTGCACCAATAATTATCGGACGTAGCCTAACTTTTTTTTACAAAAATAAGATTCCAGAAGCTTTTGCCTTAGCCCGTCTAGCTAAACAATGTAGAATATGCTCAAGCATAGGTTTGAACGACGAAGATATTGTGTGCTTTTTTCCAGGTTTTGGTGTCATTATGATGGCTGACATTTCTGTTGAAAAAGGTAAATTTTAGCAGTTGTAAGTGGTAGTGGATTAATGCCTTTGTGGCAAAATTTGGTTGGAAGATATTTTGGAGGGGAAGAACAAATGTGCTGAATCTTTTATCTTCGGTTCGGGGCCAGCCTCTTATTAAGTTCCTTATTGCTAAAACTATTCCTGTCGGTGTGCTTAGACTTGGATGAGCTCTCCAATTAGAGTTTTTTATACTTCATGTTGATAGTTGGTCAAAGTACCATCATTGGTCATGTTCTTCTTCTTCCTTTAGAGCTTGGGTGAGCTTGCAGTTAGCTTACTTACCTTTATCGTTGCAAGTGTAGTCTTTCTGTGCGATTGCCAAATCCAGCCTTAAGAGAAAGATTAAGCTCAATATGT
This sequence comes from Drosophila vallismaia, assembly GCA_035047325.1. Lineage (NCBI taxonomy): Eukaryota > Metazoa > Arthropoda > Insecta > Diptera > Drosophilidae > Drosophila > Drosophila vallismaia. The sequence goes on from JAWNPU010000059.1 coordinate 318,101, forward strand.
TGGTTTTACGAACTTTATATCGGTTTTATGTGAGGTCAGACAGGTGAAGAATTCCGCGGTTTGTGGTTGATGAAATATAACAGGTTATAACATGCAAGTAATCACAGTATAGATCGTAGTGTCATTCGGCAATAATCAGATTTTGTGGAATATTCTTATTAATTGCGATGTCAATTAAATCTGCTAGTTTATTGGGTTCTGTCGACCCTGAGAAAAAGGCGGCTATTGTGAGTTTGTTGCCACTGTCCAATTTATTAGTTACGGATGTATATAGTATTCTGCGAATTCCTTGTGGTACTCCTTTACGGGTAAGTCGTAAAACAAAGACCCAAGCATTTTTTGGGAATGCGTTCTAATCAAACTTTCCATCCCTTCGTTAGTCGCTAGATAAATGGGACAGCTCAAAAAAGGAAGAATCTTCTTACCAACAGCAAATGCGGTCAACAATGCACAAGGATTTCGCAGCACATAGTGCCATCTGCCCTACTTAGGCAGATTTAGGGATGCCTCCACAATAAGTTGATCAGTGGTCGAGAACATTATTTAAAAATGCGCTAAGCTAGTGCCTGAGTTGTATTCAAAGACAAAAATGTGGGCTAAACGATCTTTCTTAATTTGTATACCCTGTACCCATTAAAAATGGGTGAAAAGGGTATCATAATTTGGTGCAAATTTATGTAACAGGCAGAAGGAAGCATCTCCGACCCCATAAAGTAAATATATTCTTGATCAGCATCAACAGCCGAGTCGATATAGCCATGTCCGTCTGTCCGTCTGTCTGTCCGTATCAACGCCTAGATCTCAGAAACTACAAGAGCTACAGACATGTGCCATATATCGTTTGATAGGTAATTAATATACGCAGTACTAGTTTGTTGTTTTATTTTGATATCACCCCCCGCTACCCCGCAAATCGCAAAAAACTGCCACGCCCACAATTATTAACCTAATGCTGTGCAATTCGGCATATGCGTTGGTGCTAAAAGCTATATGGTGCTAAAAGCTATATTTTTTAATTTGAACCAAATCGGATAAGAAACACGGAAGGTATGCCACATGCAAAATCTATGGCAAGGGAAGCAGAAGCGCAGCAAAATACGCATTGCGCGACGCCGACTGCGACGTTGGCAGCGAAATGTGTATGGCTTTATGACACACGAAACTTATTTTCTTTTTTAATAGAATATTGTTTCATTTATTTATTGATACTAAATAAATAAATTGTAAGCATGTCTAAGGGTACAGGGTATTTTGCAGTCGGGAAACTCGACTGCTGCTCCCTTACTTGTTTTTTTTGTTTTGTCGGAAAATATTTAATGAAAATAAAATCGAACTGATCCCTTTCTCAATGATGATTCGACTGATAAAATTTTATGAACCAGCATTTACTGCAAAGGGTTAGGGAAACCCAGTAAAACCTAATCAGATCATTCAAAAATTAATAATGAGTTTAAAACAAAATCAACAAAATAGCTTCAATGCTTCAAAAGTAATATATACAAAAATAGTTCAAAATTTGTGATAGGTTTGAAAAATTTACAAAATAGGTTCAATGTTTCATAGTAAAATATATAATACAAATTTATTAATATAGGAACTTCAAGTTCGGATTTCACAATCCAGTAATTAAAATTTTTTTACTTTTATTCAAGTAGACCCAATTGTTGTCTTAGAAGCAGAAATATGGCCGATGGCAATGGTTTCGTCATTATGTCCGCCAGTTGCATATCTGTGGGAATGTACTTAATACAAATTAGTTTCTTTTCAATTTGCTCTCTAGTAAAATGATATTTAATATAAATATGGTTTGTTCGCTTGTGGTAAGTTGGATTATTGGCAATGCTAATACAACCTTGATTATCTTCTAAAATGTCTATTGGTTTATTTAACTCAATCTTTATTCCGTTCATTAATGATTTTAGCCGTAATGCTTCACGTACACTTTCAAACAGTGCCACATATTCTGCTTCTGTTGATGAATCTGCAACTGATTTCTGTTTCATTGTACTCCAACATATTAAACAGGATTCAAATATTTTAAAAACAAAACCAGTTGTACTTCTTCTGTCTACTTCACACCCAGCCCAATCAGAATCTACATATCCAACATAATATTATCAAAACTATCATTTCTGACAAAAGTCAACTTCAAATCAATAGTACCCTTCAGGTATCTCAAAACTCTCTTAACGTTTTGCCATAGTTCTTTATTTTTACTATTGGTGTACCGACTCAATATGCTTATGGATGTACTCAAATCTGGCCGAGTACATAACATATTATAACATACATCAAACAGCCGATCGAGCTCCGACATGGTGCGTTGCATGTTTCCTCTGATTGCAATTCTGCATAATCAAGTTTATTTGGCATAGGCGTACTTACTGGCTTACAATCCTCCATATTACATTTTCTTAAAATTCTTTGAATATAAGCTGATTGACTTAAACTTAATATGTTTTCATTTCTATCAATTTTAATCCCAATAAAGTATCGAATATCGTTTAAATCCGTCATTTTAAATATTTTTCATCAATGATTTTAAATTTGTCATTGTGTTTATGTTTTTTGTTGCTATAACTACATCGTATACATATAAAAGAATATATATATTTTATGGCATGTCTCCTTTATCTATTAAGTAAATGCAGCGATTTACAAGCAGATGGAGAGGCGCAAAAACACATGCGAAATTTTGCTTTCACGATACAAAAGGAAGTCGTTTTTGCATCGTATCGTTACTGGCGATGAAAAATGGATCTATTTTGTAAATCCTAAACGTGAAAAATCATACGTTGATCCTGGACAACAGGTCACAACGACCACTCGAACGAATCGCTTTGGCGAGAAGACGATGCTCTGTGTTTGGTGGGATCAGAGCGGTGTCATCTACTATGAGCTCTTGAAACCCGGCGAAACGGTGAATACGGCACGCTACCAACAACAATTGGTGTGATTTTTTATCTCTCCAATTAAAATTTCTTTAAGGATATTCCAGTTGTTAGCTTGGACACTCTGTGATATGCTGAGCGCGTCTTCTTTCAGTTGCACTTCTATAGCTCCTTATAGAATGGCCTTCTGACGTTCGTCCTCAGTTGGATATAATGCCAGTATATAGTCGATTCTTCTTACAAAAGAACTCAGCGCGTTTGGCGATCCATTATAAGCTGGTATGTTCTTGATCTGTGCCACAGCCTGGTTTAGGTGAATCTCAGACAGCATTTGGACAGCATTTCACAGTATTTTCGTTGAATTATTTGAATATTCACGAAATACTGGCCGAATTGGATTTTTTGATTATCACAGTATTTTAAATCTAATTATTGTATTTGGTTTTCACGAAGTACTGACCGAATTGAATTTTTAGATATCTGGTTCTTTTGCGGATTTTTTAGAACTAGATTCTTTTCTCGCTTTGCGGATTTTTGGCAGTCTGCGCCAATTACAACTTTTCCTTACACATCTTTCTTATAAACAAGTTAATTTATTAACGAACAGTAGATCTTTTACTTTATTGAGTGAATGTTTCGAGTGAACTTTTATAAACTTTCAGAATGAAGTGACTTAATTTTCAATTATTAAATTTGTTTGGGAGGTTTAGGGATTTCTTTTGTCTCCAAAATGCTTATGGCTTTCTTTGGAGCCGAAATAGTTTTTTGGGCTGCCGAAACTTGAGTGTTCGTCTGGTTATAAAAGGGGCCAGTGGACGCTTATGTTTATGTCTGATCGGGTATAGGAATGTTTATGACCGATTGGACTTAGGAATGCGTGATTGAATATACTGATCTTGTATTACATTGGGTGATAAAATTACATTGGGTTGCTATGTTAAAAGATATGTATAGGACAATAGGATACATGGAGATTTTGATATGTCACTATATCAATCTAAATGTGACAGAATCTTAAACTACATATATTATTTTGTAGCTAAATTATTTTAATTTTTAAAACTCTTATAGGATACGTAATGGTAAAGGACGGAGACACACTTCACCTGGGACCAAAATTTGAGCAAAATCAATGGGAAGATCTTTTAGCAAAGTACGGGCTCCTACTTTTTGTAATCATTATTTTGGTAGTATGCATTATTCTAGTCCCCTTTGTAGCGTAAGTTAATCTATGAATTAATTCACACACGAAAATAATTTATTTTTATGTAGGGTCTGCTATTGTTGCCTTTGCTGTTGTAGGCGGTGTAAACAAGGGTGCCCGCCTTGCACGGTAGCCACTGACTTCCGTCGCCGCTGCTTCTGTGGAATGTTTATGTTTTTACTAATAATTTGCTTAATGTTAGCAAATTTTTGTTTATATATATGTATATTGTATCTATATATATATATATATATATATATATATATATATTGTATATATATTATATATATATACAATTTTTTTTATGAATAATATTAAAATGTTTATTTACAGTTTTGGACTACTATTAGCTTTTGTAGCGAATAAGTTCTTGGATCGTGGATTTGAAGATGCATTGAAAGAAATGCAAAGGGGTTCTGATGATACTTGTAATTTCTTAAAGGAAGTCGCAGACCATATCTACCATATAATGATATTTAACTATCAAGAATTGGAGACCCACATCATATATCAACTAGAGTGTAAGTACAAATTTTTATTTTTGAACTTTCTTTAAATTGCAATCTGTTTTTAAAAATAACAATAAGTAATTGGTTGACTAGTTGTGAAGAAAGAAAAAAGTAGCGGCCCTTTCCATTGCAAGGATACGCAAATACATTATAGTAATTTAATAATTTAATTCTGTTAGAGTTCTGTATTTTAATCTTCTTGGTTCCAACTCTGTCATCGGTATTTGTCACAAGTTTGAGTTTTGGTGTCTAAGTAGTTGATTTGTGTGTGTTTTTGCTGCTTTTTTTTAATAGTTTCGTTGACTGTCGCTATGTTTAAATCATTATGGATATCTTCATTTCTAATGTACCAATCGGCTTTTGTGATTATTCTGAGCATTTTCGATTGCGTTCGCGGAATTAGCTGGCAGATTTACTGGCAGTTCCCCAGAGTTCTATTCCATACGTCCATATTGGTTTTATTATCGCCTTGTATATTGCAATTTTATTACGTAATTCTATTTTTGAGTGTTTTCCTATTAGCCAGTTAAGTTGTCGAAATTTGTTTTTTATTTCATTTCGTTTATTTAGAATGTGCTGTTTCCATGTTAATTTTGAGTCAATAGTAAGTCCAAGAGACTTGGCATTTGGGTGTAATAATATTTGTGTAGGATATTTATTGTTTACACAATTGTTTATCTTAATAATATTTGGTATTATAATAGTTTGGTTATTCTATTTAGTGTTTAATAAAAAGATGACTCGTGCCAACACTTCTTGATCTCCGGATATACGACGAATACACAACTTTGCCTTACTCTGAACACGACGACTTTTCGGCTTGACGATCTTTTTTTTACTTCCCAACTTTCAACTCGTTCTTTTCTTCCTCGACTGACTCCTCCTCCTCTGCCCACGCTCACGACGCCACCCCTTGCGATGACCATCGATCATCGCATATCGATAACCATCGTTACATTCGGCCATCCTGATCACTGTCGTCTGACCCAGACGACCATAGATCCTCACTTGTAGACGCGTATTTCCATAGCTTCATATTCTCTGTACATGTTGCAGTTATTGTAGGGCCTTCCACCTGAGCTGCTTTCCGTACATCGTAACGGCCGTTTCTTTTTACCTTAGTTACTTCATATGGCCCGAGAAAACTGCTAGCTAGTGTGTGCATCCGCTATAACTTCATGATCCGCTCCGCTGTGTGCATCCGCTATAACTTCATGATCCGCTCCGCGTTGCTTCTCCTCCAACTGTTTACGCAGCTCCTGAAGCTGCTGCTCCAGTTCGGCGTTCTCCTGACCGCGCTTCTTCAAATTGAGGGCATACTTCTTGAGCTTCCTCCTGAGCTCTCGCGCCTTCTGTTGCTGGATATCGGCAATCTCCTTATCCTTCTCCTCACAAAGCTGCTCCAAGTGCTTGATTCGCTCTTCCTGGCCAGGCGGATTCTGTCGTAGCTGTTGCAGTTCCTTTTGGAGAGATTGAATTGTGGTATTCCGGTGATTGATCAGTTCCTTGGACTTTTCGAATTTGGTGGATTTCGACTCCAGTTGGCGCCGCAAATCCTCCAGAGAGGGCTGTTGGCCCACTAACTTCTCTTTCAGCTGGGACAACTCTTGCTGCCTTTGGTCAAGCTCCTTTTGTAGCCTCGCGACGTCCTGCTTGAGCTTGGCGTTCTCCTCTTTGCGCTGGCTACTCTCCTGGCCCATTTGGAAGATCTCCTCATCCGCTTCCTGGCGTTCGCGACGCAGCTCTTTGTTGACCAGTTCCTGCTCCTGCAACTGATGTTTCAGCTGCTTTAGGTTGCCACGATTCTCAATGTTCGCATGTATCTCGGCCTTGATTTCCTCGTTCAGCTTGACCACCTGCTGCTGCAGTTGCTCCACTTGCTCTTGATTATCTTCCTGGGGCTTTGTTTGCTCCTCTAGCACGATCTTCATCGACACCGGGCATTCAGCGTTGTTTTCGGCTGGCTTGTACTCTGCTATCATTGACTCGATCATCGGATTGTACTGTGGAGAAGCATCTATGTTACTACCAGTCTCAACAATATTGTACATACTTAGCTCTTTTGATTCAGCGCATTCCGGCCGCGCTGACGCCTTTGTAAAGATGAATTCTCGGTCATTCAAAGTCACGCAGAACTGCGATGCAAAGTCAAAGCCAAGTATTACGTCGTTCTCGATGTGATTGTTTGGTATTACAACAAACTTTTGTATGGCTTCGATCCCGTCAACGTGTACTCTGCCCATAAATGAACCTAGCGGCTGCGTCTTAACGTTTCCAAGGCCTCGTATAACGGAATCACACTTCTGCATCACAGTACTTTGAAGTTTATTGTACAAAGACTGACATACGATTGACACATCGGATCCTGTGTCCACAAGGCAGGCGACCTCTGTACCGTTCAGCAAGACTACTTTCAAGAGCTTATTATCTTTTACGACTAGAACACTTTTTACAGCTTGTGGACAATTTGAAGATATGCCCGCTGCCTGCACATTTAAAACATTTTGTTTCTGCCTTGCAGTCTTTTCTCATGTGTTCATTAGATCCGCAGTTGTAGAAATAATACTTTTTCCATCGGTTATATTTTTTATGCCACCACTGTATTGCTTGTATTGTACTGCAGTGCACTATATTGTACAATGCAAATTTGAATTGGCTTTTAATATCCAGCCCGTCAACTATATAAGCGATAATAGACTCAACATCGACTTGTCCAAGCGCTGCAATTTTGTTCATTGTTTGCATGTATTCGTGCGGGCTTTCGTCGCTCTTCTTTACAACTTTATATTTGGCACTTTTGACGTAATTCCACAACTGTTCACCTTTCTGCACTTTACAAATGGGTCAACTTTTTATTGTTTATACGGACGAGCCCCCAAATGTAGGATATTTATTGTTTACACAATTGTTTATCATAATAATATTTTGTATTATAATAGTTTGGTTATTCTATTTAGTGTTTAATAAAAAGATGAATCGTGCCAACACTTCTTGATCTCCGGACATAACTTTGCCTTACTCCGGACACGACGACTTTTCGGCTTGACGATCTTCTTCTTACTTCCCAACTTTCAACTCGTTTTTTTCTTCCTCGACTGACTCCTCCTCCTCTGCCCACGCTCACGACGCCACCCCTTGCGATGACCATCGATTATCGTATATCAATAACCATCGTTACATTCGGCCATCCTGATCACTGTCGTCTGACCCAGACGACCATACATCCTCACTTATAGACGCGTATTTCCATAGCTTCATATTCTCTGTACATGTTGCAGTTATTGTAGGGCCTTCCACCTGAACTGCTTTCCGTACATCGTAACCGCCGTTTCTTTTTACCTTAGTTACTTCATATGGCCCGAGAAAACTGCTAGCTAATGTGTGAATTGTTGCTTGCAATGCAAAATGGCCAACACTGTGTGCATCCGCTATAACTTCATGATCCGCTCCGCGTTGCTTCTCCTCCAGCTGTTTGCGCAGCTCCTGAAGCTGCTGCTCCAGTTCCGCGTTCTCCTGACCGCGCTTCTTCAAATTGAGGGCATACTTCTTGAGCTTCCTCCGGAGCTCTCGCGCCTTCTGTTGCTGGATATCGGCAATCTCCTTATCCTTCTCCTCACAAAGCTGCTCCAAGTGCTTGATTCGCTCTTCCTGGCCAGGCGGATTCTGTCGTAGCTGTTGCAGTTCCTTTTGGGAGAGATTGAATTGTGGTATTCCGGTAATTGATCAGTTCCTTGGACTTTTCGAATTTGGTGGATTTCGACTCCAGTTGGCGCCGCAAATCCTCCAGAGAGGGCTGTTGGCCACTAACTTCTCTTTCAGCTGGAACAACTCTTGCTGCCTTTGGTCAAGCTCCTTTTGTAGCCTCGCGACGTCCTGCTTGAGCTTGGCGTTCTCCTCCTTGCGCTGGCTACTCTCCTGGCCCATTTGAAAGATCTCCCAATCCGCTTCCTGGCGTTCGCGACGCAGCTCTTTGTTGACCAATTCCTGCTCCTGCAGCTGCTGTTTCAGCTGCTTTAGGTTGCCACGATTCTCGAGGTTCGCATGTATCTTGGCCTTGATTTCCTCGTTCAGCTTGACCACCTGCTGCTGCAGTTGCTCCACTTGCTCTTGATTATCTTCCTGGGGCTTTGTTTGCTCCTCTAGCACGATCTTCATCGACACCGGGCATTCAGCGTTGTTTTCGGCTGGCTTGTACTCTGCTATCATTGACTCGATCATCGGATTGTACTGTGGAGAAGCATCTATGTTAATACCAGTCTCAACAATATTGTACATACTTAGCTCTTTTGTTTCAGCGCATTCGGGCCGCGCTGACTCCTTTGTTACAGCTTGTGGGCAATTTGAAGATATATGACCGCTGCCTGTACATTTAAAACATTTTGTTTCTGCCTTGCAGTCTTTCCTCATGTGTTCATTAGATCCGCAGTTGTAGCAACGAATACTTTTTCCATCGGTTATATTTTTTATGACACCACTGTATTGCTTTTGCGGTTTTTCGATAACACACTTGCTCTCGTACAACTCATATTTTCCCAACAGTTCGCTGTATGACTTGCTGCCGTACAGTGCAAATTTGAATTCGCTTTTAATATCCAGCCCGTCAACTATATAAGCGATAGTAGACTCCACATCGACTTGTCCAAGTGCTGCAATTTATTTCATTGTTAGCATGTATTCGTGCGGGCTTTCGTCGCTCTTCTTTACAACTTTATATTTGTCACTTTTGACGTAATTCCACAACTGTTCACCTTTCTGCACTTTACAAATGGGTCAACTTTTTATTGCTTATACGGACGAGCCCCCAAATGTAGGATATTTATTGTTTACACAATTGTTTATCATAATAATATTTTGTATTATAATAGTTTGGTTATTCTATTTAGTGTTTAATAAAAAGATGAATCGTGCCAACACTTCTTGATCTCCGGACATAACTTTGCCTTACTCCGGACACGACGACTTTTCGGCTTGACGATCTTCTTCTTACTTCCCAACTTTCGTTCTTTTCTTCCTCGACTGACTCCTCCTCCTCTGCCCACGCTCACGACGCCACCCCTTTGCGATGACCATTGATCATCGCCTATCGATAACCATCGTTACATTTGATTGTCATTGATTTTAATTGCGAAGTTTTTGGGTTGTCTTTTTGTGTATATTACTTGATGAGTTTTGTCTTTATTTATCTCAATACCCAATCTCTCAAACCAGGATACTGTTTGTGTCATGATTTGTTGTACTGTACTTGCAGCTGTTTTTTCACACGCGCTTGACGACATTAACACAGTATCGTCTGCAAGCGTCGCAATCATTGATCAAGGGGTAGCTGGCGCTCGAATATCAGAGGCCAAAGCACACTACCTTGGAGACCACCCGCTGACACTGGCATAATATCTGAGCATTCAATGTCGAATTTAATATAGAAATATCTGTCCATTATATAGCTTTGAAGGATGGTATATAGGTTATATGCTAGTATATTTCATTAGTTTATGTAGCAGTCCTTTGTGCCATACTTTTTCAAATACTTTAGTAATGTACAAATGTCTTTTTGTCGAAATCGTCTGTTATTTTGTTAATTACTCGATGGATCTGTTGGACAGTCGAGTGCTGCTTGGTGAGGAGGTATTATATTTTTTTGTTTTAGGGTTGGCTCGATTCTATTAAATAGGACTTTTTCACATACTTTTGAGAGAACAGGTAATAAGGTGATTGGTCTGTACGAGCTTACAGTATTGGCGTTTTTATTTGGTTTTGGAATTGCTTTAATTTGCTTTAATTGCCTACCTCCCAAGTTATGGGAAAGTATTGCAATCGAAGGATTCCGTTAAACAAGTTTCTAATATAGGTGATTATAGCGTCTGATTAAATCATATCCGGGGGCTTTCTTATTTTTAATTTGCTTTATGTGGAATCTAATTTTTGCCTTCGTTATAGTTTTAATTGCACAATTTAAGTTGGTGATTTGTGTTGGAAGCTCAGCTTTGTCGTTGCTCATGTCGTTGGTAAATGATGTTTTAAAGTGTTCAGCAAGAGAGTCGGGTTTTTCTTTGTTTGATCTTGCCCATGTGTTGTTTCTTTTTATAGTCGGCTTTTGTATAGTTGAGTTCGTAAATTTTTTTGTCGCTTTCCACAGAGATTAATTTGTAGATAAGGAAGTTCCAAGTTTGCTAAGGTAGTATTGAAGCCGGCTATCTTTGTCTTCCCTGAGAATTCTCTTGAGCTCGTCTGTTGCTCTATTAAGTTTGTTTTTATCTTCTGGATGCCTAGTACTTTGGCATATCCTCCTAAGTTTACGCTTTTACCTGATTTTGTCTTTAATAAAAGCGGGAGTTTTCTTTAATGCAATCATTTTTATAGATGGTGTCCATTGCGTTACTGCATATATGATGTTGTCATTTAAATATGCTATTGCAGAGTCCAGTTCGTTGTTTGTTTTGAGAGAGATATTTATTTCCATGTTCTGTTCCAAAATGTCGCGAAACATATTCCAATTTGTTTTGTGGTTAAATAAAGGGGAGTCATTGTTGTTTTCTTCGAGCCCACCATGTAATGTAATTAATATTGGGGAATAATTGGAAGAGAGGTCTAGGCATGATTTTATTGTTATGTTCTCGCATGTTATATTTCTTGTAATGCAGAAGTCAATTAAATCCGGTAGTTTATTGGTGTCAGTTGACCAGTAAGTCAGCTCTCCTGTGCTTAGAGCACGACTATTATTGTTCTTATTGCTTCATACAGTTGACTTCCCTTTGCAGTGGTAAGTCTGGAACATGTTATGTGTTTGGCATTAAGTCACCTCCTGCCAAATACCGATTTCCCAGTGATTTTAGAAAATCGAGGTGTTGGTCTTTTGTATTATTAAATTTAGGTGGGCAATAAACTGCAGATATATTTATTGGACCCGTTGTGTCGGAGGTCGATATAGTAGTAGCCTGTATGTAATCCTTTTTGAATTCATCGAGCTCTATTCACTTAATGCTTTTTTTAATTATTACTGCAGTACAACCATGGGCCTTACAGTCAGGGTGATTAGTAGATAAAATATTATAGTTAAGTATGTTTATATAGTTTTTCTCAGTTGAGTGTGTTTTAGAAATGAGCATGACGTCAATTAGCTTGTATTTAAGATTGTTTTTAGTTCAAGTAAATAGCGTGAAATTCGGTAAGCATTCCAGATGGCAATTTTTAGATGTTTATTTGTCAAGTTTAGATAATAAAAGCGTGACAATGTTCACCATATTTGTCATTTGGGCTATTAATTATTTCATCATTTGTTTTAGTTCGTCAAAATCATTTTGTGCAATTTGGCTTAATTGAGTTGAAGCAGGCTGTATATCAAATACAATAGTAGTTTGAATTGTTGAGTTGGTTTGATGGCTAGTTACTTAGTTTTTATTTAAGACTTCTGCATAGGATATAGCTGGCGTCTTCAAGCTTACTACGTTATTTGTTGTACTGTATTGTGTCGCTTGATGATTTATTTCTGTTACAGGTATTTCTTTTTTCCAAAGAGTTGTGTATTTTTGAATTTTTGAATTTGCAGTGTACACCATACAACCTTTATAGTTTGCAGTTCAAATTAGTACAAATTGGTGTAGTGATATCGAATATATTTATTTAAATAAAAATATTTTTTATTGTGTTGGGTGTCGCGGAACGGATCAGCTGCCTATCGATAATTAATGTTAAGTTGTTTGAATGTGGTTTCTAGTATTTTTATTGTATGTCATTTTGCTGTTGCGATATTCGGACACAATAATTTGTGCTTAATAGTGGCGCGTAAAAATTAGTGCGTCTGCGATATCCAAAGAGAGGGGAAAGAAACTGCGGTATGTCACAAGAATATGTCTAGATTTAAAGTAATATAATTGTGTTCCCTATAGAATAAAACACTCACATAACTCTGCGCTACACACTGAAGCTTACTCTGACCTAGCCAGAGCTGGTTAAAAGGCATCCCCTGGATATTCGCGGCGACTCGACATCTTTTATTCGCATCTTTGTACGCACTCTGCGAGATGCCAACGACCCATTCGCCCCCGCGCAGCCCTCGATTGCTTCAATCAAGTGCTTCTACCGCAACGACGATCACGCCAACGGGCACTCCAGCCAGTTTCACGAGTGCGGCTTGTGATCAGCAGCGGCCTCAAACTTCAATGGAAAACGGAACTGTCGGTGAGAATCCGAATGGTACTCCACAGCCTGAATGGGCAGGGCAGAATACCAGTTCCGCAACTGTGAATGTAGCGACTCTACTAGAAAGGATCGCCACCTTGGAAAAGGAGTTGGTCAAGGCCAGGGCAAACGGAGGGCAAGCAGAAGCCGGAAGGAATCCCGGAGAAAACGGATTAAGCGGCAACAGAGTAAGCGGTACGGCGAATACACCGTTATGTACGAGTGAAACGGTATGTTTGAGTGAAACGCTGCCAGTCGCGCGCGCAGCAACGGAATTATTGAGTGCAAATATGCAACGGGAATTGGAAGTGACGCCATCTTTAAATGGACCGTTCCCCGCAGGTTTGAGTGGAAACTTGACGCCACAGTTGAGTGGAAACTTGGCGCCAACGCAAGGCAGCCATCTTGCAATTGGGCAACATTTCACAAGCTACAGTACAAATGCAAGTCCATCACCGTCTTACTGCGTTTCGGCCACAGTACAGCCAGAGCCAGGATATGCTCATGCATTTCGGGAGCCACAACGCAACTTTATGGTAACTGCGCCTTCTGTTGGATATTACGGAACAGCGTCGGCGAGAATACCAAATGGATGGACACCACGTAGACTGCCCGATCTCCCGGACTTCGATGGTCAGCCCGAGCCTTTATTCCAGTGCACCTACATGGAGACAACAGCGGCATACCAGTGCACAGCCTTGGAGAACAACCAAAGACTTGTGAAAGCCTTGAAAGGTGAGGCTCGAGAGGCAGTAAAGGCGCTGCTCATACATCCGAACAACGTGCAAGCCGTGCGAGGGGTTCTCCATATGTCGCCAGCAGCGCGAATAGAGTTGTTGAGGAAACGGAGGATCTGCGTTTCGTGTCTGGAGATTGGACACATTGCCCGGTTTTGCAAGAAGGGCAGCAAATGCAGTGTCTATGGATGCCAAAGGAGACACCACTACCTGCTACACGACAGAGACGGGAATCCCAGGTCACCACAGTCGAACAGTGGCCACGAGAGGGACGAACGGAGTAGCAGCAGTAACGATCGAGAGCTGCAAAGGGACAACAGTCAGCGACGACGAAATTCCTTTACGTTAGCGCCCGGCAGGCAAGATGCAGGACGCAACGAGGTTGGCCAAGGATCGCCGCACCGAAATCTGAGCTGCGTCGCTTCGGAAGGAAGTCATCTGCTTTTCCGGATATTACCCGTGACTTTGTACGGTAATAATACACAAGTTGAGACCTACGCACTACTCGATGAAGGATCGTCCGTCACGCTTATTGACCACGATCTCATTCGGAGTTTGGAACTGAAAGGCGAACACCGACAGCTTAACGTGCAGTGGTTTGGCGGCAAATCGGCCAGAGAGCGCACAATGGTGGTCAGCCTGCAGATCAGCGGAACGGGCAAATCCAATCGCCACCGGCTACGGAATGTGTACGGTGTATCTAACTTAAACCTTCCGATGCAAAGCTTGCGACGAGAGGACATCAAGGCATCGAAGGCAAACGCGCGGTTACCGATGAAGCCGTACTGTAATGCAGCGCCAAAGATTTTGATCGGTCTGGATCACGCGCATCTAGGTATTCCACTGAAGACGAGAAGCTTCGGAGCAGGAGGACCATATGCAGTCGCCACCAAACTCGGATGGGTGGTGTACGGACCAGTAAAGGGAAATGGCAACTTGCCGATTCCGAGATCCTGCTATTTGACAGTCACCCAGGATAATTTGCTCGAGAAGATGGTCAGCGATTATTTCGAAACCGAGAACTTCGGAGTAAAACCAGCACCGCCAGTCGCAGCCGGTGATGATGCACGAGCACTAAGGATCCTGGAGGGCACGACTAAGCGAGTCGGACATCGCTACCAGACTGGGCTGCTATGGAAGGACGACGAGGTGAAATTGCCAGACAGCTATAACATGGCACTCAAGAGACTCGTCAACATCGAAAGGAAAATGAAGCGCGACGAGGTTTTCGCGCAGGCCTATAAAGGAATTATGGATGATTACATCAGAAAAGGGTATGCACGACGACTGGATCCGCAGGATGTCACCCGAACCAGCAGCGGTAAGCTATGGTACCTGCCGCATTTCGGGGTGGAGAACCCAAACAAGCCTGGGAAAATCCGTCTAGTATTCGATGCAGCTGCCAAGGTGAACGACGTGTCACTAAATTCAGCACTGATGAAAGGCCCTCAGCGCTATAAGCCTCTACCAGCCGTGCTCTTCCACTTTAGAAAAGGGGCAGTTGGCGTCTGCGCTGACATCAAGGAGATGTTTCACCAAGTATTGATGCAGCCAGAGGATAGATGCGCCCAGAGGTTCCTTTGGAGACATGGAAATGATCGTCGGGACCCGGACACATACGAGATGCAGGTGATGACGTTCGGAGCAGCATGTTCTCCTTGCGCGGCGGACTACGTGAAGATTGTCAACGCTTCACAGTACAGGAGAACAGATCCGCGTGCGGTTCAAGCGATCAACGAATACCACTACGTCGATGACTACGTGGACAGCTTCATGAGCGAGGACGAAGCCATCGCAGTCTCCTCACGAGTGAGAGAAATACACGCGAATGCTGGGTTTAATTTGTGTCGGTTCTCCTCCAGTTCGGCAGATGTGGTCAAAGTTTTAAACCCACAAGGACCCAACATGAATGTTAAATGGACTGAATCTGAGGAGAAGGTACTGGGCATGTACTGGCAGCCGGCTACAGATGACTTTAAGTTCAAAATCAAATACCATCGAGTGCCCAGCAGCGTGATGAATGGGGAACGCGTTCCTACTAAGAGGGAGTTCCTAAGCCTTGTTATGTCTACGTTTGACCCGATCGGATTCTTGAGCTGCTACATGGTGACCGCCAAGTTGTTAATGCGAGAAATTTGGCGGAGAGGAGTCAAGTGGAAAAGAGGCGTCATTGAGGAAGTGTTCACTGGAAAGGATGGGGTGCCACGACGCGCGGCAGTAAGGACTGGTGATCAAGCAAAGCTGATAATGCGTCCCGCTTCGAAGTTAGCGATTTTAGATGTGGTGAATGCTGTTGCTTCACGGGGGAGGGGATGTCGCGGAACGGATCAGCTGCCTATCGATAATTAATGTTAAGTTGTTTGAATGTGGTTTCTAGTATTTTTATTGTATGTCATTTTGCTGTTGCGATATTCGGATACACTAATTTGTGCTTAATAGTGGCGCGTAAAAATTAGTGCGTCTGCGATATCCAAAGAGAGGGGAAAGAAACTGCGGTATGTCACAAGAATATGTCTAGATTTAAAGTAATATAATTGTGTTCCCTATAGAATAAAACACTCACATAACTCTGCGATACACACTGAAGCTTACTCTGACCTAGCCAGAGCTGGTTAAAAGGCATCCCCTGGATATTCGCGGCGACTCGACATTGGGAATCCCCAAAGTTACCTCATTCATGCGGACTCGAACAGTGCAGACGTGTTTAGTTTCTGTGTTTAGTTTCTGTGCTCCCTTATAAAAGTGAATAATTACCAACTATTTACCACAAAAATTTACCGCTTTACGTCTTATTGATACGAAACAACGCGCATTTATCATTTGTGTCTTCCGCATAAGTGCACGACCCGACACATGAACTTATCCCACCAATGAACAAAAGAACGCGTTCTTGCTAACTGGAAATACCAAGGATGGGCCAAACAGAACTGACCCTACCCACAAAAACCAACATGTCGAACTCGTAACAACAACAAATACTGAAATGGTATCGACCGTACGCACGGTGTCGATGCAACGCTCGTTTCTGCTGAATCAGCAAAAAAGGCAAAAACACTGCAAGCTGGATTGGATCGCCACAAAATTCTGCGGCGGGAAACAAAACAAAGATCAATTTACCAATTACAATTACAATTACAATAAGAGATGCAGCACTAACGAAGCGGACAAAAAGAAGCCAAAGCTCCCACCTATATATAATATCTCCAAAAAGCGCATAATCTACGAAGCTAACGTCGAACTAGAAACCGAAGAGGTCTTTAGGACCTTTACACATTACTTAAACAAAAATACCCAAAACTACTACACGTACCAATTGAAAAGTATTAGGGGCCTCCAAGTCGTTCACAATGGTATAGAGCATAACGTTACACCCTCAGAGATCACACAGACATTGAACGATAAGGGTTTCAAGGCGAAAACTGTTTTTAAAATCCTGAACAAAGGCAGGAAACCGCAACCACTCTTTAAAGGCGAGCTGGAACTTGATACTAAACCTATCAGGAAAAATGAAGTGAAAAGGCCCCGTCCAATGCACTAATTATTTTTTTTTAAACGTTGCTGTATTTATTGGATACAATAAGTTTTAAAATCTTAATTTTAATCGATATTCAACAGTCTTTTTAATTGTGGTCTGGAAAAAGGACCTAATGATTAGCTCTGAGTCGGAAGGTCGCAAATCTGTTTTAAACTTCTCGCAAGGTGGTTAGGGTGTGACGTTAATTTGCTCATGTGCTTTTGTTTTTGACGGGTGATTTCATCTTTGACGGATCTGATATTAAGATCTCTTTGTATATTTTCGGATATACCAGGGTGCTGCAGTGATTGTTCTCAGTATCTTTAATTGGAAAGATTGCAAAATTGCAAATGTGGTAGCTCTATCTTTATCATCCACCAGTGATATTCCTTAATGGTGATATAGTTTCGGGTGGTGTGGTTAAACTAGGATAAGCTTTACATAGTGAGCTTTTACTGCCAAAAATTAAAAATTGCTCTATATGGCGAAGTTGGGCATTTTTAGCTTCTTCCTTCAGCGCATTCGAGAGATTTTGCTCTCTATTTGAGCTGTAGAGATTCTGGCGGCTGTAACTAAGAGACACTCTCCAGGGTATTTTCTGCTAAATCTATGTAGGCATCAAAGTTAACCTTGGGTTCAGCTCAAGGTATGAACTTATGTATTTGCTGTATTTGACCCAGTTTGTTCTCTTTGATGTTAATCTGTTAGCCTGCATTGTAGTCTTGGAGTTGCCGTTGGATGAGGTTGAGATTTAAGAGGACTGACGAGTGGTCAGATTTCGAGAGATATTTTTAGTTATTGCAAAATCAATCAAGTCAGGAATTTTGTTCGTGTCTGTAGCGCAGTATGATGGTCTGCCTGAAGAAACGTAATCAAGATGATGGCGTTATCCCCAGTGGGTGTGTTAGGCGATGTAGTTACCTGCAACAATAAAGTGGTTCCCTAGGGTGTTGAAGAAGTCCATAAATTGTTTTTCGGAAACATTGAAACGAGGGGGACAATATACCGATGCAAGGGTAAGATTGCCGCTTCCTAGTTGTACATTTATGAATGTGACCTGTTTTTTCCAAACTCGCTATGGTATTGGTATTTGATGCGGTTCCTAATCAGGATACCGGTTTCGCCATGTGCTTTTCCATCGGGATGATTTGCTCCCTAGAACAAAAAACCAATTATTTGAAAGTTGTACTTAGAAGTGAGATGTGTTTCTGATAGTAGCAAGTTTATGCCGTGAAACGCCGTCGGCGTTCCACAATGATATTAGTAGAGCAGTCATTGATTATTGTGAGTTTTGGGATACAAGCATCTCCATTAGGAGGTTTTGGTTCATGGTAGTCCTCATAAAGCACATGAATTCGATCATCTGCTGCTGCAGAGTATGCATCAAAGTTTCAAAGCTACTTTGCGTCGATGATGGGGGATTCGGTGTGTCAGTTTGGGCATCATGCAGAGTTGTTGTCACAGAGCTTGGTTCTGTTAGTCCCTATTTCAGCATTTGCGAAGGTCAGATTTTGGGAGTTTGTCGCAGTACCAAATAAGGACCTCTTTGTTATTGCGAAAAAGACTTCTGAGGTTATTTTTGATGTTATAGGTGTATTTTGTGCGTTATGGAGGCGGAAAGACGTTGCTCGGCAATTAATCTGTTTTTCTGTAGCTTTTAAATAGGATGCACTTATAGCTTTAGTGTCAGGTTCCAGGTTCCAGTGTGAATAAGTAGCGATACAAATTATACTTTTAAAGATACTGGTATTGGAGTTGAAAGGAGAAAGAGGATAAGAAAGTTGAGAGCTCTTCGAAAGTAAATTTGTAGGAAGAAGTGGCCTTATACAAAAGAGTTTTGAAACTCTTAACTTCTAGATGGATTGCTCTAGTTCTGAAATACACAAATACACTTACATAACCTTTTATAATAAGACACGCTCTGCAGGTGTCATGTTTTATCTCGAAAGGTCCGGTTCGACACCTATATGGTTGAAGGCCCGAGACAACTTGAATCGTTCGGAAGTGAGGGCTGAGATTGGAGCCTCTTCTTCTAGATTGCGCAGACGCAATATGAGTTTGATTTTCACAAACGTCCGCATGCTCTAAGAATTCCCTTTGGGTCGATGAACGGAGTTAGGGTAGCTAAACCATTAGACCTTGAAATTGTTCTCTTGAAAAGCATACAATTATTTTCCGCTTGGACCTCTGACCTCTTGGGATTCTGACAGCTCATCTTCGCGAAATTAGGACGGAACTTCAAAATCTGGCTTTTTGCCACATCGACCGATCAGTCTCAACCGTGTCAAATGAATTGGGTGACCAGAGCTCTCGTACCGCTCTCAGTCATTCAGGTTCTTCTCACCACAGCTTGCTATCCCGCAAGTCGTGTGCTGACACTCTTTGGCAAGCAAGGTAAGGAGGATTGAACTCGGAAGTGCCATGCTGTCAAATCCCTTCAACTGGGCTATTTCAGATCTTGGAAACACTATTAGCGACGAATGTCGTCCAAAAGCATAGATATTTTTGAGCCACACCAAAACAATCGTAACAAAACACCCGTGCGCAAAGTGGACGGGTCCTGGTGTCGGTGTGACATCGAAAGAGCAGAACCCTTTGCTGACCATTTACATAGTGCTTTCTCACCTTTCGATAGATGCACTGCCGAAGAGAGGGCTGCCATCATAAGGTTCGTAGACAGCCCAAGTGCTCCTGGCACGCCAATACAGCCCGTCGTACCAGAGGAGATTGTGCGAGAGGAGAAAATGGCAAGTCACCAGGTCCTGACCGAATCGATGCAACAGCACTGAAAATGTTGCCCCTAATCTGTTCCCAAAGGCTGGCTAACATCTTTAACAGCTGCCTCCGTCTAGGGTACTTCCCGAAAGTGTAAAAGCGTGCTGAAATAATTGTCCTCCTCAAGCCTGAAAAACCTGAAGCCAATCTAGCATCGTATCGTCCGATTATTTTGGTGGTAATCCTGTCTAAAATACTTGAAAGAATATTTTTGCGTAGAGTACTGCCAGTTTTGGACGAGGCCGAACTAATCCCTGATCACCAGTTTGGCTTCAGACGCCTTCATGGAACACCAGAGCAATGCCACCGGCTTGTTGAGAGCATACTAGAGGCCTTCGAAAAGAAGAAGTACTGCTGCGCCGTTATGCTGGATATTAAAAAGGCGTTTGACAGAGTCTGGCACCCTGGACTCCTTTTCAAAATTAAATCCCACCTTCCAAGTTCCCACTTCGCCTTCCTCAAGTCGTACACAGAGGAAAGAGAATTCCGTGTGAGATGCGGATCATCAATCAGCATGCATAGGCCTATAAGAGCAGGAGTACCTCAAGGCAGTGTTCTTGGACCCATCTTATACACACTCTACACAGCGGACCTTCTCATCACCCCCTCTCGGAACCTCACAGTAGCTACATATGCGGACGACACCGCTTTCCTAGCCCCCGCCACAGATCCGCAGGAAGCATCAGCCATCATACAGAGACAACTGAATGCTCTAAATCCATGGCTGAAACGATGGAACATCGTGGTCAACGCGGAGAAATTCTACCACACAAACTTCGCATTACGCAGGGGGGATTGCCCCCCCGTCACACTCAACGGGGAAATCATCCCTATGAATAACACTCCCAAATATGTAGGGCTGACCCTGGACCGCAGGCTCACATGGCGCCCTCACCTGATCAACAAGCGCAACCAGGCCAACCTACGACTGAAGCAACTGCACTGGCTCCTAGAGAAGGTCCAAGCTCAAAGAAAAACTCAAACTGCTTATTTAAAAAGTAGTGCTGAAGCCAATCTGGACATATGGAATTCAGTTGTCGGGCACGGCAAGCTGTTCCAACCGCATCAGAATACAGCGGTTTCAGAATAAATGTCTGAGAATATTTTCTAACGCCCATCTGTACCATGAAAACTCAATAATCCACAAAGAGCTTGGAATTCTTTCGGTAGCAGAGGAGATACCCCGACTCAGCAAAAGATATACAAAAAGAGTGGACAACCACCCCAACCACCTGGCCATCAAGCTCCTAGATAACAGCCAATCCCTAAGACGCCTGAAAAGGAAACACCCGCTTGACCTCCCCCACCAATAGACACCTAAGTCAAAATCATAAGATATACATACCATGTACCTTCCTTAAGTCAATGTCACCCCCAAATCATTTAATGATTGTCCATTCGGACAGATTTTAAATACATACAAAATAAGAATGATAAAAAAAAAATGTCTAAGGGTACAGGAAATTGTGGGAGTAACCGCACAGCAAACTATAGAGGCTGTCCAATATACAAAGACTTCGAAACATTCTCAAACGTCCTAAAATCGGGACTAACAGAACCAAGCTCTAATACACCGAGTCCCCCAACAACACCGAATCCCCCATCATTGACGCAACAACAAAGCGGCATTGAAACCATGATGCATGCTCTGCAGAAGCATATGATTGAATTCATGTCTTTCATGTAGACTACCATGCAAGACCTTACTGAACAAATCATCTAGGTGGAAAAGCACATGGCGCAATCAGTATTGTGAAAACACAACTACCATAGCGAGTTTGCAAAAAACTACTCACATGTACAAATGTACAACTAGAAAGATGCAATCTTATCATTGCAGCGATATATTGTCCCCCTCGTTTCAATGTTTCCAAACAGCAATTTCTGGACTTTTTTAACACCCTAGCGGATCACTTTATTGCTTCAGGTGCCTACAACGCCAAACACACCTACTGGGGATCAGGCCTAGTCAGAAGGAAGTCGACCTGTTGGTCAGAGACCTGTTGCGGAGAACCTGTTGGTCAGACAGGCACAGTTGGAGTCGTTTCCCGACGAGATTAGGTCGGTGGAAACTGGACAGGACGTCGCTAGCTCTTATCATTTGTTTTTTCTTTTTTTTTTACATTCTTATTTTGTACTTAAAATCTGTCCGAGTGGACAACCATTAAATGGTTTGGGGGTGACATTGACTTAAGGGAGGTACATGGAATGTATATCTAATGAGGTTGACTTAGGTGTCTTTTGGTGGGGGAGGTCAAGCGGGTGTTTCCTTTTCATGCGTCTTAGGGAATGGCAGGGATATATTGTCCCCCTCGTTTCAATGTTTCCGAAAAACATTTTCTGGACTTCTTTAACACACTAGCGGAACATTTTATTGCTTCAAGTGACTACAACGCTAAACACACCTACTGGGGATCAAACCACGTCATCCTTAAAGAAAAGCAGCTGTATAACGCCTTCATGTACGGGTCTTTCACCCGATACCTGCTACAAGTTCGTTTGTATCATCAGAAATACAAACTGCTTTCGAAAAACGGGATTATTGCATAGCAATATTTTTGGATGTCTCTAAGAGTTTTGACAAGGTCTGGCTTGATAGATAAATATTCAAAATTAAAACAATCCTTCCCCAATACACCCGTAAACTACTGAAGTCGTTTGTCTTAACTCTAACATGTCCATGCTTTCAACGCTGGAGCTCCCAAGGGCAGGGTACTTGGCCATACGCTGTCCTTTAGGAAGCAGACATACCGACAACCAGACTACTAACGATTTCTTCGTTTCCCGATGACCCACCGATTTTAAGCCGATCCAAGTGCCATGTACTAGAAAAAACTCAAATCTCTTCTCTTAGTGGCCGTTGACAAGTGGCTATCAGACTGTCGACTCAAAATAAACAAACAAAAATGAAAGCATGTAACAATCACACTCAATCGGCAAGACTGCCTTTCGATTGCCTTTAACAACACCAGACTCCCGAAAGCAAATGATGTGACGTATCTTGGTTTGCTCCTTGACCGAAGGCTCCCTGCCTGCGCCAGGCCATCGAAGCCAAAAAAACACATCTTAAGCTTAAGGCTAGTAGTCTGAAAAACGGCAGGATGCCAGAAACTATATTCTCATATATTTATTGTGTTAAAGATACTCATCAGCACATTTTCCATGCTGTGAGATGCAACTGTGACATATCCGACGACCACGCTATAAACGCCGGAGTCCACTAAGGTAGCGTACTTGAACCAACGTTGTCCTTTATAAAGCAGACATACCGACAAGCAAACTACTAATAACTTCTACGTTTGCGATGATACAGCTACCCAAGGTACCCAAAACACCCAGAAACTCCTGAAGTCCTATCTGTACAACAGAATTTTTGCTGTGAGATGCAACTTTGACATGTCCGGCGACTACGCTATAAATGCTGGAGTCCACTAAGGTAGCGAACTTGAACCTTTATAAAGCAGACATACCGACAAGCAAACTACTAATAACTTCTACGTTTGCGATGATACAGCTATTTTAAGTCCATCCAAATGCCCGGAACAAATCAACTTTTCTCATGTAGTGGCCGTGGAGAAGTGGTTATCAGACTGACGAATCATAAAAAAAAACGAACAAAAATGAAAGCATGTAACATTTCCAATCAATCGGCAAGACTGTCCTTCAATCACTTTGAAAAACAAAGTAATACCGAAAGCAAATGAAGTGACGTATCTTCCAACTTTGGGGAAGTTCCAGCAGTAGTAACATTGGTATCATGCAAAGGGCTCAATCAAAGATACTGAGAAGTATCACTGAAGCACGGTGGTATGTTCCACACGAAAATATCCAAAGACACCTTAAAGAAACAGAAGTACATGAGCAAATTAACTTCAAACCCTAATCTTATATAATTAAGATTTGTTTATTGTTAATTTCTGAGAATATCCAATAAATACAGCAAAGCTATAATGAACCAAAAAAAGAAATGAGTTATAAATTTAATATATTTTTGATTTGCATATTTTTGACACCTTGTAAATGCTGTTATTTAATGACATTATTATAAGATCTCCATATTTTATATCGTAATTTTATTACTATTGTAAAATAATGAATACAAGTTTTACCTGAATAGATTTCAATTCATCCGAATTAGCTTCGCTGTATTGCTTTACTCTCACAAAAGATAAAAGGAAAAACGGCAGGATGCCAGAAACTAAATTCTCATATATTTATTGTGTTAAAGAGACTCATCAGCACATCTTCCTGGATTTGACTCACCTTTCTAAGGTAAATGCATTAGCTGAACCTGAACGCATTTTAGACGATATGCCTGAAGCCCTAGAGCTTATAAGACGCGTATCCAAATTGGAGACGAATATAAGTTTTCTTAACTCACAGTTACGAGATGGTAAGATGCGATAACAAGTTTATGCAGGATTCCGTAGTGCAATTAAATATGTGTGCGAATTAAATGCCTGTGAGAAATGTTACAAGACTCAATCAATATTAGAACTAGGACTTTCGAAATGCTTTCATATCAATAAGGTAAAAAGTTTTTTTTTTTTTTTCTATTAAAAATGTATTTATTTACATTGCAGTCTACTGTAACTATTTATAGTAACTTCTACTGCAGAGATTCATAATTTCTATCGAGTATTTACATATTTACATACTTAAACCTAATTCGGGAGTCTAAAGGCATTATTTAATTTAATTAATTAATTTATATATCTTCTTGGCAGATCTGTTGGGTGAATGCGCAGGAGCCTCCTTCTCGCCCTCAGTCCCATTACTTGTCTCCTCTTCAAGATTTTTCGAGCCAACTGGTTAGGGTGGTTTCCCAATTTATTTATGTACGCGATTGCTTGCTTATTTATGACATCGCCAATCCTTGGTACCCTCAGCTCCGTTTCAATGTCTTTGTTGCGGATGTACCAAGCCGCTCCAGATAGTTTACGCAAAATTTGCGACTGCGCCACACGAATTTTGTTTAGGTGCGACTTTGCGGCGATGCCATATACTTGGATGCCATATCTCCAAATAGGAGCCAATACAACCTTATAAATTTTGGCCTTGTTTGAAATTGAAAGTTTGTTTCCAGGCCTAAGGAGCCAAGCCATGCTGTTCGCCTTTGTTTTGAGCCGCCGAGTTACATCCGTTACATGGCGTTGAAATGTAAGTCGCTTATCTAGAGTGACACCGAGGTATTTGTGGGCGTTCGATTGTGTGAGGAGCTCTCCATGCAGAAACACACCTGGTGATGTGTCTTTTCTCAGGGTGTACGTCACGGAAACACACTTTTCCGGATTGACTGCGATGTTCCAGCGTAGGGCCCAGTTCTCAAATTTTTTTAGGTAAAGCTGAAGCGTATCGGTGGCTGTATAGACGCAAGTATCTCTGGCCAGGACTGCAGTGTCATCAGCAAAGGTGGCAACTAGCAGGTCATTGGGATCTGTAAGCGACATTTTGTCAGCTGAGGGCATGTCGTGCGTATACAGGCTATATAGTGTTGGACCTAACACACTTCCCTGGGGTACACCTGCTCTGACTCTTTTTGTTTGGGAGGACAGTCCGTCCTGTACTACCTTAATGGATCGCTCGTGTAGGAAGCTTTTTAATATCAAAAAGAGTTGAGGATTTAGTAGGCTTTTAAGCTTGTACAAAAGTCCTTCATGCCACACTCTGTCGAAAGCCTGATGGATGTCCAGAAAAGCTCCAACGACGTACTCCTTTCCATGGAAACCTTCCAGCACAAACTTCACTACGCGGTGTAGCTGTTCATGAGTGTGTGCCATGCCTGAGTCTAAAACCAAATTGAAACTTCGGAATAGCTTTTTGGACCTTACGGGATTCGAGCAATCTTCTCAGGATGCACCTCTCAAGTAATTTGCCAAATGCTGGAAGCAGGCTTATTGGGCGATAGGAGTCTAATTCCTCTGCTGGCTTCCCATTTTTATGGAGCATAATGATATTCGCCTTCTTCCAGGCACTTGGGAAGTGTCCCAGTCGAAGAGCAGAATTGAAAATCAGAACGAGGACTAACAAAGCTCTGTGGGGCATCAGCTTAATGGAGCGGTTGTCAATGTGATCCTCACCAGGAGCCTTGTTGTTGCGAAGGGATTTGATATCATCTTCCAATTCCGTGAGTTTAATAGGCTTTACAGGAAGAGCCATCTGCAATGGGGCTTCTAGGGATTCAGCAACCAGTTGTTTTCGTCTTCGCGATGCTGTCTCGAACGGCTGGAATCTTTCCTCCAGGTTTCTGGCAAACGCTTCAACTCTGTCCTGAGGTGATAAAGGGAATACTATAAAGTTTAAAATTAATCATTACAAAATCAATTTTAACAATTAATTAAAGAAAACAATCTGGAAAATTAATAGTTTTAAAGATTTAAACTAAAAAATGGCAACCGGAGGTTCAGCACCAACCTTTTCTGCGGACGGGATATCCTGTGCCACCAATCTGACAATGGAGTTATGTAACCGATTATTAAATGTACAATTGGGTGAAGTGGCCAGAAAAATCGAAGGGATAGAAGGGCAATTAAACGCTAGCAGAAATGAAGTGGAAGATTATAAAATCCAAATAATTGACGCAACTATAAAATGCGAAACTTCCCTAGAGGTAGTTAAATCTTTACCAATCCACGAAGTAAACAAGAAAATGACATCACTCATAAATAAATCTATAATGATATATGCAAAAGACAGCGAAATAACCAAGGAAACGAATAAAACAAACAGGAGCAACGCTCTTACAATTTTTATTTCTGGATTGAACGGTTCAATCTCAAAAACACTCTTTTCTCTAAACCCACCAGACATGCCAAATGCTCTGGTAAAGTGTCAGGAATTAATTTGAAAATAAGTATTATGGATTTAGGAATGAAAATAAAAATCAGGGAAACAACCTAAGATTTAATCGAGTAGATTCCAGACAGAATAATAATTCATCAAATAGAATGAATAATAATTGGAATAATAATCAGAATTATAATTGGCCGCAAAACGGGAACTTTGGACAAAATAAAAATTTTTTTTTTTTTTTGTTCTATTAAAATTGTATTTATTTACATTGCAGTCTACTGTAACTATTTATAGTAACTTCTACTGCAGAGATTCATAATTTCTATCGAGTATTTACATATTTACATACTTAAACCTAATTAGGGAGTCTAGAGGCATTCATTTAATTTAATTTAATTAATTAATTTATATATCTTCTTGGCAGATCTGTTGGGTGAATGCGCAGAAGCCTCATTCTCGCCCTCAGTCCCATTACTTGTCTCCTCTTCAAGAGTTTTCGAGCCAACTGGTTAGGGTGGTTTCCCAATTTATTTATGTACGCGATTGCTTGCTTATTTATGACATCGCCAATCCTTGGTACTCTCAGCTCCGTTTCAATGTCTTTGTTGCGGATGTACCAAGCCGACTTTGCGGCGATGCCATATACTTGGATGCCATATCTCCAAATAGGAGCCAATACAACCTTATAAATTTTGGCCTTGTTGGAAATTGAAAGTTTGTTTCCAGGCCTAAGGAGCCAAGCCATGCTCTTCGCCTTTGTTTTGAGCCGCCGAGTTACATCCGTTACATGGCGTTGAAATGTAAGTCGCTTATCCAGAACGACACCGAGGTATTTGTGGGCGTTCGATTGTGGGAGGAGCTCTCCATGCAGAAACACACCTGGTGATGTGTCTTTTCTCAGGGTGTACGTCACGGAAACACACTTTTCCGGATTGACTGCGATGTTCCAGCGTAGGGCCCAGTTCTCAAATTTTATTTAGGTAAAGCTGAAACGTATCGGTGGCTGTATAGACGCAAGTATCTCTGGCCAGGACTGCAGCGTCATCAGCAAAGGTGGCAACTAGCAGGTCATTGGGATCTGTAAGTGACATTTTGTCAGCTGAGGGCATGTCGTGCGTATACAGGCTATATAGTGTTGGACCTAACACACTTCCCTGGGGTACACCTGCTCTGACTCTCTTTGTGTTTGGGAGGACAGTCCGTCCTGTACTACTTTAAAGGATCACTCGTGTAGGAAGCTTTTTAATATCAACAAGTAAGGGAGCAGCAGTCGAGTTTCCCGACTGCAAAATACCCTGTACCCTTAGACATGCTTACAATTTATTTATTTAGTATCAATAAATAAATGAAACAATATTCTACTAAAAAAAGAAAATAAGTTTCGTGTGTCATAAAGACATACACATTTCGCTGCCAACGTCGCAGTCGGCGTCGCGCAATTAAAAAATTAGATAGCTTTTATAAGCACCAACGCATATGCCGAATTGCACAGCATTAGGTTAATAATTGTGGGCGTGGCAGTTTTTTGCGATTTGCGTGGTAGCGGGGGGTGAAATGAAAAAAAAACAACAAACTTGTACTCCGTATGTTAATTACATATCCAACGATATATGGCACATGTCTGTAGCTCTTGTAGTTTCTGAGATCTAGGCGTTGATACGGACAGACAGACGGACAGACGGACGGACGGACAGACGGACATGGCTATATCGACTCGGCTGTTGATGCTGATCAAGAATATATATACTTTATGGGGTCGGAGATGCTTCCTTCTGCCTGTTACATACATTTGCACCATATTATGATACCCTTTTCACCCATTTTTAATGGGTACAGGCTATAAAAAGAGTTGAGGATTTAGTAGGCTTTTAAGCTTGTACAAAAGTCCTTCATGCCACACTCTGTCGAAATCCTGCTGGATGTCCAGAAAAGCTCCAACGACGTACTCCTTTCCATGGAAACCTTCCAGCACAAACTTCACTACGCGGTGTAGCTGTTCAGGTGTGGCATGCCTGAGTCTAAAACCAAACTGAAACTTCGGAATAGCTTTTTGGACCTTACGGGATTCGAGCAATCTTCTCAGGATGCACCTCTCAAGTAATTTGCCAAATGCTGGAAGCAGGCTTATTGGGCGATAGGAGTCTAATTCCTCTGCTGGCTTCCCACTTTTATGGAGCATAATGATATCCGTCTTCTTCCAGGCGCTTGGGAAGTGTCCCAGTCGAAGAGCAGAGTTAAAAATCAGTACAAGGAATAACAAAGCTCTGTGGGGTATCAGCTTAATGGAGCGGTTGTCAATGTGATCCTCACCAGGAGCCTTGTTGTTGCGAAGGGATTTGATATCATCTTCCAATTCCGTGAGTTTAATAGCCTTTACAGGAAGAGCCATCTGCAATGGGGCTTCTAGGGATTCAGCAACCAGTTGTTTTCGTCTTGGCGAAGCTGTCTCGAACGGCTGGAATCTTTTCTCCAGGTTTCTGGCAAACGCTTCAGCTCTGTCCTGAGGTGATTTTGCCCAAGTGCCATCTGGGTTACGAACTGGAAACTTTGGGGCAACTTGTCTCTTGAATCTCTTCGTGAGCTTCCAGAGCGCGAATTTTGAGTTTTCATCGGCAGTAGCTTTCCCGAGGAACGCGTCAGTTTGTTCTCTTTTCAGGTTGGCCAGTACTTTTCGCACCCGATTTGATATCCTTCGGTACAATCTGTCAATTATTAGGTCATTGGTCCTGATGAACTCACGCCGAAGACGTTTCTTGAGAGTTAAGAGTCCGACTGCTTCCGGAGAGAGAGCGACGCTGCTATGCAAGTTGTGTAGGTGAACTGCGCCGCCAGGAGCTGCAATTTGAGCTGCATCTTTGATCTTCTTCATAAAAGTTTTAACCGCTTTCTCGATATCGTCTGCTGTATTTATCTCTGTATTAAGGTTAAAGGCATTGTTAAGTTCGTACTGAAACAGCCTTATATTCGCACCAGAGGAACGAGCATCCTAATAGGGGCGGTGCTATGAGGAGACGTTGTTAGTGAAGCGATCAGCGGCAAGTGATGGGAAGATAGATCATACTCTTCGCGTACTGATAGTAGACTGTTAGCTAGTCGATACATGCAGGAACATTCCTCGTGTTATATGGGTAGTGAGTGGGTTTGCCTATAGCCAGTCTGTGACTTCACCTTTGGATTATAGGTATTAACCACAGCGTGACCATGGGAGGTGAACGCATTTAAAATTTGGGGTAGAAGCAGCCAAGTTGCACACCACAACCCTGTAGGCTCTGTCTTCCGGAAGGCAGAAGTGAGTGTATTGGAGATGAACTTCTGATAATTTTTTAGTGATAGCTCTGTGGGCATCAGAGTCACGGGGGTATATGCGCAAGTTCCCATTAAGCGCGATCTTGAGCGCTTATGAGTCGGACGATACCGCCGAGTCGAGAAGTCTTTCTAAAGCTTCTTCTGCAACGGTTTCGACCTGGAGAATGTCCATGCTAATTTCGCCTTCTTGACAGTCATCTAGGTTTGCAAGAGCAGCAAATTTATTTAAAGCGAGATGGTTTCTTTGTTCAATTACATGGGCTCTTTTTTCGAACTTTTCGGTGAGGTTGGTAGGCTTCTCTTCTTGGATGAAACTTTTTGCCAAGAGACTGAAGCCGGCTGGAATGTAGGCGTACTACTATTTTTTTCAATTTGCGGTAATAGGCGACTATTTGCAACTGTTATCTGGTTAGCGTTGTTTAATTGGCTTGGGCTGCTAACCATAAAAGGCTCCCTGCCAGTTGTGCTAGGCGGGGGCATGCTCTGAAAGGAGCATCCTGTTCGTGGTACCTCTCGTAACTCCGATTTAGTGCACCCAGCGACTTCCGACATCCCGGAATCGATCGACCAGACTTCTCTTGAAGCACCTCTATTTTTTAATTTCCTCGATAAAATAAAAAGGTTTGATTATTTGCCAAAAACTTTTTTTTTCTTTTTTGTTTTTTCGTAAAAAATTTAATAATTTAATTTAAAAATTTAATCGAACTGATCCCTTTCTCAATGATGATTCGACAGGTAAAAAGTTAAATGTATATATTAAAATATTTTATATTTATAAAGTTGTTTTAGATGCCTGACACCTCCTATTATGTTGAAGCAATTAAGGAAATTATTCAGGAGAACTTATCGAAAAGACAATTTCGGCATAATATACCAAAAAAGGGCATTGTCTCGGATCGAACGGTTTAATCGATAGGCGTAGTCAGTATTTCCCTGATAGCGATAGTATTTGGTGGATAAATGTGTGCGGACACACTGTTTTCCGCTATCGCAAGCCGCGAAAAACTTAGCGTGCATTGTCGCACGAGAGTTTGGAGGGCACAAGGTGTCGGAGACGGCAATTTGGAGCGCGCACAGGCGCCGCCATATTGAAGCGGGGGAAAATGTAGCATTCCCCCAGGAAGAGTGGCCGGCTGAATGGAGGGGAAGCCACCCCTATAACAACGAGAGCGGACCCAGTGAGTAGTGGAGCTGCCGGCCGCGGGTGAATTTCACGTCGGCGACGATTTTTTGCCCTACCACTACGGTGACTACCGTAGCTTCCCAACCTAGAAGTACTGCCGTCACAGCTGCGAGCCCAGCGCCGGAGATGAACCAGCCCCTCACGTTCGATCTGGCTGAAGGATGAAGGCCGTGAGACGGTGAAGGCGCTACTAATTCATCCAGGGAATGTCAGCGCCGTGATGGAGTAGTTGCGCTTTAGGTTCGGCCGACCGGAGCAGCTTATACGCAGCCAGCTGAACAGCGTGCGAGAGGTACAGCCAATTTCGGAGCACAATTTGGTGAAGATCATTCCTTTCGCTACCCAAGTGAGTAATCTCGCGGCCTTCTTGCAGGCAGCAAAGGCGGAGCAGCACCTGTGGAACACAACCCTCATGGAGGAGCTTGTGGCCAAACTTGCTAAGATCAAGCGAGTGGACTGTGCCAGGTATGCTGCAACGATTGTGCCCTTTCCCTCTGTTGTCCACTTTCCCTCTGTTGTCCACTTCAGCGCGTGGGTACACCAGTACGCAAACGTAGTGTGCACGGTTTTGGACGTCGAGGGAAAGGAGCCGAGGCGTTGATTTCTGCATGCGAGCATCGAACTCAACGAATGCGATCAACAGCATGATCGGCATGAAGCCGCGAAAAACTCCTATGGAGGACAACATGGAATCACCAGTTGCAGAGAATAGGGATGCGCGTCTGCCGATGAAGCCCTACAGCAACGTGGTTTTGAAGCTGCTCATCGGCCTGGATCACAGACATCTCGGATTGCCACTTAGAACGAGGCGGTTCGCTAGAGAGGGACAGTACGCGGCCGCAACCGAGCTGGGCTGGGTTGTGTTTGGGCCTGTATGTGGGCAATGAACTACGCCATCACCGAGGTCCTGCCTACTTGCCGTGTTAGTGGATGGTGGAGGACTACTTCTGAGGACTGGAGAACTTTGGAGTGAAGCCAGCGTTACAGGTCGCAGGCAGCGACGATGTGCGGGCACAAAGTATGCTTGAAGACACCACGGTGAGAGTGGGGCGCCGCTACCAGACGGGATTACTCTGGAAGGACGACCACGTTGTGCTGCCACAGAGCTACGAGATGGCGTACAAGAGGCTGGTCAACGTAGAGAAAAAATTGAAGCGCAATGAGCCGTTGGCGCAGGAGCCCGGCAAGATATGGCTTGTGTTTGATGCTGCAGCCAAAGTTGGAGTCTCCAGTCGGAGTCTCCAGTAACATCAAGTAGATGTTCCATCAGGTGCTGATCCGACCCGAGGACAGATGTTCCCAACAATTCTTTTGGAGATATGGCGACGACGCGAGAGATCCGGATGTCAATGATATGAACGTAATGACGTTTGGAGCAGCATGATCGCCGAGCGGTTCACATTACGTGAAGACCGTGAATGCGCTGAAGTTTCGGGATTCGGATCCGAGAGCAGCCATGGCTATTATTCGGAAATGAAATGATATCACTCGTTATCGTTTATTGTAATATATTATGGTATATTATTTTGCTTGCCCCAGTTGCATAACCATGTGGCAGAGGTCGCCGCAATAAGTACAAAACAAATTCGGCTGCGGAATAAGAATGAGTAGTCAAGTGAGAGTTACTTTTCATACTAATTTAATTTTCGTTCTTTTAGGGTTTATATACACGTTTCCTACAAGCTAGGTATTTACTTATTTTTAATGATAAGACAAATCTAAGTCTAATAATATGATTTATGTTATGCAGATGGTGCGAAATCGTGCATCTTCATGCTTAGCGATAAAAGGTCATTATTTACTAAGGCCGCCTGCATATCAGCGAACGGTCCGTATTTATTAGGTTTGTATGCCTACCAGCGATGGTCAGTGCATATCAGTTAAGGCTCACTGTTGAGTTAGGTACGTGTGAAACGTACCCTGTCGCCTTTCTGCGTAAGATAGCAGTGTGCCTGCGTATCATCTGCAGCGTAAGATTTTCTGCAGTTATGTTAAATCGTACAGCTATCACCGACTATTATTGTGTCGATGACTATGTGGACAGTTTCGCAACAGAGATCGCGGCTATCAGCGTATCTATCCGAGTGAAGCATGCTGGATTCGACCTATACCAGTTTTCATTCATCTCGCCCACCGTGGAGACGGCTTTAGGACCTGGACGCGTCAAGAGCGTCGGATGGGGTGGGGCTGATCAAAAGATCCTCGGAATACGTTGCGGGTAGAAACGGGGAGTATCATCGAGTGCCAAGCATCGTTCTGAGTGGAGATCGAGCCCCTACGAAGAGGAATTATTTGAGCCTGGTGATGTCGACGTTTGATCCCCTGGGATTCCTATGCTGCCCATTATTACAGCGAAGCTGCTGCTGCGAGAGATTTGGAGACAGAATATCCAGTGGGACGAACCACTATCGGAGGAGTTAAGCAAAGCATTTGCGACTTGGCGCAAAGAGATGGACGCCGTGGGACAGTTCCGATGTGCTGGCCATTATTTTGGGCGTGGAGCAGTCCGGGCCATAGAATTGCACGTCTTCGTATATGCTAGTCAGGAGGGTCACATATGAAGACGACGACGTGCTGGTGAGCTTCGTATGGGCAAAGACGAAGTGCCCCCCGATGAGAACAATGACGATCCCACGGCTGGAGCTGCGGCGCATGATGCAACGCGGTCGCAGAGGGGAGTCGACCTATTGGTCAGAGACCTGTTGCGGAGAACCTGTTGGTCAGACAGGCACAGTTGGAGTCGTTTCCCGACGAGATGAGGTCGGGGGAAACTGGACAGGACGTCGCTAGCTCGAGCGACATTCGGGGATTGGTACCCTACCTGGACAAGAAAGGGATTCTGCGAGCTTACGGCAGAATTGATGCGGCACTGTGCATGTCGTACAGTGCGAGGAGGCCCGTAATACTGCCACACAGGCACAGTCTGAAAGACCTGATTGTGCGACATTTCCACGCCAGGATGAAGCATCAAAATGTGGATGAAACGATCGCTGAGATCCGGACGAGATTCTGGGTCACGAAGATGAGGCGGATTCCTGCATAATTGCGATCAGGAACTTCGTCTTCCGTAAGGGGCCAGTACATAGACTGCGAAGCGACAACGGAAAGAACTTCGTGGGAGCTGACAGGGAAGCCAGACCTTTGGTGATGTGTTTGAGATGGAGAAGATTCAGAGTGAGTTGTCAAGCAGAAGGATAGAATGGGTTTTCAATTGCCCAGTGAACCCGTCTGAGGGTGGAGTATGGGAGCGCATGATGCAGTGAGTCAAGAGAGTACTGCGTCATACCCTGAAGGAAGTTGCGCCGCTGTTTGCCACCATCGCAAGCCGCGAAAAACTTAGCGTGCATAGTCGCACGAGAGTTTGTATTGCACACTGTGGTAAGGTAGGATTATAATAATTTATATTGAATAACCTTAAAAAAATGATTATAGACTAAAACGAGCTACTACTACCGGATGAGTCTTTCCCTTTCCTTAGGGATCCAAGGCGGAGTAGCCGTTTAAGGCAACTCTGCTCGAGCGACGACAGGCCGAATAGGTCTTTAGGACCTTTAAACATTACTTAAACAAAAATACTAAAAACTACTACACATACCATCTGAAAAGTATTAAGGGCCTCCAAGTCATTCTCAAGGGTATAGAGCATACGTAACACGCTCAGAGATCACGCAAGCATTAAGCGATAAGGGTTTTAAGGCGAAACCCGTCTTTAAAATCCTGAACAAAGACTGGCAACCGCAACCACTCTTTAAAGTCGAGCTGGAACTTGATGCTGAAGTTATTAGGAAAACTGATCAAAATTCTCGTTGAACTTCAAGCACGTCGGCCTATCATCGCTCCGTAATTTGAACGTTTCATCTGTTTTTGGACCATCTATTACCCAAAATATCTTTGGTTTGTACCTCAAAGAGATGCGAATTTGGAGGCGCTATTACCGGCACAGGAAATGCGCTGGTGCTGGTCATTACGGTGATCTATTGGGCAAAGGTATCGGTTTGACATGGTTCTGTTTGGCCTGTCCAGAGATACAAGGCGAAATGCGCACGTTTATGCGGCAAACTCAAAATGGTTTCCGGAAGGTTCGGAAACAATTTGCCTCATTAAATGAGCAGTTTCTCAACCTTGAATCTCTATTTCTGTTTCTTAAACTACTAAGCGAATCACCACGCCGGAAAATTCGTAACAATAACCAGCGAATTAATATATGTACCATCCAGCCACACATTTGCCAGTAAGTAATGTTATGGACATGGCCATGGCGCATAATCTTAGTATAGCTCCCTCAGAACTTTTTGTGACCAAAATTTAATTTCAAACATAAGCGTAGAATATCCTTATTTAAAATAACTTTACCAGATGCTTCCCTTGCTAAAGCATTAGATCCTGCAACCAG
Source organism: Drosophila vallismaia (assembly GCA_035047325.1). Classification (NCBI taxonomy): domain Eukaryota; kingdom Metazoa; phylum Arthropoda; class Insecta; order Diptera; family Drosophilidae; genus Drosophila; species Drosophila vallismaia. The sequence continues at coordinate 353,580 of JAWNPU010000059.1, forward strand.
GGCCGCGCACAGTAGTGTTCATGAATTCTTGACCAGAGATTCTCAAGGTTCCAGTCCAGTTATTATTTCAAAAAACTAAGCAACAAGATTTTTGCTTGCTGCTACCAAAACGTTTGCAGTATTCTTGGAAAACTGAACTTATTTTTTACTAACAGTGCTTCCTTTGAGAAGAGAAACCTTTGCTAAGAGAAACCTGGCTAAACTCCTCTGTCATAGACAATGAAATTTTGGTATCGAAGTACACTGTCTTTCGGGAAGATCGCCCAACTCACTATTACTAATCCTTTTGGAATTGAATTTTTTGACGTTAAAATTCACCATGAGTCTTCTAACCTTTTCATTACTCCTACATTCCTCTTCTGTGTGATGCAATCATTTATATGCACCACTTAACTGCCATTAAATAAGTTTTGTCTCTGCTAAATGCTGATCTTATTCTAGTTATGGGGGATTTCAATTTGCCCCTCATTTTATGGATCAACTCGGACGATGATAATTCACTGCTACCCACTAACCAATATGACTTCCTTGATGGCTGCCGTTTTCCAACTTAACCCTATAAGGAACTCCCGTGGCAGGTCGCTTGACCTCATTTTCTCTAATACTACCTCTTCTGCTACAATAGCAGGGTGTCCTCCCTTCTATATCCAACGCTCTCAGTTTCGCTAATTATTGACTCTCCTGAAGTCCCCTGATGGTGTATGCGATGATGGTGCGATGGTGTAACAAATTTGTACGATCCTTTCACCACCAAATCCATTTTTATCACCCTAGTTCGTTCTATCCTTGAATGGAGTCCCCAATACTCCTCTCACCAAAATATCATTTAGTCGGTCTAAAAGCAGTTTCTGTTATTTGCACTAAAAAACTTAAACTAGGATCCTGATAATCGTTTCTCGCCGTACCGTTGCAGGCTTAAATTGTTAAAGTTACCTCCTCTGAAGGAGCGCAGAACCTGTGCTGGTGGTCATGTTTCTACATATGCTTATTCATGGCATGGTTAATTCTAAACACCTTCTGAACCAACTATATTTTTGCATCCCTTATAGGAAAACTTGGTCCTTACGACCCCTATGGTTACCTATTTGCAGATCTAACTACGCTGAACACGATCCCATTCTCTCTATTTGTAAAAACTATACTGAGATAAGTACCTTATCCCCTGAACTCTCTCTTAATGTTAATAAATTAAAAATCTTAGAATAGCTCTTAGTATAGTTATATTGTATTTATATTTATATTTAGCAGATCATTGTTAAATTTTTGTTAAATAAAAAAAATAATAAAAACAAAAATTGTGCGAAGGCCCCGTCAAACGCACTAATGGCCAAGAATATGGCCATACAAGAGCACACTGCACATTCCGTTCAGTTTGTGTCGTCTGTGGAGAGCTACATGATTCTACTCATTGCAAGACAAAAAAAAGTGATCCAAGCTCTAAAATGTGCGGAAATTGTGGGGGTAACCACACAGCAAACTATAGGGGCTGTCCAATATACAAAGACGTCGAAAGCCGGATTCATTACCGAGTAACATCTCCACGCCTCCATACGCACAGAATACACCTATACCATCAAAAAAACCCCAGAAGTCTTTTTCGCAACGACAATCATATTGATGTGATGCTACTGTCGGAAACACATCTTACGCATCCACGGCACAAATCATCCAGGTGGAACCATGGCGGAACCAGTATTCTGACTAGAAATCGCATCAAACACAATTACCATAGCGAGTTTGCAAACAACTACTCACATGTACAAATGTACAACTAGAAAGATGCAATCTTATCATCGCAGCGATATATTGTCCCCCTCGTTTCAATGTTTCCGAACAACATTTTCTGGACTTCTACAACGCCAAACACACCTACTGGGGATAAAGCCTCGTCACCCCTAAAGAAAAACAGCTGTATAACGCCTTCATGTACGTGTATTTCAGCCGATCCCTGCTACAAGTTCATTTGTATCATCAGAAATACAAACTGCTTTCGAAAAACGGGATTATTGCATAGCAATATTTTTGGATGTCTCTAAGGGTTTTGACAAGGTCTGGCTAGATGGATAAATATTCAAAATTAAAAAAAGTGCTTCCCCAATACACCCGTAAACTACTAAAGTCGTTTCTCTAAACTCTAACATGTCCATGCTTTCAACGCTGGAGCTCCCAAGGGCAGCGTACTTGGCCATAAGCTGTCCTTTATAAAGCAGACATACCGACAACCAGACTACTAACGATTTCTACGTTTCCCTATGACCCACCGATTTTAAGCCGATCCAAATGCCATGTACTAGCAAAAACTCAAATCTCTACTCACTTAGTGGCCGTTGAAAAGTGGATATCTGACTGTCGATTCAAAATAAACAAACAAAAATGAAAGCATGTAACAATCACACTCAATCGGCAAGACTGCCTTTCGATGGCCTTTAACAACACCAGACTCCCGAAAGCAAATGATGTGACTTGGATTGCTCCTTGACCGAAGGCTCCCCTGCTTGCGCCAGGCCATCGAAGACAAAAGAACACATCTTAAGCATAAGGCTAGTAGTCTCCAGTGGCTTATGAACTCTCGAGTTATGAGTTGAGTTGAGTTATGAGTTATAAATTTAATATATTTTTGATTAGCATATTTTTGATACCTTGTAAATGCTGTTATATAATGTCATTAAACTAATTATCCAGATCTCCATATTTTATATCGTAATTTTATTACTGTAGTAAAATAATGAATAAAAGATTTCAGTTATAGTATATGTATAAATCAGACAACCTGAATAGATTTCAATTCATCCTAATTAGCTTAGATGTATAGCTTTACTCCCACAAAAGTTAAAAGGAAAAACGACAGGATGCCAGAAACTAAATTCTCTTATATTTTTTGTATATAAAGATGCTCATCAGCACATTTTCCTGGATTTGGCTGACACTTCTGAGGTAAACGCATTAGCTGAACTGGAACGCATTTTAGACAATATGCCTGAAGCCCTCGAGCTTATGAGACGCGTATCAAAATTGGAGACGAATATACGCTTTCTTAACTCACAGTACAGAGATGGTAAGTAGCGATAACAATTTTTTTTTTTTTTACATTCTAAAATTCATGAAGGTTTCCGTGGTACAAAAAGGGACCTGGCGTATATTTTGCATTATGAGTGCAAATTAGGTGTCTGTGAGAATTTTTACAAGTCTCAATCAGTAATGGAACTAGGACTTTCGACTTGCTTTCATATTGATGAGGTAAAAGGTTAAATGTATTTATTAAAATATTTTATATTTATAAAGTTTTCTTAGATGCCTGACACATCCTATTATGTTGAAGCAATTAAGGAAATTATTCAGGGGAAATATTATGAAATTCCTAAAAATGGTTTATTCCGCCTTCGAGAGCTTGGAAAAAAAATTAAGGATCAATTGGAAAAAGTTATTCCGCTATTTGAACGAGATCTTAGTAAGGGCCATGAATCACTAATGGAACAAGCCACAAATATACGCAATATTATTGACGCCGTCATAAGTGACATTCACTTGAATACATTACATTCGGCTAAAACTTACGATGACGTGTACGAAAGGTTTGGCCCGGATCGTAGAATTATCAGCTCTGTTGTCTTCATATTACTTATGTTTGTAAGTAAATCATGGTTATGGTTTAAATTTTGTTAAAACTGTGCATAGGGATATGATTACTTATTAGAAATGTGTATGTCTTTATGACACACGAAACTTGTAGTCGGGAATCTCGACTGGTGCATCCTTACTTGTTTTAATTATATTTATTTTAAATCAAAAATTAAATTCTATTTATATCCGCACCACTTAGCATTTTTGGGTGCAATATTTGTGCGTGAGTTTTTATCAGTTTTATTATTTGTATAACCGAATACAATTCTTGTCTTTAGTTCTTTTTCTATCGTGCATCAAATTTACTTTGAATTTAACCGTTTTATTATTATCAGCTTGAACGTCAAACCTTTGCTGTGGTGAAAGTCTTACATACTACATTTTTGTCGGTAAACATATTCGTACAAAAATATTTGCCGAGTACAGTCAAGAAAAAAATTACCAAGCCTGTGTGAGTTAAAGTCCCAAAACCTAAAAATACTGAACAGTCTTTTTGTAAATCTTGTTTTTCTAAAAAATATTCTTTTTAAAAAAACTAATAACATCGAAGACTCTTACCTCTTAGAACACCTATTAAAAAAAAAACTGTCTGCGATATAATTTTTCAAGATAGTCAAACTCTATAAACCGCTGCCGGATCCAATTTACTTAGGATCCGAAACAGTTTTAAAATTTTGTGAAAACTAAGTATAAATATGTATCTTCGCCCCCTTAGTTTCGTTTGAAAATTTCTCTAAATTGTCAGAAACTCCAAAGCTATTTAAACTAATTGGTAACACCACATGCCAATGTGGTTTTATTAACCACCACGTCGCTCCACCACCACTTGAAGCTAAATTCCTTTTTTACAGATGGCTTCCGTAACGGTCTTTAAACATATGTCATATACATGGACTTTAGTAATGCATTTGACTCTGTCAACCACTCACTCCTTTTGACTAAAAGTCCCCCAAGGAAAAAAAGGAAACAGCAGAGAAACCGAACCCGATCCCGAAGACCCTCAAGCCTCCCCCGATCTACATCCCAGACGTGACCGACATTACCGCGGTTGTCAAGATGATAACGACCCTCGTGATCGTACAAGGCGGTCATCAAGGGACTTCACCAATCAACGGACCAGTCTGGAAATAAAGAAAAACTCCACAAATACCGCCATACTGTGAGGGATCTGCATAATTTGGCAGAAAATCCAAACAACCACTGGGGATATTTTTTGTTTATCTAGAATCAGTGAGCAACAATACAGAGGTTTTCAAAATAAAGATGATTTGCAGGTCAGTCGTCACCGTAGAGCCCCCACTGAAGTTCAACGATGTTCCACAATGTTTCAGATGCCAAGGGTTCGGGCACACCCAACGCTACTGCTTCCTGGAACATCGCACGACTCTAGGTCATGCACCAAAAAAGATTACGAGAAAGCATGCTGTTTACATTCTGCGTCGTTCAGAGGATGCCCTGCCTACAAAAAGGCAAAGGCGCAGCAATCTCCTAAAGCCAGACCCGTTGAGAGTAGCAATAAACCACCTCTCATCCAAATACCAACTATCATCAATGGTACAAGTTGCAGGGACGTACTTCTAGGAAACCAAGCGACACAGCCAATAAATCCCCAACAAACCCCTCAAACCACTCCCGAAGCCCCAAAATATAGTCTTAATATAGTTTTTTTGAAGGGAAGGAAATCACCAACGGGATCGCCTATAAGGCCCTTAGACTTCGCCGCGGGATTCCAAAATGAAGACCTACGGGGCATCCTCGCCAGAACTCGCCGGAACTCTCGGCTCTTAGCAACAGGGCCATCGAGCTTCACGAAGGCGACGCTAAAGCGAATCTTTATACGACCGCTTCTACCCAAACTGAGCCGCAAAAGCCTAGAAAAAAGGCTACACCAGCAAGGGAACAGCCAAAGGGATAGAGGCCCACAGTTCAGAAGCCTAAAGCACAGGCACCCAAGCGCGGCAACTACTTCGCGTTGAGCTCAGAGGGTATACCTAAACCCAAAGAAAATACGTCCAAGCCGCGCAGCCATGCATCCGTCGCCAAGGAGGCTAGCACTGGAGGCGAGTGGACAAAAAGTTCAGCCAAAACGCCTGAGGAAGAAGCCGGAGGCACTTATATTAAAGAAGACGGTCGAACCTCAGCGAACTGGGCAAACATGTTCCCAAAGTCCGCAGAACTCAGCAAGGGGAACTACTGCTGGAAGTAGAGGGGAAAGACTCCGACAGCGTCCCCAAATTTAAGACCGAGCTGGAAGCAACTCTAAAAGACATGGCTTCGGTACATACGGGTACACGAAGAATAGCACTATCCTGCAGTGGATTGGAGGAGGCCACGACAGCAGATGATCTCCACAGCTGCCTGGTCTCCCAATTTCAAGGCATTCTGCTGAAACCACAGGACATCAAAGGACTACGTAGGATGCGGGATGGGACTCAGATAGCCTCTGTCCTGATGAACGCGAATGACGCGATTGCGGTCTTAGAGAAGGGCACGGTAACCGTGGTGTGGTTAAGGTGCCGCATCATCCAGGACGTCCGGCCCACGAGATGTTACAAGTGCCTAGGCTACGGGCACCGAGCAACGACCTGTAAGGCGATCGATCGGTCAGACTGCTGCCTGCGATGCGGCGAACGAGGACACAAGGCAAGGGGATATATTGCACCCCCAAAGTGCCTATTATGCAGCGATGAAGTGGATAAAATCCACGCGACGGGCTGTTTTGCGTGCCCGACATACAGAGCCAGCCTTAAAGAAGCGAAGTCCCAGCATAATGCAGGAGCAAATTAAGATTGTTCAGCTCAATGTTAACCATTGCGCAGCTGCTCAGAGCCTCCTGGCTCGAACTGCGGCGGAGCGCAAGGTAGACATCATTGAGCGAACCCTATTACCCTGTCCGTAGCAACCCCACAATGATATTTGACGAGACCGGTAAAGCAGCCATCAAGTGTTGCAGCAACCTGCACATACAGGAAGTGGCGGCCTCGCCGATGCGCGGAATTGCATATGCAAGAATAAAGGGAGTGCACTTTTACAGGTGCTACGCACCCCCTAGCGACACCCCAGACCAGTTCGAGGAGATGCTGGAGGTGCTGGGCAGCCATGCGAGAGAGCGCGGCCCGAAGATCATCGCTGGCGACTTCAGTAGAATGGGGCAGCAGGGTATCGAATCCCAGAGGCCGAGCAGTAATAAACACAATGCTTTTGTTGGACCTGGTTCTGCTGAACGACGGCTGCAATCCAACGTTCAACAACGATAGGGGCTCGTCCTATATCGATATCACCTACATCAGCAGAGGGTTAGTGAGCTGATGAGCTGGCATACCAGATCGACTCGTTTCGAATCTCAAATGGGCACGCGGATTCAATGGCGGCCGACGTCATGAAGAGGCTTAAGGCAATGTGTGATGCAACCATGCCAAGGAGGAAAAAAGAGCATCGCAAGCCCCCAGTGTACTGGTGGAGCGCCAACTTAAGCAAGCTACGCTCCGAATACCTAAGGGCAAGGAGAGGGCGCAACGAGCCCCCAGTATACTGGTGGAGCGCCACCTTAAGCAAGCTACGCTCGGAATACCTAAGTGCAAGGAGAAGGGCGCAACGAGCCAGAGGCAGCACCCAGAACGCATAACTCATGGAGGTTTTCAGAAGCAAACGCTCTGAGTTTAAGCACGGCATATCGGCAGCCTATAAGGAACTACTAGACACCGTAGATAGAGATACCTGGGGACTTGCCTACAAACTCGTAGCTAAAAAGCTAAGTAAAAGACAGGCAACTCCAACTGGCCCGGATGTCCTGGCTAGCATAGTAGCAGAACTATTCCCAAGGCAGACCACTCTATGGCGTCCAACAGCAGTAGCTCCCCCCCTATGACTTCCCGAGCATTACAGACCTCGAAGTTGTGGAGGCAGCCAAGCGAATCAAGCCCAACAAAGCTCCTGGCCTTGATGGAATTCCTAGAGCAGTTGTCAAGGCAGCGGCGTTAACTAGACCAGATATATTCAGGAAAACCTTTCAGCAGTGTCTCTTGGACGGGGTCTTTCCGACGAGGTGGAAAAGTCAGAAACTAGTTCTGCTGCCGAAAGGCAAGGGATCAGCACATCCTGTATGCTCGAATAAAGGCAGTCACAGAGAGCAGCAACGACATAGGTACGCAGCAGCACGGATTCCGGAAGCGCAGGGGCACCCTGGACGCACTTATGGCGGTGAGAAACATCGCCGAGAATGCTCTCGATGGTGTTAGATGGCTGGGTGGAAGGAAGGAGTACTGCGCAATCGTCACGTTGGACGTGAAGAACGCCTTCAACACCGCTAGATGGCCAGTAATCCTCAGCGCCATGCATAGGATGGGTATCCCGGAGTACTTCAGGATCGTCGTTAGAAGTTACTCTACGGATCGTGTCCTCTGGTTCGACACGGACGCTGGCCCGAGATGCTACAGTGTTTCTGCAGGGGTCCCACAAGGATCTGTGCTTGGACTGATCCTGTGGAACATTATGTATGATGGAATCCTGGGCATCAACAGGCCCTTAGTAGCTGAGCTACATTGCTTTGCGGACGATGTGGCAATATCTGCAGTGGCCAAGACAATAGCAGTCCTCGAAGAGAAGTGCAACACGACAATTACTATGGCCATCGACTGGCTAGAGAAAGCCGGCTTAACAATTGCGGCGCACAAGACCGAGGCAGTCCTATTAAGCAGCAGGAAGAAGGTGGAAAGAATGCTGATCACGGTAAACGGGACACAGGTGGCATCACAAGACTCCTTCAAATACCTGGGAGTAATGAAAGACCACAGACTAGCTTTTAAGGATTATGCTAAGGATCAGCAATAACAACTGCGTCCTTGTCCAGGATCATGCCCAATATAGGAGGTCCAAATTACCCGGCAAGGAAACTACTGGTGGCGGTAGCCAAGGCAACGCTGCTCTATGACGCACCAATATGGAGCAACGCCACCAAGAAAGGCTCTTACTTGAAAGGAGCACGCGCGGTGGTACGGTCTATGGCCCTTAGGCTCATTAGAGTATTCAGGACCATATTCGGAGACACTGGCACTGGCAGCACTGGCAGGCTTGCCGCCAATATACCTGGAGATAAAGGCCATTTGTCAGGTTCGAGAAGGTGCTACACGGCTGGAGGCTCACGAGCGACTGATGGGAGAGTGGCAGATCAGATGGATAACATCGCAACGGGGGGAGGTGGTCCTACCAACTCATCCCCGATTTAACGGCGTGGGCCAATTGCCGCCACAAAAAACTGGACCACCACCTTACCCAGTTCCTCACGGACCTTGGTTGCTTTCGGGCATACCACTCCGGTTCCACCACGTAGAGGCAGCTCAATGCCTCTACTGCCCTGATGCTGAGGAAACAGCAGAGGATGTACTCATGCACTGCTCCAGGTTCACGGAGGAGAGGGTGCAGCTAAGGGCGCTAATCGGTGCCCCGCTCAGCACTGGCGGCGTGATCACGGCCATGATGGAGAACAGCGACTCTTGGGAGCGGGGACATAACATCATCAAAGATATGATGAAGCGGGTCCGAGCCGACGAGATGGCCAACAGAGCCGAAGGCTAATACAGGCGACGCACACCTATACGATGGCAGGAGAAAAAAAATACCCAGCGAAACCAGGGATGAAGGACGTGCGCCTCTAGGCCAATTAACAAGAAAGGGAGTACAACCAGGTTCCACATCCTGCTCATCGACGAAATAAATTGACTGGAAGTCCCAGTGAGCTTGTAAAGGACGGAAGAGCATCCGGAAGTTTTTGTTTTTAGTACGTAGGCATAGGTGAATGCCACCTATGGACGGTAGGTGGTATCTTTGGAAGATTTTAATTTTCCTACCGTAAGGCACAATAAAAAAAAAAAAAACAAAAAAAAACAAAAGAAGAATAGTTTTTTGGAACGCAAACGGCCTGCAGAGGAGCAAAGCCGAAGTAGAGCATACAGACAATATCGATTTTCTAGTTTCGGATTCCCACTTTTGTCCCAGATCCTACTTTGACATTAGCAGGTATGATCTGTTACATGCCTTGGACCTCGCTTTATAGCAGCCGGAGACTTTAACGCCAAACCCTCCTGGTGGGGGACCCGCACAAACAACCCCAAAGACATAAAGCTCTATAAGTACCTGCAGCGGAAGAGTCTGGACTGCCATTCCAATGGGGAACCCACACACTGGCCTACCGACCCTTCAAAGCAGCCGGATCTGCTGGACTTCGCCATCTCCAAGGGAATAGGACACTCTAAGATAACATGCTCAAGCTATGATAAACTGCTTTCCGACCACAGCGCAGTTAACTTGCTCCTAAACATCCCCGTCCTCAGAAAAACCCCGCCTAGAAGACCCGCCGGGAAACACACAAATGCCCCCAAATTTACGTTCTGGATGCTTTCCTCCCTGTACCCCCTGGAAAGAGGGTTCCATACCAAGCAACATAGATGCGGCCATCGAAAAACTAACCAAAGAGATGCACAATGCTGCTGAGTTTGCGAATCTACCTCTTCCGACTACCCCGGAATCTCCTGGAATCGCGGCCCTCGTGGCTGAAAAAAGGCGCCTTAGAAGAGTCTGTCTTGGACCCATCTTATACACACTCTACACAGCGGACTTTCTCATCACCCCCTCTCGGAACCTCACAGTAGCTACATATGCGATGACACTGCCTTCCTGGCCTCCGCCACAGATCCCCAGGAAGCATCAGCCATCATACAGAGACAACTGGATACTCTCGATCCATGGCTGAAACGATGGAACATCATGGTCAACGCAGAGAAATCATCCCACATAACATCCTCCACGAAAGACTGGACAACTACCCCAACCACCTGGCCATGAAGCTCCTAGATAATAGCCAATCCCTAAGACGCCTGAAAAGGAAACACCCGTTTGACCTCCCCCATCAATAGACACCTAAGTCAACCTCATTAGATATACATTCCATGTACATCCCTTAAGTCAATGTCACCCCCAAACCATTTAATGATTGTTCACTCGGACAGATTTTAAAAACAAAATATTATAAGAATGTTAAAAAAAAAAAAAAAAAAATCTACACGGACTTAAACAAAGCAGCAAATTAAATCTGTTAATTAGTAACTCCTTTTAAGTAAACTCAATCTCTTGCGACTTCGTCCTTCCAGCTACGTAGGGGGAAAAAACCAACGTGTCCGTTTTGAAGATGTACACTCTCCCCTTGAAAGACATCTTGTGCCGTTACATTTTACTATTTTTATTAATGACGTACCGTCTGCTCTAACAAGCTCCCTGGTTCTTATGTATACAGACGACGTTAAGATTTGTCTTGAATATAAATCCTCTTCTCCCCAATGTAACCTTGAAGCGAACTTCAGTCAAAAATGGTGTCCTACAAATCTTTAAAAACTCAATGGGACAGAATGTAAGCTAATGTTTTTTCATCGCTCAGGCCCTAACCAGGCCACATACTTTCTTTACGCGATTTCCCAAAAAAGATTAAAACAGGTTAATGATCTTGGTGTCCTGTTAGATTTTAAACTTAAATTTTCCGACCATATTTCTATTGTTCAATGGTTAATTAATCCAAGAGGTGTTCTTTGCATCATTAAAGTATGATCTAACAAATTTAATGACCCCTATATAACTAAAATCATTAACATATGGTTAGTACGTTCGATTCCAAACGATTTAGACAGCACCAAATCAAAGTTCAAGTGCTGGCGGATCTGTCAGCCGACCATTTTCCACTGCTCTTTAAGGTTGATGAAGACGCACAAACATTTAAAGGTGTCACAAAAATGCTACCACCACCTGCAAACGCTGACGTTTTTTTTTGGATCATATCGAGGCCAACTGCATTAGACTCGAAGCGAATGTCGACTACCTCCCATCGAAAATTGCTGAAGCAGCACGATAGGCGACACCAACCCCACACCAAGTTGGTCACACGACTGTAATGACGGCTCCCATCTTGACCTTGGAAACTAGGGAATTGCTTCCCCATAAAAGGCGCCTCAGAAGACTGTATATCGAGACAGGAGATCCTAGCTTTCTTTGCCAAGAACTGACAAGTGAATCTGAATGCCCTGCGGAACGGTACTGTAATGGACGGTGATAATATAGATATAGAGGCTTACTAGAGGTATTAAAAGCAGCCTCTATTTTAAACACCTATTCTTTGTCACAGTGGCTACTTGCTCAAGACGGATAACGAAAATGCGAGAGCTTTTGCTTCGCATTTTGGTAACCCGAATGAACTGCTGCAGGTATTAGAACACATCCCAAAATACCAATTTGGCTTCATGAACAAATTCTTCGTTTTTTCCTAAACTGTGCCAGTATTCTGGGAGGAAGTTGAAGTGATCTGGAGGCCTCTACATCATGCAGATTTCACGGTCCACCCAGCTGAGCAGTCTTACTTAATTTACTCATGAAACGGCGTGTGGTATTATCAATGTCCACCGCCTATAGTATTGCATATTGACCTGGGATATTCAGCTGTTCAAGATGGAATATGTTTTTGTCAGCATTATGTGCAAGTAGTCGCATGCGTTGTGGTTTTTTTAACGGCGTAGTGTGCAATACAGTCAGAATATGTTGATGGTCCGACTAGATTTCCTGCAGGGTTTCTTCATCTAGCCTCTGCATACAAAAAAAAACACCAAAGGCTGATGATTTTAATAAAGGGTTATAAGAGGAGAAAATGTGTTCGCCAATGGGCAGAACTTGGTGTTGCCAAGCACAATGAATTCTTGTAACATTTTAACTCTACAACAGAATCACTACCAGTATTAAATTTATTGCCTTACGCAGCAAACATAGATTTGAAGTAAGCTACTGTCCATCTCTGTGCTGAAAGTAGATATACAGCAGTTGCAGTGATGGTCCCAGCCGATGTTTGCAGGTGTACTCTATCTGTCTGTTGTTACAAAGTTTCGATTTTATGATGACTGCATAGCTATGGTACTTCTACTGTTAGCACTGGGTGGTGGGCAGAATACATAAAATATTCTGGGAGGTAGATGCGCTGTCTGACTTGCATTTTGTAATCTTAAGGGGGAAAAGCTGGTCTAGTACGAGTATTTGGAAAAAATCGAACATCATTTTTTGGTCTTCAAATAACATCCAAAATATGGATGCCGGCAAAAATATATTTTTTATACGACGGCAGTGCCTCGCATGTATTTAATATGATTTTAAAATGTTTAAAACTTTAAACGCGTTTTTGTCGAAATCACATTTTTATACTGGACGAAGGCATAACTCGAACAAATCTTCACCGATTTTTTGACGAAAATTTTGACAGTACATTCGAAATACCGTTCTCCGGAGACGTACGTATCAATTTTATATCGCTTTTTATAGTGAAAATTGTAACTTTTTGTTGAAACGTGCACCATTTCACGAAAAAAAAACAAAATATCGAAAAAATGCTACGTACGTCTCTGGCTGTTGTTATATTATATATAAAACTAAAAAAAATTGATTTTTTAATCCAGTACAAAAATTATGGAGTTTACATCTAGGCAATGGACCCATTAGAAAAAAAATGCGTTTTCGGAGAAATGATGGACTGCGGCCATTTTGAAATTAATTCACACGAAAATTTTGAATTTATACCATGAAACCAGATTTTGGATTGATTCCTTTGTTGAGTCAAAATAAATTCATAAAATATGCTCTAGACCAGCTAGGGGAGCTCCCCCCCCTTAAATAATTGGTCCACTCTCGAATTGATGAGCCGAATAGAGTTGTCTATCGCCATGAAATTATTGTTAAGGGTATTGCCAGACTTTGGTATAACTTTAGCCAGCACAGTAGCCCAAGCCCTAGATTAAATCGTGTTGCGTCGAGCAATATCAACATAGAAGATTTTTTTGTTAATGTCTGATACGTAACCGCTTATTAATAGCCTGGACCTTGGCTTTAGCTTATTACTTTCTCTGCTCTTACTATTACTATAGCTCTGGACGTAATATAATAGTTCTTAGATTATCCAAAAGTTTGTCATCTTTGACATTGTAGCAGTTCCTTTCTACGTGTAGCGCGCTCAACTCTGTATCTAAACTCCGAATCTAGAAATTTTAGTTATCTTAAGAGACTTATTAATATTCGGACTTTGTTTTAGATTAATATAAAACAAATTCTGTCTAGTTTTGAAGTTTATTGTATTCGTTACTCTGAATGTTCCTCTGGTCAGACTTTGTGGGGTAATAAATATTCGCATAATAATAACTTAACTTAATAATAAACATAACTTAATCCTTGTTCTATCTATGAACTTAGCACGGATTCCTTTATGCACTACTCTGTGGTGTTTATTTTCCTTAAGTTGATAATGCCAGAATTGAAAATTTAACTTATTAAGTTCTTTTGCAGCTGTACTGAAAGCATTAAAGTTGGCTGTATAGATCCTGCACACACCAAACCTAAAGGTGCGGATTTAGTAGTTTGTGGAACCAAAGCTTGCATTAAGGGCCCATTCTGAGTCGCTTACATACTCATAGGGCGTACATACTTCCTATATTTAGCGGATTTTCTACCACCATCTCGGGCAGATGGGTCTTTAATATCAGAATCAGCATCTAACTGGTCTTGCTCTCCGCTTCAACTGACAAAAGCGAAGCGATGGTTACTCATTTCCCTGAAGTTGTGATAGCGGCCTCCACATTGAGTGGCATAATGGGTTGACTTTTAGTCGGTTTTATCGCTTGATATGTAGGATCGTATGTTCTCATTTAAAGTCCTTTGACTTCTTTCGACTACTCCAACTGTCTGCCAACTGGTGGTGGTCTGCACGGGATGTTATATTTTTAATTTTTAAGTATTTGCTTAAGTCAGTTATTACTGAATTCTTATATTCGGTTCACATGTCCGTAATGAACGTCTTCATTGGACCATATTTTAGAATATAAAATTCGGTATTGGTGTAGCAACTAAATATTTTGTTAAGTCATTGCCATTTCCATTTATTCTATTTCTGATTTTGGTAGGGGGGCCAATTGTGTCTACCACTACTCACCCTACCCCTTATGATAAGCGGTCTCAGTGTGTTTTATTGTTTTAGCTTTTTGGCATTTTTAAAGTTTTCTTATTTACTCTTTTATGTATATTTTTATTTATTATTTTTCCAATAATAATATCCCTGCACCTTAACCAAGGTTTTTGCAATGCCTGTATGTCCTCCTTATATTGGACCATCATGTGATGTAGGCAATATAGCTTCTTTTTCTGTTATATTTTTTTTTTAAGAATTGAATTAAGTCAAAGGTCGCATTAGTATTCAAATCGCCGAATTATATATATGTAATATAAAATATTAATAAATATATATAAAACATGTATTATTGTTAATTTGCAAGGTCATTACTTTGCTCACTTCGTCATTGTTGATGACTTCATATACTCTGGGCGTTGAAGCTTTAGTTAGAGATTGCCTAGACAATTCTACTTTTACTATTCCTGCGCATGTTTTTTGTCTACTTTGTCTTCTAGTAGTGACTTGTAATACATGGGTTGTAAATTTTTGTAAATCCTGAATTGTTATTTATGACAGAGCGTCAGCTACATAGTTTTGGTAATGGTAATTTTGAGCTAGGGTTAGTCTTTGAAAACAAATATGTTAGTGGTCTGTGGTCAGTTTTGACTATGAAGTGTTTGGCATAAATATATGGTCTGAAATGTGTTATTGTATGGCTTTTTAAGTACTTTTTTCTCCGTGACGTACACCCTGAGAAAAGACACATCACCAGGTGTGTTTCTGCATGGAGAGCTCCTCCCACAATCGAACGCCCACAAATACCTCGGTGTCGTTCTGGATAAGCGACTTACATTTCAACGCCATGTAACGGATGTAACTCGGCGGCTCAAAACAAAGGCGAACAGCATGGCTTGGCTCCTTAGGCCTGGAAACAAACTTCCAATTTCCAACAAGGCCAAAATTTATAAGGTTGTATTGGCTCCTATTTGGAGATATGGCATCCAAGTATATGGCATCGCCGCAAAGTCGCACCTCAACAAAATTCGTGTGGCGCAGTCGCAAATTTTGCGTAAACTATCTGGAGCGGCTTGGTACATCCGCAACAAAGACATTGAAACGGAGCTGAGGGTACCAAGGATTGGCGATGTCATAAATAAGCAAGCAATCGCGTACATAAATAAATTGGGAAACCACCCTAACCAGTTGGCTCGAAAACTCTTGAAGAGGAGACAAGTAATGGGACTGAGGGCGAGAAGGAGGCTTCTGCGCATTCACCCAACAGATCTGCCAAGAAGATATATAAATTAATTAATTAAATTAAATAATGCCTCTAGACTCCCTAATTAGGTTTAAGTATGTAAATATGTAAATATTCGATAGAAATTATGAATCTCTGCAGTAGACGTTATTATAAATAGTAACAGTAGACTGCAATGTAAATAAATACAAATTTAATTAAAAAAAAAAAAAAAAAAAAAAAAGTATGGCTTTGTAAATGTAACTGGGTCACAATCATGCTTACTTGCTTTAGGGGTTATAAAAAATTCGTTTCGGAAATCTAAGTATTGTACGAGAGTTGATTCTATAAGATAAAGTTTTAAATGCAGAAATGCATTTTGACAGTCATTTGTCAATTCAAAGATATCTGTTAAGGTTTTAATCACATGTTTTTCGGATTAAACTATCACTTTTAAAGCGTCTATAGTAGGGAAATGCTTGCTGTGGCTCTTATCCCGAGAATGCTATAGACACCATTCTTTGGAAAGAGTTAGGTGCTATTTTCAGACCAAACGGTGATCTCGTGAATCGATGTGAACCGTTGTTAATCAAGAATGACGTTATTGGTCAGGATACTTATTAACCCAGTTGTATGTAATTGGAACGTGGATGGGTAATTCTAAATGGTTTGTGGGATTGAAATCTAATTGGTAATTAAATTTTTTTAATGACGCCTATAATACCATAACACGATATTGGAAATTCATTTTCTAATATATAAAAGTTGTTTCTTTGTCTGAATCTCAATTGATGTAAGTCTTTCCATTTTATTATTTCTTTGCCGATGCCTTGAATAGTAATTTGGTTGTTAGTTTGTATGGAGTTAAAATTATTAGAGATTTTTCCAACTTTGTCCATCGAAGTCCGGCACAGTGCCTTGATACTTCCCTAATATAAGTTACTCTTTATTGGATTTGTAGTTTATTATAAACCCAAATTGGGTGTTTTTATTGGAGATCTATTTATCGACTGATTAACATGAACTTAAATTTATCCTAAGGTAGCTGTGGGTCAGTGGCAGTGACTTCGGCTAAGCTAGTGTAGGCGGCAGCGCTGATGGGAGAACTGCTGGATCGATATTCTTTACACATAGCCCAGCAGGCCTATCTGCTAAATTGACATTCTCTTGGTGCAATAATTAATTGGAATTATTGTTCTCAGCACTTAATTGTAGGCGGGCGGATGTTAATCATTTCTTAGAATTTTATTTCCAGAAGAATTTTATTCTCCTCCCTCCAAATCAATATGCATACAAAACAAACAGATGCACAATAGACCCTCTATTATTAATACATAACTGCAACAACCTCTTAACAAAAAACCACATATTCATATTGTCAATAGATATGGAAAAAGACTTCGACAGAGTATAAGCCCACTGCATCATGCAGCAACTGCATAAATATTCGGCCCAAAAATAAATAAGTTCATACACTACCTCAGAAAGCGTCGATTTCGTGTAAAAGTTAACAACATACCGTCAAACAAAAGGCAACTCCACAACGGCATCCTACAAGGATCCCTATAATCTGTTACACTATTCCTAATAGCTCTCAACAAATTAAACGAAATACGAGGTGTGTTCAAAAAGTATCGCGAATTTAGAATTTTCACGGATCGAATCTCGATTTTTTTTGGATGTTTTCGCTCCGAATGTACCACGGTGCCCCAGTGATGGTTCTTAGCATCTTTGATTGTGCTCGCTGGCGTAGCCCCATAGCTGTGCGCCATAGGCCCAGATGGGTTTCAATACAGTTGGGTTCAGATGGGTTTTTAATACAATACATAGAGTAAGACCTTGTGGTCCAGGCTGAGCGGAGAGCCAGCGTTGATGAGCCAGTGTAAGTTGTTGGCTTTGAGTTTAAGATGGGTTTCTGATGGACTCTTCTGTAAAGGTGTACTCCAGGTACGTTACCTCATTTGCTTTCGGGAGTGTTATGTTATTCAAAAAAAGTGGTGGGCAATCTTGTCTGTTTAGCGTAAATGTCACGTGCTTGCATTTTTTCTCGTTTACTTTTATTCGCCAGTCAGAAAGCCACTTCTCAATGTCTATGAGGTGCAATGCTGTGCTGAAGCTTGGATTGGGGATCTTGAACGGCTAAGGATAGCTGTATCGTCGGCAAACGTGGACACTGTTAGGCGACTATTTGTAGGAATGTCAGCAGTATAGATGAGGTAAAAAGTAGGCCCAAGAACGCTGCCTTGGGGGACTCCAGCCTTAATTTCGTGGTCAGTGGAAGTGGCAGTGTTGCACTGCACTGCAAACTTTCTGCCATATACCATAGGTATGATTTTAGAAGTTTGTGTGTGCTTTCGGGTAAAGCTGTTTTAACTTTAAATATTAGGCTGTCTAGCCAGACGCTGTCGAATGCTTGGGATACGTCTAGAAATACGGCTGTACAGTATTCTCTAAAATTTTTCAAATGCAGTTCCTATCTCCGTTGTAATTCGATTCACCTGTTCAATGGTTCTGTGGCTTTCGCGAAAGCCAAATTGATGGGCTGGGATTATATTGTGGGCTCTCATGAGTGGATTCAGTCGGATTAGCAGGCATTTTTCTAATAGTTTCGATATACATGAGAGTAGACTTGTTGGTCTGTAGGATGAGGGAACTGTGTGGTCCTTACAGGCTTCGGAATCATTATAATGATCGATATCTTCCATCGTTGTGGAAAGTAGCCAAGTTTTGTGATAGCATTAAAGAGCTCCGTTAGGAAGCGAACTGCAGAATGTGGCAGCTCGATGATCATTTCCGGGGTAATAAGGTCGTAGTCGGGGGATTTTTTCGGGCTCAGATTTTCTTTAATTAAGTTGAATATTTCTTTTGGACTAAACACAATTGGGGTGTGTTGCTGCTGGCAGTTTGCGGTTGAATACGATAGCGCAAATGTGCTAGTAGCCTCGTTTGGCGTAAATACATTTTGTAGGTGAGCGGCAAATGTGGTGGCTCTGTCTGTATCACGTGCCCAGCCTCCTGAGGAATTCCTTATGGGCAAAATGGTTTTAGTCGGTGGGCGAAGAGTTGGGTGGGCTCTCCACAGTGACTTATGTTTAGTACCTGTTGGTGAAAGTTGCTCTATATATCGGCTCTGAGCGTATTCTTCCTCTTGTTTCAGAGCGTTGGTCAGCTTCCGTATGGCTATTTTTAGCTTTTGTTTTGCAAATGGTGATCTGGACGATTGCCATTCTCTACGTAAGCGTCGTTTTGCGTGGACGAGTTGCTCGATTTGTGCGTTAGTCTTATTCGGATTAATTGTAACGTTTGTGATTTTAGGTGTTGCATTACGAGCTGCTTCCGTAAGAATGGATTCCAGTGTACCTGTGCAGCTCTCTATATCAGATTCAGTATTGATCAGCATCAACAGCCGAGTCGATATAGCCATGTCCGTCTGTCCGTCCGTCCGTCTGTCCGTCTGTCCGTCTGTCTGTCTGTATCAACGCCTAGATCTCAGAAACTACAAGAGCTACAGACATGTGCCATATATCGTTGGATAGGTAATTAACATACGCAGTACAAGTTTGTTGTTTTATTTTGATATCACCCCCCCGTTACCCCGCAAATCGCAAAAAACTGCCACGCCCACAATTATTAACCTAATGCTATGCAATTTGCTTATAGAAGCTATCTAATTTTTAAATTTGAACCAAATCAGATAAGAAACACGAAAGTTATGCCACATGCCAAATCTATGGCAAGGAAAGCAGAAGCGCAGCAAAACACGCATTGCGTGACGACTTACGACGTTGACAGCGAAATGTGTATGGCTTTATGACACACGAAACTTATTTTCTTATTTAATAGAATATCGTTTCATTTATTTATTAATACTAAATAAATAAATAGTCAGCATGTTTAAGGGTAAAGGGTATTTTGCGGTCGGGAATCTCGACTGCTGCATCCTTACTTGTTTTATACTAAAACTGTGAAAAAGTAGCGATACAAATTATACTTTTAAAGATACTGGTATTGGAGTTGAAGGGAGAAATAGGATAAGAAAGTTGAGAGCTCTTCGAACGTAAATTTGTAGGAAGAAGTGGTCTTGTACAAAAGAGTTTTGAAACTCTTAACTTCTAGATGGATTGCTCTAGTTCTGAAATATACAAATACATCTACATAACCTTTTATAATAAGACACGCTCTGCAGGTGTCATGTTTTATCCCGAAAGATCTGGTTCGACACCTATATGGTTGAAGGCCCGAGACAACTTGAATCGTTCGGAAGTGAGGGCTGAGATTGGAGCCTCTTCTTCTAGATTGCGCAGACGCGATATGAGTTTGAATTTCATAAACGTCCACATGCTCTAAGAATTCCCTTTGGGTCGATGATCGGAGTCAGGGGAACTAAACCATTAGACCTTGAAATTGGTCTCTTGAAAAGCATACATTTATTTTCCGCTTGGACCTCTGACCTCTTGGGCCTCTGACAGCTCATCTTCGCGAAATTAGGACGGAACTTCAAAATCTGGCTTTTTGCCACATCGACCAATCAGATCAGTATCAACCGTGTCAAATGAATTGTGTGACCAGAGCTCTCGTACCGCTCTCAGTCATTCAGGTTCTTGTCACCACAGCTTGCTATCCCGCAAGTCGTGTGGTGACACTCTTTGGCAAGCAAGGTGAGGAGGATTGAACTCGGAAGTGACATGCTGTCAAATCCCTTCAACTGGGCTATTGCAGATCTTGGAAACACTATTAGCGACGAATGTCGTCCAAGAGCGTAGATGTTTTTGAGCCACGCCAAAACATTCGTAGAATCTAAAATGCCGGAGGGCTTCGGAAGGGAAGGAATCAGTGCTGTGAATAATTCTACGAGTATCACGGTACCACAGAGCTCTAAGCTAGGTAGAGACACTGTTTTGATGGGCGCAATTCTGGTCTTCGCTGGAAGGAGATGAATGGAAGTACGATTATTACATTATATCGCTGCACCATATGCGCTTTGGGCAGAACCTTTGATACAGGATTAACGCTTTTAAACAGAATTGTACCCACCTGGGGATACGAACGTCGCCTCGGAAATCACGATTCTTTTGGAAATTCCACCATTTGTTTTCGAGACAACTTGTGAAGGGTTGATTCCAGCTAAGCTCATGCAACCAGATTTATTGCTTGAAAATCTTGGCACCAACAACGAATTCTTCGTGCCAACCTGCTGGATGGAATAATTTCGAGATTTGCGATAGTACTTCTCGCTTGAAGATAGAAGACTTGGAGTCCACCTTGTATGGTTTGAAAAAGAACTCATCGGGATCTGTTTGCCACCGGACACATAGTTTAAGCGACGCTAGACTTATGCAGATCCATTAAATCGACAAAGTCTGTGCGCCTTTGAAACGCCGAGTAAAACCTCTTTCTGGAATGACCCACGTACCCACATTCACGATTTTTGAAAGAGAGTGTGTCAACGTATCTTCCGTTTTTATCCCCGGAGGTAGTGTGGTTGAATGGTAGATCCTCCACCTTCCAAAACCTTGAGAGAAGGTTTTCAAGACTTTTATCTTGGCTGATAGTGATCCCGTGGCCAATTGTGAAAGCGGATACGGATCTTGTATTTGTTGGGTTTTTCAGTGGACACGAAAGTATCAACCCGAAAATTGTCTCATGACCCAGAAGTGATCCTCAGATGTGAGACTTGGATAATTGAAGGAAGAATATATGATCCAATCAGCACATCAATCTGCGAACTATTATCAAAGAGCGGATCAGGCAGAGGAAGATTAGGAAGTCTGCTAAGGGAGAATTTGGATACGCAGGTAACGTTTGATCATATTGAACATTCGCTCAAAAATAAGGAATCGAATCCGGAATAAATCAAAGCACGCGCTTTATAAAAAAATTTCAAATTCCAGTTTATAAAAAAATTTCAAATTCCAATCTCGGCGGCATTTCCTTTGTGTTTGTCTTTGGCTTTTTTCATGGTCTTTGACAGCACTTAGCTACCCGATAAGATAAATAACCAAACTTAAAGTAAACACAGCTTCCGCTTGGAGACCAAGCCATGATCAACTTATTGCGCTTCAATCAAACTGCATCAGTCAGCAAATTTCAATTCCACAATGCAGTGAAATAATTTCAGCATAAAGCTTTTTCTCAAAAAATAATTGAAAGTTTATGAAGTTTATAAAGCAAAGCTTCTGGCCGAGGTTGATTGGATTAGGATTAAGAATTATAAGATCAGTCTGATTCGGGACAAGATCGAAAACGGTTTCAAATTAGGGATAAGCAAAAAACCAGTGTCTTGTAATATTGTAAGTAAAAAAGTGTATTAACAAAAAATATTAATTTATATTAAAATAAAAATTATTTTTTCAAATAATTAACAATAACAATTTTAATTGGCGCCCAACATGGGCTGTGTTTTTAACAAGTTATAAATAAATATTAACGATAGTTAAATATAAAACGGAACTGGAGCCGCCAACAATTCATATTTTTAGTGGAAAAATCAAAACATCCACATTAATCCATCGACATCTAACTACTATGACAGTGATCGTGGAAAAACTTAGTTGGAAATTAATAATTAATCCGATTAAGAATTTAATATTTAAAAAGGTGAACTGAATACTTGATACAAATTACAAGAGCACAAGAATCAGACTCAATCCCAAACATAATTAAAACCAAACCAAAAACTATAACCAAAATATTCCAAAAATAAAAAAATCAACACCAAGAAGGAAGGAAGAGCTGAGGGCAATCCCCCGCCACAGCTAAATACAAAAAATTGAAGGAAGACCCAAAAAAAGAAAATAATCAGGACAACTAAACTAAAGGAAGACCCCAACAGAAAGTACTCCGGGCAACTAAACGGAAGGAAGACGCCAACGGAAAGTATCGTGAGCAGAAAATAATATTAAGTCTTTAAAAGAAATTAATAAAATAATAGCAAGATAAAGGGAATACTATAAAGTTTAAAATTAAACATTACAAAATCAATTTTAACAATTAATTAAAGAAAACAATCTGGAAAATTAATAGTTTTAAAGATTTAAATTAAAAAATGGCAACCGGAGGTTCAGCACCAACCTTTTCTGCGGACGGGATATCCTGTGCCACCAATCTGACAATGGAGTTATGTAACCGATTATTAAATGTACAATTGGGTGAAGTGGCCAGAAAAATCGAAGGGATAGAAGGGCAATTAAACGCTAGCAGAAATGAAGTGGAAGATTATAAAATCCAAATAATTGACGCAACTATAAAATGCGAAACTTCCCTAGAGGTAGTTAAATCTTTACCAATCCACGAAGTAAACAAGAAAATGACATCACTCATAAATAAATCTATAATGATATGTGCAAAAGACAGCGAAATAACCAAGGAAACGAATAAAACAAATAGGAGCAACGCTCTTACCATTTTTATTTCTGGATTGAACGGTTCAATCTCAAAAACACTCTTTTCTCTAAACCCACCAGACATGCCAAATGCTCTGGTAAAGTGTCAGGAATTAATTTGAAAATAAGTATTATGGATTTAGGAATGAAAATAAAAATCAGGGAAACAACCTAAGATTTAATCGAGTAGATTCCAGACAGAATAATAATTCATCAAATAGAATGAATAATAATTGGAATAATAATCAGAATTATAATTGGCCGCAAAACGGGAACTTTGGACAAAATAAAAATTTTTTTTTTTTTCTATTAAAATTGTATTTATTTACATTGCAGTCTACTGTAACTATTTGTAGTAACTTCTACTGCAGAGATTCATAATTTCTATCGAGTATTTACATATTTACATACTTAAACCTAATTAGGGAGTCTAGAGGCATTCATTTAATTTAATTTAATTAATTAATTTATATATCTTCTTGGCAGATCTGTTTGGTGAATGCGCAGAAGCCTCATTCTCGCCCTCAGTCCCATTACTTGTCTCCTCTTCAAGAGTTTTCGAGCCAACTGGTTAGGGTGGTTTCCCAATTTATTTATGTACGTGATTGCTTGCTTATTTATGACATCGCCAATCCTTGGTACCCTCAGCTCCGTTTCAATGTCTTTGTTGCGGATGTACCAAGCCGACTTTGCGGCGATGCCATATACTTGGATGCCATATCTCCAAATAGGAGCCAATACAACCTTATAAATTTTGGCCTTGTTGGAAATTGAAAGTTTGTTTCCAGGCCTAAGGAGCCAAGCCATGCTGTTCGCCTTTGTTTTGAGCCGCCGAGTTACATCCGTTACATGGCGTTGAAATGTAAGTCGCTTATCCAGAACGACACCGAGGTATTTGTGGGCGTTCGATTGTGGGAGGAG
Source organism: Drosophila vallismaia (assembly GCA_035047325.1). Taxonomy (NCBI): domain Eukaryota; kingdom Metazoa; phylum Arthropoda; class Insecta; order Diptera; family Drosophilidae; genus Drosophila; species Drosophila vallismaia. The sequence continues at coordinate 377,701 of JAWNPU010000059.1, forward strand.
CTCTCCATGCAGAAACACACCTGGTGATGTGTCTTTTCTCAGGGTGTACGTCACGGAAACACACTTTTCCGGATTGACTGCGATGTTCCAGCGTAGGGCCCAGTTCTCAAATTTTTTTAGGTAAAGCTGAAACGTATCGGTGGCTGTATAGACGCAAGTATCTCTGGCCAGGACTGCAGTGTCATCAGCAAAGGTGGCAACTAGCAGGTCATTGGGATCTGTAAGTGACATTTTGTCATCTGAGGGCATGTCGTGCGTATACAGGCTATATAGTGTTGGACCTAACACACTTCCCTGGGGTACACCTGCTCTGACTCTCTTTGTGTTTGGGAGGACAGTCCGTCCTGTACTACTTTAAAGGATCACTCGTGTAGGAAGCTTTTTAATATCAACAAGTAAGGGAGCAGCAGTCGAGTTTCCCGACTGCAAAATACCCTGTACCCTTAGACATGCTTACAATTTATTTATTTAGTATCAATAAATAAATGAAACAATATTCGACTAAAAAAGAAAATAAGTTTCGTGTGTCATAAAGACATACACATTTCGCTGCCAACGTCGCAGTCGGCGTCGGGCGTGGCAGTTTTTTGCGATTTGCGGGGTAGCGGGGGGTGAAATGAAAATAAAACAACAAACTTGTACTGCGTATGTTAATTACCTATCCAACGATATATGGCACATGTCTGTAGCTCTTGTAGTTTCTGAGATCTAGGCGTTGATACGGACAGACAGACGGACAGACGGACGGACGGACAGACGGACATGGCTATATCGACTCGGCTGTTGATGCTGATCAAGAATATATATACTTTATGGGGTCGGAGATGCTTCCTTCTGCCTGTTACATACATTTGCACCTTATTATGATACCCTTTTCACCCATTTTTAATGGGTACAGGGTATAAAAAGAGTTGAGGATTTAGTAGGCTTTTAAGCTTGTACAAAAGTCCTTCATGCCACACTCTGTCGAAAGCCTGCTGGATGTCCAGAAAAGCTCCAACGACGTACTCCTTTCCATGGAAACCTTCCAGCACAAACTTCACTACGCGGTGTAGCTGTTCAGGTGTGGCATGCCTGAGTCTAAAACCAAACTGAAACTTGGGAATAGCTTTTTGGACCTTACGGGATTCGAGCAATCTTCTCAGGATGCACCTCTCAAGTAATTTGCCAAATGCTGGAAGCAGGCTTATTGGGCGATAGGAGTCTAATTCCTCTGCTGGCTTCCCACTTTTATGGAGCATAATGATATCCGTCTTCTTCCAGGCGCTTGGGAAGTGTCCCAGTCGAAGAGCAGAGTTAAAAATCAGTACAAGGAATAACAAAGCTCTGTGGGGTATCAGCTTAATGGAGCGGTTGTCAATGTGATCCTCACCAGGAGCCTTTTTGTTGCGAAGGGATTTGATATCATCTTCCAATTCCGTGAGTTTAATAGGCTTTACAGGAAGAGCCATCTGCAATGGGGCTTCTAGGGATTCAGCAACCAGTTGTTTTCGTCTTGGCGAAGCTGTCTCGAACGGCTGGAATCTTTTCTCCAGGTTTCTGGCAAACGCTTCAGCTCTGTCCTGAGGTGATTTTGCCCAAGTGCCATCTGGGTTACGAACTGGAAACTTTGGGGCAACTTGTCTCTTGAATCTCTTCGTGAGCTTCCAGAGCGCGAATTTTGAGTTTTCATCGGCAGTAGCTTTCCCGAGGAACGCGTCAGTTGGTTCTCTTTTCAGGTTGGCCAGTACTTTTCGCACCCGATTTGATATCCTTCGGTACAATCTGTCAATTATTAGGTCATTGGTCCTGATGAACTCACGCCGAAGACGTTTCTTGAGAGTTAAGAGTCCTACTGCTTCTGGAGACAGAGCGACGCTGTTATGCGTAAGTTGCGTAGGTGAACTGCGCCGCCAGGAGCTGCAATTTGAGCTGCATCTTTGATCTTCTTGATAAAAGTTTCAACCGCATTCTCGTCTTCTGTATTTATCTCTGTATTAAGCTTAAAGGCATTGTTAAGTTCGTACTGGAAACAGCCTTATATTCGCACCAGGTGGAACGAGCATCCTAATAGGGGCGGTGCTATGAGGTGACGTTGTTAGTGAAGTGATCAGCGGCAAGTGATCGGAAGATAGATCATACTCTTCGCGTACTGATAGTATACTGTTAGCTAGTCGATACATGAAGGAACATTCCTCGTGTTATACGGGTAGTGAGTGGGTTTGCCTGTAGCCAGAACTTGAGTTGAGCTGCCGGAGATAACATCGTGAAGTGCTGTGCCTCGAGCATTCGCTCTTATACTACCCCAGAGGCGATGCTTAGCGTTAAAATCACCTCCAATGATAAACTTTTGACCATGTTGACCAAGGAGATTATCAAACTCAGAGGAATTCCAAGGCAGGCCTGGAGGAAGGTACACAGCTGACACCGTAATTTTGCCCAAATTATAAATAAACAAGTAAGGGAGCAGCAATCGAGTTTCCCGACTGCAAAATACCCTGTACCCTTAGACATGCTTACAATTTATTTATTTAGTATCAATAAATAAATGAAACAATATTCTATTAAAAAAGAAAATAAGTTTCGTGTGTCATAAAGACATACACATTTCGCTGCCAACGTCGCAGTAGGCGTCGCGCAATGCGTATTTTGCTGCGCTTCTGCTTCCCTTGCCATAGATTTTGCATGTGGCATACCTTCCGTGTTTCTTATCCGATGTGGTTCAAATTAAAAAATTAGATAGCTTTTATAAGCACCAACGCATATACTGAATTGCACAGCATTAGGTTAATAATTGTGGGCGTGGCGTTTTGCGGGGTAGCGGGGGGTGATATCAAAATAAAACAACAAACTTGTACTGCGTATGTTAATTACCTATCCAACGATATATGGCACATATCTGTAGCTCTTGTAGTTTCTGAGATCTAGGCGTTGATACGGACAGACAGACGGACAGACGGACGGACGGACAGACGGACATGGCTATATCGACTCGGCTGTTGATTCTGATCAAGAATATATATACTTTATGGGGTCGGAGATGCTTCCTTCTGCCTTTTACATACATTTGCACCATATTATGATAACCTTTTCACCCATTTTTAATGGGTACAGGGTATAAAAATAATGATTGGAATTCAAATATCAATTCTAAGTTACAACCCCCAGCAGAACCATAAGGTATCAAAATCAGAGTTAAGAATTATAAAAGGGGGTATAATAATAAGAGACAGAATTATAATAATATTACGCAATGAAATAATTTTAATCAATACCAAGCACAAGAAACTGAACCGCAAATCCCATTAAAAAGGGAAGCAACTGGGACCGTAAGTCAACCAGCCCAGAAAGGTATGAGAATAAACAACATTGATAAAGATCATTTTGTAAATCAGAACCCTACAGGGGAATGCCACATATAACAAGAATAGACAGAAATACAAAAAAACAAATAAAAATATTAGTTGACCCAGGAGCCTCATCTTAATATATCAAAAAGGCAATTTATGAAAATAAAAAAGAATTCCCAACTTACAAGAGAGTATCTACAGTTTATGGATACTCAATTATAAAATATTACCATATATTGAAGATATTTGAAACAAAACATCTTTTTTATGAAATAGAAGGTTTAGAATCTGACTTATTAATTGGGTACAATCTATTAAGGAAAATTTGAGCTAATATAGAAGTTAACACCTGAAAGAGAAACTAAGAAAGAGAAACTTAGAAACTAAGTAACTTCAAATAAATACCATTCCATTGTAAGTTAACACCTGAAAGAGATACTAAGAAAAGAGAAACCTAGAAACTAAGTACCATTCCATTGTAAGTTAACACCTGAAAGAGATAGCATTAGAGTTAGGGTAGATATATTTTTGCCATTCCCTTGTATTCAGTTTGGTCTAAGATTCGAAAGCCTACGCTTCTTGAATAAAACATAGCTCCGGCATTGCCGTAAAACCTTGTCGTTTTATTGACATAATTACCGAGCCACAAGGCCGGTGATCAGAGAGGAAGATAGCAGCTAACGCCGCTGGACTACGCCTCAACCTGCCACGCTTCCTACATCGACGCGGGACAGGATTAACATAACTAGATAACAGCTAACGCCGCTGGACTACATCTCAACCTGCCACGCCTCCTACATCGACGCGGGACAGGACTAATATAACTAGATAGCAGCTAACGCCGCTGGACTACACTTCAACCTGCCACGCCTCCTACATCGACGCGGGACAGGATTAAAATAATTGGCGCCCAACGTTCATCAAGGACCTAGGAGTATCCTAACAGGATAGTTAGGGGATAAAACATGTAAGTTTGATTAGTGAAGTCAATTCGGCAGCATAGGAATTGTTTATTAAATAAATAAAAAAGCCAAAAGCCACGTGCGTACCTAGAGCATAAATTCTATAACATACCCTACGGAGTGGTATTTTGCACTGCATACTTTTACCAGAAACGAATTCTGTAGCATACCTTGTTGTTTCACATTCGTGAATTAATAAGAAATAATTATTTTTTTTGCACAGACCCTTTCTTTTTTAAAAAAAAAAAAAAAATTCTTTGTCTTTGTGTCGCATTCTACCTTTCGCGCATGTAATAATTAATCGCACCTCGTATAGCAATCAACCGTGCTCGAAAGAATTTAATTGCGCGGTGCCAGCCAATGGTATGTTGGCACGTAGAAACATTAAAGTCGAGTACGATAGTGACGACGAGGGGAAATTAGAATCGGAAGGTTTTCGACCTAATACGGCAAATAACACAGCAGTCATGGACGCTGCCCAATTAGAAGCAGTTATAGCTAGAGCCGTTAGTCAGGCCTTAGCCCAGCAAGAAGTTAGATTGAAGCAGACATTCCAGACACAGTTAGATGAGATGAAACAGCAAATGAAAAGCTTGTGCGTGGAAGCACCACAAGTAGAAACTTACGAAAGGATAAAGCCGGACCCTAGTATTCGATGTGAAGTCAAGCTTGACATCGTAAAAACTATACCGGATTTTACGGGAGAGCAAGGTGACTATGTGTCATGGCGGTAGTCAGCCGTAGACGCATACGAGATCTTCAAACCGTATTATGGTAGCGAAGCGCATTATCAGGCCGTTGCAATTATCAGAAATAAAATCAGGGGGTCGGCAAGAGGGCTACTAGTTGCCCATAACACAGTCTTGAATTTCGATGCCATTATTGCTCGATTGGACTGCACTTACGCGGACAAAACGTCGCTGCGTGTCCTTAGGCAGGGACTTGAAACAGTTAGGCAAGGGGAGCTTAGCCTGATGGAGTATTATGACGAGGTAGAAAAACGATTAACGTTGATAACGAACAAGATCGTTATGACACACGAACCGGACAGTGCTATTCTGTTCAATAATGAAGTTAGAGAGGATGCTCTCCATGCATTTATTGCAGGCCTTAGAAAACCCTTGAGGGCCATAGTGTGGCCAGCGCAGCCCAAGGATTTGCCCTCAGCTTTGGCTTTGGCTAGGGAATCCGAGGCTATCATAGAGCGCACTACCTTCACTGCCACGTATGCAAAGGCTTTGGAGGACAAGACACTCCTCTATGAGCACCGAAAAAATCAAAACCGCTCAAGGGAGCCGCAGGGAAAACATAGCAGGGCCGAAAACGACCAAGGGAAAAACCCTCATTTCTACAAAAAGAAAAATTGGCCCCAACACAATAGTTCTGCACAGAACACGGGCAACTACCGTAATCAGTCGCCTGAGCCTATGGAGTTAGGGTCCACCATGACTAAATTTAAGCAACCGACTTCCTTTGAAAGCGGTCAGCCTACAAATACCACGGCCGAGAGTGCTCGGGGCCATAAAAGATTTGGCTCCGCACGCATGACCGATCAAAGGCGTCAGAGATTGCAACACACCATGCAACAGGCTGACGATAAAAATGACAGCGAATATGAAGGCGCGGCAGAATCGGCCGTTACCGAGATTGACGAAGGGTCTGATGATAATGATCAGATCAATTTTTTAGGGAGCGCTCCCGGCTGCCGTTCGTTGAACGACAGCTACAAGGGAGGAAACTAAAAATTTTAATCGACACAGGGGCGGCAAAGAACTACATCAAGCCCGTAAAGGAGCTTAAAAATGTGATGCCGGTCGATTCCCCTTTCACAGTTAGTTCCATTCATGGTTCTAACAGAGTTCACCAGAAATGTTTGATGAACATTTTTGGAAAAACATCTACGTTCTTTCTTTTAGACGCGCTAACACCATTCGATGGTATTATAGGATTTGACCTCCTAGCTCAAGTGGGAGCAAAACTTGACGCAGATAAAGGTACGATAAATTATGGTTCTGTTTCTGAAAAGCTTCAGCATCATAATTGCGACAATGTGAATTTTACTAACGTAAATGACATCGCCGTACCAGAACATGTTAAAGATCAATTTCGAAACATGATCGCAAACAGATCTAAGGCATTTTCAGCCTCTAACGAGGCACTGCCGTTTAACACTTCTGTTGTTGCCACAATTCGAACAAGCGACGAAAAGCCGGTATATCCCAAACTATACCCGTACCCCATGGGTGTAGCTGAGTTTGTTAAGCGAGAAATCGCAGACTTACTGCAGAAAGGCATTATCAGAACCTCAAGGTCGCCGTACAACAATCCAATATAAGTTGTGGACAAAAAAGGCCATGATGAGCTGGGGAACAAAAATAAGCGTCTAGTTATAGACTTTAGGAAACTTAACGAAAAAACCATCGCTGATAAGTACCCAATGCCAAGCATCCCCATGATACTGGCAAACTTAGGAAAAGCCAAGTACTTTTCAACGTTACATTTAAAGTCCGGCTACCACCAGATTTACTTGGCCGAGCACGACCGTGAGAAGACCTCTTTTTCGGTAAACGGCGGAAAGTATGAGTTTTGTCGACTACCGTTCGGGTTGAAGAATGCGGGGAGTATCTTCCAAAGAGCGATCGACGACGTCTTACGGGAACAGATTGGCAAATCGTGCTATGTCTACGTAGATGACGTCATTATTTTTTCTGAAAATGAAAACGACCATGTTACGCACATAGATTGGGTTTTAAAAAGCCTGTGTGATGCCAACATGAAGCTATCCAACGAAAAGACGCACTTTTTAAGCAAAGCGTTGAATATCTGGGATTTATTGTTACCAGTGGAGGTGCAAAGACCGACCCAGAAAAAGTAAAGGCCATAAAGGAATACCCAGAGCCTACAAATCTGTATGAGCTTAGATCATTTTTGGGTCTAGCCAGTTATTACCGATGTTTCGTTAAAGACTTCGCGGCGATCGCGAGGCCTTTGACAAACTTGATGAAAGGAGAAAATGGCTCTGTCAGTAAGCACATGTCTAAGAAGACTTCTATTGAGTTCGGTGACTTGCAGAGAGATGCGTTCGAGAGGCTTAGAAATGTCTTGGCTTCCGAGGATGTAATTCTCAGATACCCTGATTTCAGGAAGCCATTCGACCTGACAACGGATGCTTCCGCGAACGGTATCGGTGCGGTTCTATCGCAAGACAAAAGACCCATCACAATGATCTCTAGGACCCTCAAAGAGAGCGAGTCACACTACGCCACGAATGAAAGGGAATTATTGGCCATAGTGTGGGCTTTAGGCAAGTTACAACACTACCTGTACGGCACTCGCGATATTAATATTTATACGGACCATCAACCGTTGACATTCGCGGTGTCCGATCGAAATCCAAATCCGAAGATAAAAAGATGGAAAGCGTACATTGATGACCATAACGCAAAAATCCACTACAAACCGGGTAAAGACAACCATGTGGCTGACGCTCTTTCTAGGCAGAACATCAATGCCCTACAAAATGAGCCTCAGTCAGACGCTGCGACTGTTCACAGCGAACTGTCATTGACCTACACGGTCGAAACGACAGACCAACCGGTGAACTGCTTCAGAAATCAGATTGTTATAGAAGAAGCACGTTTCCGACTGAAGCGAAACTTGGTATTGTTTCGTAGTAAAACTCGCCACTTAATCAATTTTACCGACAAAAGCACCATTTTAGAAATGCTGAAGGAGGTAGTAAACCCCGAAGTCGTGAATGCGATACACTGCGATCTGCCCACCCTGGCAAGTTTTCAACACGATTTAATTTCTCATTTCCCGGCTACGCAGTTTCGATACTGTAAGAATATGGTGATAGACGTTACCAATAGGAACGAGCAGTTGGAAATTGTCACGACAGAACACAATCGTGCACACAGGGCGGCTCAGGAGAATACCAAGCAAGTCCTCCGCGATTACTATTTCCCCAAAATGAGCGGCCTAGCAAAGGAGGTGGTTGCAAATTGCAAAATATGCACCAAAGCCAAATATGACAGGCACCCAAAAAAACAGGAGCTTGGGGAAACACCCATACCGAGCTACACCGGCGAAATGTTGCACATTGATATCTTCTCAACCGATAAGAAGCAATTCTTAACATGCGTTGACAAATTCTCGAAGCTTGCAATAGTGCAACCAGTGCTGTCCAGAACAATAGTGGACGTCACAGGCCCCTTGCTTCAACTCGTAAACCTGTTCCCCAAAACCAGAACAATATATTGCGACAATGAGGCCGCCTTCAATTCAGAAACGATCACCTCTTTACTTAAAAACAATTACCACATTGACATCGTGAACGCGGCCCCGCTTCATAGCTTGTCAAACGGTCAAGTGGAACGATTCCACAGTACCTTGACAGAAATCGCCAGATGTTTGAAGCTAGATAAAAAGATCAGCGATACGGTAGAGCTAATCTTGAGGGCAACGATAGAATATAATAAAACAATACATTCTGTCACTCAGGAGAAACCGGTCGAGATCCTCCACGCAGGTTCCGATGATCGCTGCCTAGGCATTAAAGACAGGTTGATAAAGGCCCAGCAAATCAATATCGAAAGATGTAACCCAGATAGACGAAACCGTGTTTTTGAGGTAGGAGAAGAGGTTTTTGTTAAAAACAACAGAAGGTTAGGAAACAAGCTAACCCCATTGTGCACAGAACAAAAAGTGCAGGCAGACCTAGGAACGTCTGTTCTTATTAAGGGGAGGGTGGTCCATAAGGACAACCTCAAATAAATTCCCCCACGTTTAATTTACTTATACCATACCCTTTAATAGTAAGCTAGATTTTAGTAGAAAAAATTATTAAGGCCCGAAATAACAATTTGGTTGACACCCCGCACCTGTATGAAGCACTACTAGCGAGAAGTGGAATGCTGACGGCAGAGATACAAAATTTAATTCTAACCATAACGTTGGCTAAGGCTGATATAATAAATCCCACTATCCTTAGTCATGCCGATCTGAAATCACTAATTGAACAAGACACTCCAATAGTTAGTTTATTAGAAGCAGCTAAAATTATATTATCCACATACTAATAGCCTACCCTAAAGTTAAGGTCAGATGTAAAAAAGTCCTCATATACCCGGTATCACATAATCAAATAATCCTACGGCTCGACGAAAACATTTTTGGCGGAATGTGAAGAAGACACCTTTGCGATCACAGAGTGCACGGAAACAACGCACAGCACCTTCTGTGAGCGGTCGCGACGCGAAACCTGCGCCCGCTCGCTCCATGCGGGAATCTCGGCCCACTGCTACACTCAACCCAGCCACCTGGGAGCAGTAGTTTCTATAGATGACGGCATCGTTGTCATTAACGAAGCGACAGCCGCGTCAGCACGGACGGCGGCCCAGAGGTTCTCGTCAAAGGAACACACCTAATAACCTTCGAGCGATAAGCAGCCTGGCGTAGCAAGACCACCACTACTGAACATCGTCGGCCATGACCCAGTATTGAGCATGCCCTTGCTACACCGCATGAACAACAACAATCTGCGCTTTATCCAAGGGTTCAAGGACGAGGTTGACGCCGCGGGCTCCCTAAACTTTGGTTCACGGAAAAGGCGAGCCTCCATCGAAATACAACAAACCATCGATAAACTCAATATAACCGAGGACGGTCATAATTTGAAGGGGGGAGCAGTTAACACCTGAAAGAGAAACTAAGAAAGAGAAACCTAGAAACTAAGTAACTTCAAATAAATACCATTCCATTGTAAGTTAACACCTGAAAGAGATACTAAGAAAAGAGAAACCTAGAAACTAAGTACCATTCCATTGTAAGTTAACACCTGAAAGAGATAGCATTAGAGTTAGGGTAGATATATTTTTGCCATTCCCTTGTATTCAGTTTGGTCTAAGATTCGAAAGCCTACGCTTCTTGAATAAAACATAGCTCCGGCATTGCCGTAAAACCTTGTCGTTTTATTGACATAATTACCGAGCCACAAGGCCGGTGATCAGAGAGGAAGATAGCAGCTAACGCCGCTGGACTACGCCTCAACCTGCCACGCTTCCTACATCGACGCGGGACAGGATTAACATAACTAGATAACAGCTAACGCCGCTGGACTACATCTCAACCTGCCACGCCTCCTACATCGACGCGGGACAGGACTAATATAACTAGATAGCAGCTAACGCCGCTGGACTACACTTCAACCTGCCACGCCTCCTACATCGACGCGGGACAGGATTAAAATAATTTAGATGTAGAAAATTGTATTATGGAATATAATGGAAAAAAGGATAAACTCGAATATTATGACAATGAGAAAAAAAACGATTTTTTTTAATTGGGAAAAAAATGATCTTCCATTAAAAGAATATATTATAAAAAAATACTTTGATGAACAAAAAGTATTTAAAACCGAAACGGTAATTGGTGAAGGAAGTTTATATAGCTTGAAATAAAAGAATCCTGAGCCGGCCGACGTTGAATTATCCGTCAACAAAAAAAAACTAATAGTTTGGGAACCCCAAATCCTGAACACACCGTCGATGAATTTTCCGACACAGAAAAAATTCATAATCTAATAATAATTTCAAATCAAATAAAAGATTTCAAACAGAAGATTATGAATGAAATTGAAAAGGAGAATTCTAAAATAAATATGCCACTTCTTTTTCGAACCGATATTCGAGCAGAAATAAATACTGACAATGATAGGGCAATTTATAGCAAACAATATCCTTATGCTATGTCAGTCTCAGATTTCGTTAATAATGAAATCGATAGAATGCTAAAGGAACAAATTATAAGACCAAGTAGAAGCCCTTATTTTTCACCAGTCCTAGTAGTACCCAAAAAAGGGTCAAAACCAAGATGGAACTCTTAAACATCGACTAGTTATTGAATATAAAAAATTAAAGGAAAACACTATACCGGACAGATACCCGATGCAAGACACGTCTGAAATATTATCTAACTTAGCAAAGTCAAAATATTTCCCAACAATTGATTTGGAATCAGGACTCCACTAAATTTTAATGAAAGTGTCTGATATTGAAAAAACAGCCATTTCTATTAACAATGGGAAATTTGAATTCTTACGTATGCCATTTGGGTTAACAAACGCTCCTAGAATATTTCAAAGAGCAGTGGATGATATATTAAGAGAATAAGTAGGAAAAACTTGTCATGTTTATGTGGATGATATAAAAATCTTTTCAAATATAATTGAACAACATTATACTGATCTAATTCAAATAATTATTATTATTATTTTACAACAAGCAAATATGAAAATATCTCTTGAAATATGAAAATATAGGACTAGACGAAAATTACAAACTAATCAATAGATTATATGTATTATAGGCCAAATTTATTTATCAAATTAAAGGAATACATAAAAAATTTTACAATTTGCAATGAAATAATACCATACCATATAATACCATATAACGGCATCCAATTAAAATTCCTACTGGGGTAGCTCCTATTCCAACTAAAGAAGGAGAAAATTTACATCGATATTTATTACGCGCAAAATCTGATTTGCTTAACTTGCATTGACGCGTATTCAAAATTCCTAGTAGTAAAAGTAGTAGTAAAAGTCCTAGTAGAACAAAGTAATGGAATTACTTCAACAATTTCCCCACGCCAAAGTAATTATGTATAAAGTATTTTATAATGAACCAAGCTTCACCTCTGCTCAATTTAAATCCTTTGCACAAAGATGTGGTTTAACTCTACATTTCGCAGATCCCAGACACAGTACCTCGAACGGACAAGTTGAAAGGGCACATTCAACATTAACAGAATTATCTCGTTGCATAAAGGAAGAATTTAATCTCATTGACTATTAAGGAATAATTATTAGAGCCGCAAAATAATTTAATTAGAGCATTTATTCTACAATAAATCAAAAACCTTTTGATATTTTCTATAATAAAATTGAACACGAAAACATATCAAAAACTCTAAAGAATAATCCAGAAAAAATGTTAGAAACACATAATGAATGTCGTAAGGTAAAAGAATATCATATAGGGCAAGTTGTTTATGAAAAGGAACACGGGGAAAGAAATAAGCTAAAAACAAGATATAAGAAACAGGTTGTTAAGGAAAACTTACTTAACAAAATAATAATCAATAGTAGAAACAGAATTAATCACAAAGACAATATGAAGTTTTAACAATAATTATATTTCTTTTAAAATTACAGTAAATGCATTTCTTATTACTTCTAATACCATTCGTAATGATAGCCACTTCAAATATACCATAATTGATTACTCCAATCACGAATTAATCCTGTTCAAGGATAAAAAGGATGTTCTTACTTATGAATCTTACTTATGAATATGCCGACTTATTCCACGTAACTAATTTAAGTTTTTATAAAGAAATAATCGATCTAGAATCAGGATATATAAAAAAATATACAAATAAAAGGTAATATTGTGAAAGTACTTACGAACTACAAATAATCGAATTAATTTTGTAACAGCTGATATCAACTAGATCAAAAAGGGGAATAAATGAGTTAGGCACTGTTTGGAAAAGGTTAGCTGGAACTCCGGATCACGAGGATTTCCTTAAAATACAATATAAAATAATTGACTTAATTGAAAACAATAACCAACAATTTATCCAGGGTCCAGGGTGTCAAACGCCCGTTTAACATCCAGCATAACGGCGCAGCAGGACTTCTTCTTTTCGAAGGCCTCAAGTATGCTCTGAATAAGCCGGTGGCAGTTGTTAGATGTTCCATGGAAGCGTCTGAAGACAAACTGCTATTCAGGCAGTACTGGCAGTACTCTACGCAAAAATACGAGGCTAGATTGGCTTCAGGTTTTCCAGGCTTGCGGAGGACAATTACTTCAGCACGCTCCCACACTTTCGGGAAGTACCCTAGACGGAGGCAGCTGTTAAAGATGTTAGCCAGCCTTTGGGAACAGATTAGGGGCAACATTTTCAGTGCTGTTGCATCGATTCGGTCAGGACCAGGTGACTTCCCGCTCAATCTCCTCTGGTTCGACGGGCTGTATTGACGGGCCAGGAGCACTTGGGCTGTCTAGGATCCTTATGGTGGCAGCTCGCTCTTCGCCAGTGCATCTGTCGAAAGGTGAGAATGCACTGTGTAGATCGTCAGTAAAGGCTTCTGCCCTTTCGACCTCAGACCGACACCAGGAACTGTCCACTATGTGCCTCGTGACATTCCACAGATTGTGCTGCGGGTCTCCAGGTTCCAGCTCCTTAAGAAATCTATTGAAGGAGTCTTGCCGTAGGATGGTTAGCTTGTCCTTCAGTTCCTTGGTGGCACGATTAAGTGCTGTCTTGTCCCTGGGGTTGCGCGAAGAAAACCAGACTCTTTTAAGGCGCCTTTTTTCGGCCATGAGGGCCGCGATTTCAGGAGACCACAAGTGCACGTCATTTTCAGGTGTTCTCGGGGTAGTCGGAGGAGGTGGATTCACATACTCAGCAGCATTGTGCATCTCTTAGTTAGTTAGTTTTTCGATGGTTAGTTTTTCGATGGCCGCATCTATGTTGCTTGGTATGGAAAGAGGGGGATCTGTGTACAGGGAGGAAAGCATCCAGAGCGTAAACTTGGGGGCATTTGTGTGTTTCCCGGTGAGTCTTCTGGGCGTGGTTTTTCTGAGGACGGGGATGTTTAGGAGCAAGTTTACTGCGCTGTGGTCGGATAGCAGTTTATCATAGCTTGAGCATGTTATCTTAGAGTGTCCTATGCCCTTGGAGACGGCGAAGTCCAGCAGATCAGGCTGCTTTGAAGGGTCGGTAGGCCAGTGTGTGGGTTCCCCATTGGAATGGCAGTCCAGACTCTTCCGCTGCAGTTACTTATAGAGCTTTATGCCTTTGGGGTTGTTTGTGCGGGACCCCCACCAGGAGTGTTTGGCGTTAAAGTCTCCGGCTGCTATAAAGCGAGGTCCAAGGGAGTCGAAGAAGTCCTGAAGGTGGCTCTCGATTATCGAGTGTCTAGGTAGGAAGTAAACCGCACCAATGGTGCTATCTCCCTGTGGGCTGGAAATCGTGGTCACGGCGCACTGTGCCCATTCCTCCTGAAACGTACTGAGGACTCCGCTCTTGGCAGCCCGACCCGGCCCGTAAAATGCGCAGTCTACCAAGTCCTAAGTGCGGGCAGGCCGTACAAAAAAAAATTGAAATAACAAAACACAAAAAATAATTCAATTTAAAACCTAAAACAAAGCCTTTTTGATGAACGATTTTTCAATGACTTACGATAAAATACCCTGTAATAACAAATAGATGCGTAATTTATTATGCCAGATCCATTTCACAAAATGATGGAAAATTACTAATAAGTAATCAGGTCGCAAAATGCGAAATACTTGAGTACATAACCACAAACCACTTTAAGAATCCTGAAATATCAGATTATATAAAGTCCAACAATTCTTGAGAACAATATTATTTTAAACACATTTATTCATATTTACAATTAGAAAATATCAATTTCAATTATATTATTAATTTTAATCATTTTGTATTTGATTATTACATTAATAATAAAATGCAGATATATTATATTTGTAACAAAACAAAATCGGCCAGAACTAGAAAAACGAAATACTGAGGAAGAATTTTTAAGAGAATTAAGAGAGCGTTTAAACGAAACTCATAAGGAAGCGGGGCGCGTCATTTTAGAAGTGGGACAGTTATCCAACCCGTAAACATAGCACTCTACCCCATTTTATAAAAAAATTGAAATTCCAATCTCGGCGGCATTTCCTTTTTTTTTTGCTATTGCCTTTGCCAGCACTTAGCTACCCGATACGAGAAATAACCAAACTTAAAGTAAACACAGCTTCCGCTTGGAGACCAAGCCATGATCAACTTATTGCGCTTCAATTAAACTGCATCAGTCAGCACATTTCAATTCCATAATGCAGTGAAATAATTTCAGCATGAAGCTTTTATTCAAAACATAAGAAAGTCTGAATTTTTGTATTTATGTATGTATTTTATTTAAAAAAAACCTATTGGAACCGCCAAATTTATATGAAAACTAAGGCTTAGATAATGCGGATTTACATAACGCGCAATTCTTCTGGAACGTAACTATGTGTTTTATCAAATTTATATTAAACTAGTTTCACCCTGCCACGCTTCCCTGTGGCAAATTGTAATTAATTTTAAAATATAACTCTCATTATTTCGAATCAATAAGCGGTAGGCGTAATAGTTCAGGGCGCTGCACTTTTTATTTGATTCTCCACGTTTATACGCTAAAAATTACTTTGACGAAGGTACCCAATATTTATTCAAAGTAAGGGTTCTTCTACCTAAATTGCTTCGTTTTATAGGAGGCATATCAAATATAAATTATTTTTTCACTAATCACGAACTAAACAAACACTAACTAAGTAAACACTCTGCACAAAACACGGTATACGAATTTGTTTCGTGTATCAGTTGTCAAAAGCAAACTCAGTAGATTACTACGATTGACTACGTTTTAGTTACAAATTATTTGTAATTATTTGTATGGGAAAAAGAAAAGGGCTATTTTTAGGGGTTTTCCAGCAATAATTCTAATTTTTCTCTCCGTAAAAACCATCCTTGAACTTCAACGAACATTTTAAAAAAAGATTTGGCCAAATTGGTCCAGGCGTTGTTGAGTTATGCGCTTACCAACACATTTTGGATTCATTTTTATATATATAGACTAGCTTCACCCTCCCACGCTTCCCTGTGGCAAATTGTAATTAATTTTAAAATATAACTCTCATTATTTCGAATCAATAAACGGTAGGCGTAATAGTTCAGGGCGCTGCACTTTTTATTCGATTCTCCACGTTTATACGCTAAAAATTACTTTGACGAAGGTACCCAATATTTATTCAAAGTAAGGGTGTGCAACAGAATATTTAATTCATTAAGTATGCTGTAATAGCCACGGGTTTAAGTGGCCACGTCGTTATATAATAGTAGAGTCCTGACCCAGAAAAAGTCCAACTAATTATCAGGGAGCAGGGAAGGTCCCGCACCGAAATTTATTCTTCAACTGTTCTTAATATCTGCTTATAAAGGTTCGCTTAGCCTAAAACCGCAAAGTTGCACTGCCGTGACGCCAGCAGCGGAGCGGTTTTCATATATATTTCTTATTTTAGCGTATAGAGAGAGTGTTCTTTGAGCGCATGTGATTATCTACTTTTGTAGTAACGGTTCAGCTGAAGTCAGTGATCTTCTTACGCTTTCCCTTGTTTAGCCATACAATTACCTAAATACATTTTTATATTCTTGCGAACTAAACAAACACTAACTAAGTAAACACTCTGCACAAAACACGGTATAGCTGACCCGACAGACTCGTCCTGTCAAAAAGATTTGTAATTTGGCATTTCTTTTGCCTACGTATTTTTAAAAATTCTCCTGAACAGAACCGTCACCCTGGTGATAGGGCGTTGTGAATAAAAAATAATTAAAAAAAACATATATAACGATTTAAAAGTAAGTAATCGCTTTATTGTGAATCATGTGAATCATAATTATTATTATTATTATTATCATTGTAGTGCTTTGTGGTATACGAAATAACAAAAACCGGTTTGGTGGTGCCATGATACTATTGGCAGGTGATTTTCGACAAATATTGCCAGTTGTTCCACGCTCAACGCCAGCTGATGAACTGAATGCATGTTTGAAGTCGTCCATTTTATGGAAATACATTAAAACACTTAAATTGAGTATAAACATGAGAGTCGAATTGCAGGAAGACCAGTCAGAAGAAGTGTTTTCCAAACAACTACTCGATATTGGTAATGGTAATATTGCTGTTGATGGATCATCTGGATACATTACATTCCCTACCAATTTTTTTAACTTTTGTTAATCAAAGACCGAACTCATGGAGAAGGTTTTCCCAAACATTGCACAAAATTACTTAAATCACGTTTGGTTAAGCGAACGTGTTATATTGGCCGCAAAAAATGTTGATGTGAACGAAATGAATTTTCAGATTCAAGAGAAAATAGCTGGCGAATTGAAGAATTACAAATCAGTTGATTTCGTTACTAATAAAGATGAAGTTGTGAATTATCCAACAGAATTTTTAAATTCGCTGGAATTGCCCGGGTTACCACCTCATAATCTGCAATTAAAAATCGGATCAGTAATTATTATGTTACGGAACATAAACCAGCCACGTCTGTGTAATGGCACCCGGCTTGCGGTGAAGAAATTATTGAACAACTTCATCGAAGCCACAATTTTGAAAGGGAAGTACAAAGGCGAAGATGTTTTAATCCCACGCATCCCTGACTGAGGAAGCTAGGGCTAGTGCAATTCCATTTTGCGATCGAATCGTTGCCAAAATCAATGATAACAAAAAAGTTTTCGCAGTTCCACCGGGAGCATCTAAAAAATAAAATCCGCCAGTTCCATCGTTCACTACTTTCATGAGCGTATCGTAGGCATATTTTTGTTGTTGATTTAAAAGGGGAACTGTCCTATCAACCATTTCTCGTAATGTTTCGGAATCGTATTGGGCTTCGCGTCTCAATTCTTGATCAAATGAGTCGTGCATTGGGCGATTGGGTGCTATCATTCCTATTTGTGCTAATACTTTGTTGGTAAGCATCAAGCACATGCCCTCAATTAAAATTAATGCTTCATTGTAAATTTCTTCGTTCATTTGCAAATCTGAATTCGATGTTCTAAGACGCATCTGATGCAATATATCTTCCGCCATATGATCTTTGTATTTATGCCATAAATCAGTCGGTGTTGATGGGAAGCATGTAGACAAAATTATAGAAAATAATGTTCGTATTTGTTTAGCATTTGACGAAATCACAGCATCTTCGAGAGTGTGGTCCCAATGAGTGTCATTCTCTAACAATCCCAAATGTTGACAGGCTTCTCTGTATGTGGCACACACTGCATCATGCAGCAACTGCATAAATATTCGGCCCAAAAATAAATAAGTTCATACACTACCTCAGAAAGCGTCGATTTCGTGTAAAAGTTAACAACATACCGTCAAACAAAAGGCAACTCCACAACGGCATCCTACAAGGATCCCTATAATCTGTTACACTATTCCTAATAGCTCTCAACAAATTAAACGAAATACGAGGTGTGTTCAAAAAGTATCGCGAATTTAGAATTTTCACGGATCGAATCTCGATTTTTTTTGGATGTTTTCGCTCCGAATGTACCACGGTGCCCCAGTGATGGTTCTTAGCATCTTTGATTGTGCTCGCTGGCGTAGCCCCATAGCTGTGCGCCATAGGCCCAGATGGGTTTCAATACAGTTGGGTTCAGATGGGTTTTTAATACAATACATAGAGTAAGACCTTGTGGTCCAGGCTGAGCGGAGAGCCACCGTTGATGAGCCAGTGTAAGTTGTTGGCTTTGAGTTTAAGATGGGTTTCTGATGGACTCTTCTGTAAAGGTGTACTCCAGGTACGTTACCTCATTTGCTTTCGGGAGTGTTATGTTATTCAAAAAAAGTGGTGGGCAATCTTGTCTGTTTAGCGTAAATGTCACGTGCTTGCATTTTTTCTCGTTTACTTTTATTCGCCAGTCAGAAAGCCACTTCTCAATGTCTATGAGGTGCAATGCTGTGCTGAAGCTTGGATTGGGGATCTTGAACGGCTAAGGATAGCTGTATCGTCGGCAAACGTGGACACTGTTAGGCGACTATTTGTAGGAATGTCAGCAGTATAGATGAGGTAAAAAGTAGGCCCAAGAACGCTGCCTTGGGGGACTCCAGCCTTAATTTCGTGGTCAGTGGAAGTGGCAGTGTTGCACTGCACTGCAAACTTTCTGCCATATACCATAGGTATGATTTTAGAAGTTTGTGTGTGCTTTCGGGTAAAGCTGTTTTAACTTTAAATATTAGGCTGTCTAGCCAGACGCTGTCGAATGCTTGGGATACGTCTAGAAATACGGCTGTACAGTATTCTCTAAAATTTTTCAAATGCAGTTCCTATCTCCGTTGTAATTCGATTCACCTGTTCAATGGTTCTGTGGCTTTCGCGAAAGCCAAATTGATGGGCTGGGATTATATTGTGGGCTCTCATGAGTGGATTCAGTCGGATTAGCAGGCATTTTTCTAATAGTTTCGATATACATGAGAGTAGACTTGTTGGTCTGTAGGATGAGGGAACTGTGTGGTCCTTACAGGCTTCGGAATCATTATAATGATCGATATCTTCCATCGTTGTGGAAAGTAGCCAAGTTTTGTGATAGCATTAAAGAGCTCCGTTAGGAAGCGAACTGCAGAATGTGGCAGCTCGATGATCATTTCCGGGGTAATAAGGTCGTAGTCGGGGGATTTTTTCGGACTCAGATTTTCTTTAATTATGTTGAATATTTCTTTTGGACTAAACACAATTGGGGTGTGTTGCTGCTGGCAGTTTGCGGTTGAATACGATAGCGCAAATGTGCTAGTAGCCTCGTTTGGCGTAAATACATTTTGTAGGTGAGCGGCAAATGTGGTGGCTCTGTCTGTATCACGTGCCCAGCCTCCTGAGGAATTCCTTATGGGCAAAATGGTTTTAGTCGGTGGGCGAAGAGTTGGGTGGGCTCTCCACAGTGACTTATGTTTAGTACCTGTTGGTGAAAGTTGCTCTATATATCGGCTCTGAGCGTATTCTTCCTCTTGTTTCAGAGCGTTGGTCAGCTTCCGTATGGCTATTTTTAGCTTTTGTTTTGCAAATGGTGATCTGGACGATTGCCATTCTCTACGTAAGCGTCGTTTTGCGTGGACGAGTTGCTCGATTTGTGCGTTAGTCTTATTCGGATTAATTGTAACGTTTGTGATTTTAGGTGTTGCATTACGAGCTGCTTCCGTAAGAATGGATTCCAGTGTACCTGTGCAGCTCTCTATATCAGATTCAGTATTGATCAGCATCAACAGCCGAGTCGATATAGCCATGTCCGTCTGTCCGTCCGTCCGTCTGTCCGTCTGTCCGTCTGTCTGTCTGTATCAACGCCTAGATCTCAGAAACTACAAGAGCTACAGACATGTGCCATATATCGTTGGATAGGTAATTAACATACGCAGTACAAGTTTGTTGTTTTATTTTGATATCACCCCCCGCTACCCCGCAAATCGCAAAAAACTGCCACGCCCACAATTATTAACCTAATGCTATGCAATTTGCTTATAGAAGCTATCTAATTTTTAAATTTGAACCAAATCAGATAAGAAACACGAAAGTTATGCCACATGCCAAATCTATGGCAAGGAAAGCAGAAGCGCAGCAAAACACGCATTGCGTGACGACTTACGACGTTGACAGCGAAATGTGTATGGCTTTATGACACACGAAACTTATTTTCTTATTTAATAGAATATCGTTTCATTTATTTATTAATACTAAATAAATAAATAGTCAGCATGTCTAAGGGTAAAGGGTATTTTGCGGTCGGGAATCTCGACTGCTGCATCCTTACTTGTTTTATACTAAAACTGTGAAAAAGTAGCGATACAAATTATACTTTTAAAGATACTGGTATTGGAGTTGAAGGGAGAAAGAGGATAAGAAAGTTGAGAGCTCTTCGAACGTAAATTTGTAGGAAGAAGTGGTCTTGTACAAAAGAGTTTTGAAACTCTTAACTTCTAGATGGATTGCTCTAGTTCTGAAATATACAAATACATCTACATAACCTTTTGTAATAAGACACGCTCTGCAGGTGTCATGTTTTATCCCGAAAGATCCGGTTCGACACCTATATGGTTGAAGGCCCGAGACAACTTGAATCGTTCGGAAGTGAGGGCTGAGATTGGAGCCTCTTCTTCTAGATTGCGCAGACGCGATATGAGTTTGAATTTCATAAACGTCCACATGCTCTAAGAATTCCCTTTGGGTCGATGATCGGAGTCAGGGGAACTAAACCATTAGACCTTGAAATTGGTCTCTTGAAAAGCATACATTTATTTTCCGCTTGGACCTCTGACCTCTTGGGCCTCTGACAGCTCATCTTCGCGAAATTAGGACGGAACTTCAAAATCTGGCTTTTTGCCACATCGACCAATCAGATCACTATCAACCGTGTCAAATGAATTGTGTGACCAGAGCTCTCGTACCGCTCTCAGTCATTCAGGTTCTTGTCACCACAGCTTGCTATCCCGCAAGTCGTGTGGTGACACTCTTTGGCAAGCAAGGTGAGGAGGATTGAACTCGGAAGTGACATGCTGTCAAATCCCTTCAACTGGGCTATTGCAGATCTTGGAAACACTATTAGCGACGAATGTCGTCCAAGAGCGTAGATGTTTTTGAGCCACGCCAAAACATTCGTAGAATCTAAAATGCCGGAGGGCTTCGGAAGGGAAGGAATCAGTGCTGTGAATAATTCTACGAGTATCACGGTACCACAGAGCTCTAAGCTAGGTAGAGACACTGTTTTGATGGGCGCAATTCTGGTCTTCGCTGGAAGGAGATGAATGGAAGTACGATTATTACATTATATCGCTGCACCATATGCGCTTTGGGCAGAACCTTTGATACAGGATTAACGCTTTTGAACAGAATTGTACCCACCTGGGGATACGAACGTCGCCTCGGAAATCACGATTCTTTTGGAAATTCCACCATTTGTTTTCGAGACAACTTGTGAAGGGTTGATTCCAGCTAAGCTCATGCAACCAGATTTATTGCTTGAAAATCTTGGCACCAACAACGAATTCTTCGTGCCAACCTGCTGGATGGAATAATTTCGAGATTTGCGATAGTACTTCTCGCTTGAAGATAGAAGACTTGGAGTCCACCTTGTATGGTTTGAAAAAGAACTCATCGGGATCTGTTTGCCACCGGACACATAGTTTAAGCGACGCTAGACTTATGCAGATCCATTAAATCGACAAAGTCTGTGCGCCTTTGAAACGCCGAGTAAAACCTCTTTCTGGAATGACCCACGTACCCACATTCACGATTTTTGAAAGAGAGTGTGTCAACGTATCTTCCGTTTTTATCCCCGGAGGTAGTGTGGTTGAATGGTAGATCCTCCACCTTCCAAAACCTTGAGAGAAGGTTTTCAAGACTTTTATCTTGGCTGATAGTGATCCCGTGGCCAATTGTGAAAGCGGATACGGATCTTGTATTTGTTGGGTTTTTCAGTGGACACGAAAGTATCAACCCGAAAATTGTCTCATGACCCAGAAGTGATCCTCAGATGTGAGACTTGGATAATTGAAGGAAGAATATATGATCCAATCAGCACATCAATCTGCGAACTATTATCAAAGAGCGGATCAGGCAGAGGAAGATTAGGAAGTCTGCTAAGGGAGAATTTGGATACGCAGGTAACGTTTGATCATATTAAACATTCGCTCAAAAATAAGGAATCGAATCCGGAATAAATCAAAGCACGCGCTTTATAAAAAAATTTCAAATTCCAGTTTATAAAAAAATTTCAAATTCCAATCTCGGCGGCATTTCCTTTGTGTTTGTCTTTGGCTTTTTTCATGGTCTTTGACAGCACTTAGCTACCCGATAAGATAAATAACCAAACTTAAAGTAAACACAGCTTCCGCTTGGAGACCAAGCCATGATCAACTTATTGCGCTTCAATCAAACTGCATCAGTCAGCAAATTTCAACTCCACAATGCAGTGAAATAATTTCAGCATAAAGCTTTTTCTCAAAAAATAATTGAAAGTTTATGAAGTTTATAAAGCAAAGCTTCTGGCCGAGGTTGATTGGATTAGGATTAAGAATTATAAGATCAGTCTGATTCGGGACAAGATCGAAAACGGTTTCAAATTAGGGATAAGCAAAAAACCAGTGTCTTGTAATATTGTAAGTAAAAAAGTGTATTAACAAAAAATATTAATTTATATTAAAATAAAAATTATTTTTTCAAATAATTAACAATAACAATTTTAATTGGCGCCCAACATGGGCTGTGTTTTTAAAAAGTTATAAATAAATATTAACGATAGTTAAATATAAAACGGAACTGGAGCCGCCAACAATTCATATTTTTAGTGGAAAAATCAAAACATCCACATTAATCCATCGACATCTAACTACTATGACAGTGATCGTGGAAAAACTTAGTTGGAAATTAATAATTAATCCGATTAAGAATTTAATATTTAATAAGGTGAACTGAATACTTGATACAAATTACAAGAGCACAAGAATCAGACTCAATCCCAAACATAATTAAAACCAAACCAAAAACTATAACCAAAATATTCCAAAAATAAAAAAATCAACACCAAGAAGGAAGGAAGAGCTGAGGGCAATCCCCCGCCACAGCTAAATACAAAAAATTGAAGGAAGACCCAAAAAAAGAAAATAATCAGGACAATTAAACTAAAGGAAGACCCCAACAGAAAGTACTCCGGGCAACTAAACGGAAGGAAGACGCCAACGGAAAGTATCGTGAGCAGAAAATAATATTAAGTCTTTAAAAGAAATTAATAAAATAATAGCAAGATAAAGGGAATACTATAAAGTTTAAAATTAAACATTACAAAATCAATTTTAACAATTAATTAAAGAAAACAATCTGGAAAATTAATAGTTTTAAAGATTTAAATTAAAAAATGGCAACCGGAGGTTCAGCACCAACCTTTTCTGCGGACGGGATATCCTGTGCCACCAATCTGACAATGGAGTTATGTAACCGATTATTAAATGTACAATTGGGTGAAGTGGCAAGAAAAATCGAAGGGATAGAAGGGCAATTAAACGCTAGCAGAAATGAAGTGGAAGATTATAAAATCCAAATAATTGACGCAACTATAAAATGCGAAACTTCCCTAGAGGTAGTTAAATCTTTACCAATCCACGAAGTAAACAAGAAAATGACATCACTCATAAATAAATCTATAATGATATGTGCAAAAGACAGCGAAATAACCAAGGAAACGAATAAAACAAATAGGAGCAACGCTCTTACCATTTTTATTTCTGGATTGAACGGTTCAATCTCAAAAACACTCTTTTCTCTAAACCCACCAGACATGCCAAATGCTCTGGTAAAGTGTCAGGAATTAATTTGAAAATAAGTATTATGGATTTAGGAATGAAAATAAAAATCAGGGAAACAACCTAAGATTTAATCGAGTAGATTCCAGACAGAATAATAATTCATCAAATAGAATGAATAATAATTGGAATAATAATCAGAATTATAATTGGCCGCAAAACGGGAACTTTGGACAAAATAAAAATTTTTTTTTTTTTTTCTATTAAAATTGTATTTATTTACATTGCAGTCTACTGTAACTATTTGTAGTAACTTCTACTGCAGAGATTCATAATTTCTATCGAGTATTTACATATTTACATACTTAAACCTAATTAGGGAGTCTAGAGGCATTCATTTAATTTAATTTAATTAATTAATTTATATATCTTCTTGGCAGATCTGTTGGGTGAATGCGCAGAAGCCTCATTCTCGCCCTCAGTCCCATTACTTGTCTCCTCTTCAAGAGTTTTCGAGCCAACTGGTTAGGGTGGTTTCCCAATTTATTTATGTACGCGATTGCTTGCTTATTTATGACATCGCCAATCCTTGGTACCCTCAGCTCCGTTTCAATGTCTTTGTTGCGGATGTATCAAGCCGACTTTGCGGCGATGCCATATACTTGGATGCCATATCTCCAAATAGGAGCCAATACAACCTTATAAATTTTGGCCTTGTTGGAAATTGAAAGTTTGTTTCCAGGCCTAAGGAGCCAAGCCATGCTGTTCGCCTTTGTTTTGAGCCGCCGAGTTACATCCGTTACATGGCGTTGAAATGTAAGTCGCTTATCCAGAACGACACCGAGGTATTTGTGGGCGTTCGATTGTGGGAGGAGCTCTCCATGCAGAAACACACCTGGTGATGTGTCTTTTCTCAGGGTGTACGTCACGGAAACACACTTTTCCGGATTGACTGCGATGTTCCAGTGTAGGGCCCAGTTCTCAAATTTTTTTAGGTAAAGCTGAAACGTATCGGTGGCTGTATAGACGCAAGTATCTCTGGCCAGGACTGCAGTGTCATCAGCAAAGGTGGCAACTAGCAGGTCATTGGGATCTGTAAGTGACATTTTGTCAGCTGAGGGCATGTCGTGCGTATACAGGCTATATAGTGTTGGACCTAACACACTTCCCTGGGGTACACCTGCTCTGACTCTCTTTGTGTTTGGGAGGACAGTCCGTCCTGTACTACTTTAAAGGATCACTCGTGTAGGAAGCTTTTTAATATCAACAAGTAAGGGAGCAGCAGTCGAGTTTCCCGACTGCAAAATACCCTGTACCCTTAGATATGCTTACAATTTATTTATTTAGTATCAATAAATAAATGAAACAATATTCTACTAAAAAAGAAAATAAGTTTCGTGTGTCATAAAGACATACACATTTCGCTGCCAACGTCGCAGTCGGCGTCGGGCGTGGCAGTTTTTTGCGATTTGCGGGGAGCGGGGGGTGAAATGAAAATAAAACAACAAACTTGTACTGCGTATGTTAATTACCTATCCAACGATATATGGCACATGTCTGTAGCTCTTGTAGTTTCTGAGATCTAGGCGTTGATACGGACAGACAGACGGACAGACGGACGGACGGACAGACGGACATGGCTATATCGACTCGGCTGTTGATGCTGATCAAGAATATATATACTTTATGGGGTCGGAGATGCTTCCTTCTGCCTGTTACATACATTTGCACCATATTATGATACCCTTTTCACCCATTTTTAATGGGTACAGGGTATAAAAAGAGTTGAGGATTTAGTAGGCGTTTAAGCTTGTACAAAAGTCCTTCATGCCACACTCTGTCGAAAGCCTGCTGGATGTCCAGAAAAGCTCCAACGACGTACTCCTTTCCATGGAAACCTTCCAGCACAAACTTCACTACGCGGTGTAGCTGTTCAGGTGTGGCATGCCTGAGTCTAAAACCAAACTGAAACTTCGGAATAGCTTTTTGGACCTTACGGGATTCGAGCAATCTTCTCAGGATGCACCTCTCAAGTAATTTGCCAAATGCTGGAAGCAGGCTTATTGGGCGATAGGAGTCTAATTCCTCTGTCCTGAGGTGATTTTGCCCAAGTGCCATCTGGGTTACGAACTGGAAACTTTGGGGCAACTTGTCTCTTGAATCTCTTCGTGAGCTTCCAGAGCGCGAATTTTGAGTTTTCATCGGCAGTAGCTTTCCCGAGGAACGCGTCAGTTGGTTCTCTTTTCAGGTTGGCCAGTACTTTTCGCACCCGATTTGATATCCTTCGGTACAATCTGTCAATTATTAGGTCATTGGTCCTGATGAACTCACGCCGAAGACGTTTCTTGAGAGTTAAGAGTCCTACTGCTTCTGGAGACAGAGCGACGCTGTTATGCGTAAGTTGCGTAGGTGAACTGCGCCGCCAGGAGCTGCAATTTGAGCTGCATCTTTGATCTTCTTGATAAAAGTTTCAACCGCATTCTCGTCTTCTGTATTTATCTCTGTATTAAGCTTAAAGGCATTGTTAAGTTCGTACTGAAACAGCCTTATATTCGCACCAGGTGGAACGAGCATCCTAATAGGGGCGGTGCTATGAGGTGACGTTGTTAGTGAAGTGATCAGCGGCAAGTGATCGGAAGATAGATCATACTCTTCGCGTACTGATAGTATACTGTTAGCTAGTCGATACATGAAGGAACATTCCTCGTGTTATACGGGTAGTGAGTGGGTTTGCCTGTAGCCAGAACTTGAGTTGAGCTGCCGGAGATAACATCGTGAAGTGCTGTGCCTCGAGCATTCGCTCTTATACTACCCCAGAGGCGATGCTTAGCGTTAAAATCACCTCCAATGATAAACTTTTGACCATGTTGACCAAGGAGATTATCAAACTCAGAGGAATTCCAAGGCAGGCCTGGAGGAAGGTACACAGCTGACACCGTAATTTTGCCCAAATTATAAATAAACAAGTAAGGGAGCAGCAATCGAGTTTCCCGACTGCAAAATACCCTGTACCCTTAGACATGCTTACAATTTATTTATTTAGTATCAATAAATAAATGAAACAATATTCTATTAAAAAAGAAAATAAGTTTCGTGTGTCATAAAGACATACACATTTCGCTGCCAACGTCGCAGTAGGCGTCGCGCAATGCGTATTTTGCTGCGCTTCTGCTTCCCTTGCCATAGATTTTGCATGTGGCATACCTTTCGTGTTTCTTATCCGATGTGGTTCAAATTAAAAAATTAGATAGCTTTTATAAGCACCAACGCATATACCGAATTGCACAGCATTAGGTTAATAATTGTGGGCGTGGCAGTTTTTTGCGTTTTGCGGGGTAGCGGGGGGTGATATCAAAATAAAACAACAAACTTGTACTGCGTATGTTAATTACCTATCCAACGATATATGGCACATATCTGTAGCTCTTGTAGTTTCTGAGATCTAGGCGTTGATACGGACAGACAGACGGACAGACGGACGGACGGACAGACGGACATGGCTACATCGACTCGGCTGTTGATTCTGATCAAGAATATATATACTTTTTGGGGTCGGAGATGCTTCCTTCTGCCTTTTACATACATTTGCACCATATTATGATAACCTTTTCACCCATTTTTAATGGGTACAGGGTATAAAAATAATGAATGGAATTCAAATATCAATTCTAAGTTACAACCCCCAGCAGAACCATAAGGTATCAAAATCAGAGTTAAGAATTATAAAAGGGGGTATAATAATAAGAGACAGAATTATAATAATATTACGCAATGAAATAATTTTAATCAATACCAAGCACAAGAAACTGAACCGCAAATCCCATTAAAAAGGGAAGCAACTGGGACCGTAAGTCAACCAGCCCAGAAAGGTATGAGAATAAACAACATTGATAAAGATCATTTTGTAAATCAGAACCCTACAGGGGAATGCCACATATAACAAGAATAGACAGAAATACAAAAAAAAAACAAATAAAAATATTAGTTGACCCAGGAGCCGCATCTTAATATATCAAAAAGGCAATTTATGAAAATAAAAAGAATTCCCAACTTACAAGAGAGTATCTACAATTTATGGATACTCAATTATAAAATATTACCATATATTGAAGATATTTGAAACAAAACATCTTTTTTATGAAATAGAAGGTTTAGAATCTGACTTATTAATTGGGTACAATCTATTAAGGAAAATTTGAGCTA